>JAMAJV010000014.1:0-509322 GCA_023628835.1 Sordariomycetes sp. S4602
TCTTGATTCCCAGTGCGAGCGGGTTGGGTTGAGTTCTGCACGGAATCTGCTCCTCAAACAATGATGTGGTGTTATTCG
This sequence comes from Sordariomycetes sp. S4602, assembly GCA_023628835.1. NCBI lineage: Eukaryota > Fungi > Ascomycota > Sordariomycetes > Sordariomycetes sp. S4602. The sequence continues at coordinate 79 of JAMAJV010000014.1, forward strand.
CACCCTCCGCCCCACGTCGACAACGTCCCACCTTGCATACATCCGGGCTTCCGGCCGAGAGCCTCTCCACTCCCTTCCACTCCCCCCCCCCCAACGATGTGGCCGCCTCTTTCAGCCTCAACCCGCCGAGCCAGGCGTTGCACAAGATGCGCTGTCAATTACCCAAAGCTATCGTGTCACCAGAGCTCACACCTCCACAGATCCTTGCGCTCCCCACCCATCTCGGCATGTCTTTCCTTATCCGCCGCCTCCCGAAGGCTTGTCCTTGGCCACCGGCCCTTCTAGATCCTCCTGCACCCGCCTTACACCCCTACACCCACCTTCCATCTCCGGATAAGACGCAAATGTCCGGCTTCCCGTTTCCCCTCTCGGCCTTGGTGACACGAAACGCTTTCTTTCCGGTCGGCCGACTCCACACCCAGCCAGTCGGTGAGAGAGATCACTAACACAGGCCTGACGGCGCCTCCGCTGTCGCATTGTCTCATGACACGACTCCCTCTCTCGCGGCAATCGGCGAATACCGAATGTTGCGGCCCCGTTTCTGAATTCCCTTAGTATTTCCGAGAGAGAGAATGGCAGGCAATCATCCGGCCGTCGCCAGGCCACCCAGTAATGGGAGCTTCCTTCTCATCTGCTTGGCTCGGGAAGTAAAGCTGTGTGCTGCAGGCAGATAAGTAAAACAAAACGAGAAGAAAATAGAATAAATAAAAGACGTCAAAATGAACGAATATATGTCAATTCTAAATCCGGAGTGCTTTGAAGCGCTGTCTAACCCTAGATGTGTCCTTGTCGCTTTCTCCGCTCAGCCCGTTGCAGAAGACGAGTCGGACAAACCGTGCAGACGAAAGCCAAACCAAAATACCAAGTCTAATTCCAATCCGGCCAGCATGGCAGTTCCTGTATAGTTTCTCGCCGTGTCCTTCCTTTTCCGTGCCCTATTTTTTTCTATTCCCGAAAGCAAACCATCAAAACTGCCAGACAAGGAAGCGAAGCAGGACGAAAACCAATAAAGCCAGGCGTGTAAAGCAAAAGCAAAAGACAAAAAAAAAAAGAAAAAAAAAACAAAGCGACTGCTCAGGGCCCGGCCGGTCGAGCTCACCGGGACGGATCGGACCGGACCTTGTATCGTAACACAGACGCTGGCTGGCTCGCGGATGGACCGAGTGCCGATTCGAGAAACAAACAACCCATGATGCCAGTTCCGGCTTTCGAGGTTCAGACCAGACTGGCGCTCGGCAAAAAGTCGCCTCTTGACACCACCCGAGGCAGCCAATGGCTCCCATCTCGAAGAGTAGCACCGCGGCCGCGTCGCACGAGGGTCACCGCCGAACCCAAAGGGGAGCAGGGCCGTCGAATTGGCAATGGCGGCGAGCAGGCCGAGGGCCAAGGGCGAGCGTGACGAAGTGAATTGCGCCGAGCCTTATGCCAGGGCTCGTCTGTTCAGATGAATCGAAATGGAAAGAAATTCGGTGATCGTAAAGTCGTTAAACGTGGCTCAAGAGTGAAGCCCTTCAGCAACTTGTCAGCGACAATGATCTGGTCACAGATGGCGATGAAACCCCTTCAGTCCGTGCCAATTTCCCGGTCCTTGCCACGCCTAGCTCGAATTGGGAGGGCCACCGGGCTCGACATACGGCCATGCTAGACGAGGATGTCCCCATTTAGAATAGCAGCGAGGGCTAACGCAGGCGCGAGGTTCGACATTGGCCGCCCGCGTCGTGCGTCGTGCCAGAAGCTCGACTCGGGGTGGGGAGCGATCCAACCATGCAACTGCAACAGGGGTGGATGTGGTGCGTTCCGTACCTGCATTGCCCTGCATGACGCTCGCTCCGGCGTCTGACGTCGACCCACATAGGCCTGCCAAAGTCGCAGCCTGTGAAGCCCAGGCGGGTTGTGCCGCAGGCGGGCTCGATCAAGCGGATTGCGTGCACGCCCGGCACGTGTGTAACTTGCAGTATCGGCACTCGAAGATACACCAGTGCGGGCCCGAGTGGCAGATGTTGCAGGTCCACTGGATCAGCGTGTTGTCCGACTTGACCAACTTGAACGAGTGCGCGCAATTGGTGACAACGGCCATGGCTGCGTTGAGTCCGCTCTTGCCGTCGAGAGCTGGCGAGACGGAGCGGGCCATTATACAAGTCGCGTCAAGCGGGTGCGAGTAGGCTCTTGGGCGAACAAAGCTCTGAAGCTCTATATGTAAGGACTTTGTGTGGTCTTTTAGCCGGGAGTCGTCTAGCAAGCGCCCGATTCTGAGTGGAGGCCGGAGTTCTAGAACGCCCCTCCGAGTTAGCTCCTACCGACGTCCTGGATCACACATGTATGCTGTTTGTCTCGGCCCCGACTATGCTAGCAAGAGCCCTACAGCTTCTGGCCCTGCACTCGCCGCCGATAGGACGTGTGAGGGAGGGTTGGGGCTCGGTTAGCCGCTGGGAAGGGTAGGTCTACTCACAGGCTGTTTCGCGCAAGGCTCCGATGGGTGAACTTGAGTGTTTCTAGTCCAAAGCACGCAGGGGATGTGTTCAAAACCGATCGATAGAGCACTTCGCTGGGGAAATCAGTCAGGGGAGGAGAGACGAAAGGAACCTGGCGGATTTTTATGTTCCCCGTTTGGTGTCTTATGCAGAGGCAAGAGCGCCGCCTGGCGTTGACATCGGTAAAGGGCAGGGGAAAGCAAGTTCGGCCCGGAGCAATCGTTCCTTTCCTCGTTGGCCGCGCGGTTGGCAGGCGAGAACCGAAGTGTCAAAAGGCCGAAAAAGCAAGTGCGTCCCGTAGGCACAGAACCAAACAACCGGCTGTTCGCTAAGTGTACTCGGGTGCAACGGAAACACGCGGAAAGTCACAGGCGAGACGCTGCGTGGTGACCTCCCGGACGGGAATGGAACTGGCTCTGGCCTGCTTTTGCTAGGTGGCGGTGACGCCTTGAATCCGGGATCGGTCTTGTCCGAGTGTGGAGTAGACCGCGCTCGTTTGTCGTTCTAGTCCAGGAACGGGGGGAAAAGACAGCTGCCTCGTTCGAGGTGGTGGATGAGATGAGGGCTTGTGACCTGGTGTCTCTTGGAGATGAATCGACGAAGAAGAGGGGATTGGTGAGTGGAAAGAGGCCGGAATCTGAAGGCGAGGTCTGCGAGGGTTTATAAACCCTCATCAAGCAGGCCGGAGACGGTGTGGTTCGCGGTGTGTCTGTGGATTGGGGACATGTGCGGTTGACGTATGGAGCACGCTCCTCGGATAACAGGCGACCCAAGGCCGTTATTGCGGTCTGAATAGGGTATAATAGACCATTAGTATGGAGCCTCGGGATGGACTGAGACGGGATGCAGGCATGCAAGATAAAGAGAGTGAGGTGTTGTTTGCACGCGGAGTGTGTACGTAGCCATACGGGAGGCGGTATATCCCGCCACCAACTTGTAGGCTCCGGAATCTGGGCGGTCGAGACCGGCGGACATGGCAGGGCCATACGTACAAACGGGTACTCTGGTTGTTATTAGGAGGTCGTTCCCCTGGCGCGAGGAGGGCGTGGAAAAGCCGGGAAGCTCGGGCTGGGGACACCCCCAGTTCCTCAAGAAGTAAAGCCGACTGGGCGTTTTAAAGCCCCCAAATCGTTTCCATATGAGGTGCCGCGGGTGAGGAAATCTGGTACGGAACGGGGCCGACGCATCCCATATCTTCATCCGGTCACGGCGGATCAGGAGTTGTCCACGGGCAAGTCAACCTTTGGCCGGTCGCGCCCGCGGGGCAGGTACTAATAAAATGGATGACGAAGTGGGTGTGCTCGCCGGCGGAGCTTTCCAAGGGGGCCTGGGATTACACCGCGGAACCGTCAAAGGTGGTGCTCCGGCGTGTTCCAAATGTTAAATAGAAGAAGTCTTGCACTTCCCGGGTGGGTCCGCCGTCGCATACAAGTACGAGTACGCCGGCCCTGTTTGAAACGCCATCTCGACGTGTTCCGCGCACTTGTCACCGCAGCAGGGCTCGGAGCCTCTCGCTTCGAGAGATGACCCGCTAGCGTGGGCCCATCCTTTTCGACGGAGCAGTCTTACCTTGTACGGGGAATCCGGCGACCAGGGTGGATCGCGCGACCAGGGAACCCTTCCAGAACACCCGCCCTATACTAGATTTGTTCTGGAAGCCGAGCCAATGCGGTCATGGCGCTTCCGCGCAAGCAAATCGCATCGCTCCAATGCAGGTCTCTCAGAGGCGAAGCAGCATTTACCTTGCGGCGCTTTCCCACACCGACTGAATAACCCCGGGCCACGGCGGTCCGAAACCCTCTCAACATGGTTGTCGCTTCGCTGCGAAAAGCGGGGCCGAGGCGCCACGAAAGCCTCTCTCCTCCTGCCGTCGGTGTGAAGCCCGGTCGCGGAATGAGATATGCCGGCATGTTTATGGTATAACCCCTGTCTCGAAGATATTGCTGTTCAAACTTGGTAGGGGCCGAGTTGTTGCTGTCTTGCCGCCCCCGAGTCCCGTTGCGCTTTTGCTGCGGCTCGATAAAGAAAAACTGAGGCCACTTACACGACTCGCGTTGGAGAAGATCGGTGGATCGCCGGTTTTCGAACGCTGGGACAGTCCTTCCGCACAGGAGATTTCCACAAAGGACTTCCTTCCATATTAGCCAGAGTGCATCGTAGCGAGACAGACCCAATTAGTGGAGAAAATACCCAGGCTGGGCCGGGTCCCCCAGGTGCGAGTACGAAGCACTGCAGGTACTACTCGCCATGTCTCTCACTCGGACCCTTCTGTCTCCATGTCCTAGCGGGTGGGGCGCGTTCTGCAGGGTTCCCGTTCTGCGTGAAACGCAGGACACCCCATCCACATGGGGCGGGGGAGCCAGGCGAATGCACCGATGTCCATAAATGATCAGCGCGTTGCAGGGGTTTGAATTCCACAGGGTCTCGTCTGATGGGACGCCCCCCCGCTCTCGCAAAAGACAAAAGACCGAGAGGCTCGACGCATAGACAAGGGGGCGGGCCGTAAGGCCATCACGTACCGAGAAACCGTCTGATCATATGCTTGGCTTCATCATTGGGCCGGCTTGCCCGGCCGTCGTCCCCCGACTTCCCCTTCCGTCATCGATGAGGCTCCTTTCGGGACGTACCCTGCGGCCCCCAAGATGCGCCACGTCCGGATTCGGACGGTCGCAGCTATATTAAGGTGGTGTTAAACGGCACAAGCCGCTGGGCGTGTATGTTGCATATCCCAAGCCGTCATCTCTGCTGGATCTGCCAAAGCATCTCACCGTCGGCTTGCCACGCAATAGGCTAGGCGTATCAGGTAATTAGGTTGGCCGTTATAGGCTTGATGGTCGATTCCGGAGGGGGAAGGGATCCGGGGGCAGGCGTTTGCATCCGCGTTCCCCGGCGACGCTAGTCCTCGGATCTTCGTCCCATGGTTCGAAAGCTCATTCGCCCCTGTTCATGAGGCAACAAACCTGGATAAAGCCGACGATTCATGTTTCGTCCTATTCCCGCCACTTTGCCCATCTTTGGCACTGGGCCCGGGCTCTCCGGGCGACTTGTTCTTTTCGCAATGTCGACGGCTGCCGGGCATGGCAGTTTGTGCTGGGCGGGCGAGACGCAACAGGCGGGCAATCTGGCTCGGTTCCCAAAGGAGCGGGCGAGATTGCTTGATACGGGAGGGTAGAGGCAAATACCGGTGCCCCAGTATGATCGCCAGGTAACTGCAGAGCACCTTTGGGGATACCGCCAAGCCAAGCCATGCCATGATCCGAGTTGCAGCGTTTCCCGCTGGTGTCAGACCTCTTCTCGGCTCCCAAGCACGGGCGGGCAGAGTGTCGTCTTCACCGGTGGAGACGGCCCCAGATTAAAGGCCAGGACGGTGAGACCTGGCCTGCATATAGCAACTGACACGGGGTAGATGCAGGAAGCCCAAGCCAGAGGTAAATCAGGCGGCGAGGTGTCTTTCTGAGATGTGACGGCCGCGGCGATCAGAGATCCCGTGAGATCTTGAGCCGGCGAACCCCTTTGCCCTGGCTCCCCCGGGTGTGATAATCCGTCGGGTCGCCGAGTCGACCGGACCGAAACCTCAGCTAAACAGCCTATTATGCCTAGATGTTCGGCTGGAGGTGGCTCTCTCCATGGCTGGCTCCCGGACTCGTATTTTTTTTTCGGGCAAAGGTCCACCTGTCGTAGGTTTCAGTTCCGAGCTCCACGAGCTGACAATTTCGCCCCGCGTTCTGTTAGGAATAAACGACCAGTTGGAGCGGTCTTGACTCATCCATAATATTTTCTGGGGGTGAGGAAACAGCGTTCTTGTCGTAATTTAGTGGCGAAGCAAGGCCATCGTCGGTCCACATCAGGTTGTTGCTTCTTCCGCCTACGTATCTTGATGCTGCGGCCGGGTGGAATTCGCAGACGCACTAGGAAGGCGGGACCTGCAGGCTGCATCTCACCTTCCCAAAACTCTCGATATACGCCAGTTCAGGAAAGTCCTTCCCTGCACTTCTATTTTGGCGGGTCAGTGGTGCTTTCCCGCCGCGGCAATTTAACCCTGTCGAATAGTCGTTGGTAAGAACGACCGAGGGAACGAGGCCTTGCCGGCCATGTGAAGGCTGGCTCGGTTGAGAGGAGCTTCATGTGTGGATGAGATGCTGCTTCTATCTATCCTATTAAACCGCTCACTCGCGCCTTCCAATCCTACCCAATGCCCTCAAACATCCCTGTCGACACCAGTACGTAGAGCTCACGCCATTGACTGGCAGGAATGACTTATCAGCTGCAAGGTCGGGTGTTTGTACATAAAAGGACTCGGTACCATCCATGCGTACGATTTGTGCCTGGCCCCCGCGGTGGTCTTCACATGCACCAGAAGCCCGCACGCAGCGAGGGGACGGGAACGGTCCACCGGGGATACTTGACTTCATGTATGCCTGGTGCAACCTCGGCTGCTTGAGAACGTCCGTGTATCCGCCAGAACCTTCCTCTCTTCTACGTCTTTCAGCCCGCTATTTGGTTTATTGGCGACAGCACACAACGCTTCATGATATTCGAAAAGCGAGGACTTGTTTTCTCGAGATGGGTCCTGCAGCTATGAGATCAAGTCGGGAGCAAGAGTCGCGAGTTTCTGGCCCTTGTACCGATACGGTCGGCCGCAGAACTTGCTATATCTCCATCGCGGGCAACCGATACGGCCAAGCCAGTTTCGAGCTTGCGCCATGGATCATGATATTGCGACCTTCACGCCCTTCCCGCAACGGCTGCCCTGCAGGCACAAAGCGCTCGCCCTCGGCTTATCTCGCGGTCACTCCCCGACTCCGTGGTTGACCGGTGGGTGGCTGGCATCCATCCTATTTTCCACGACCACAGTATGTAGGCATGAGCTCATCCTTGCTGTTGCGAGCCGTTCGACTACGTCATGGCGACCCCATCCCGTGCCGGCCCGAATACCACGAGCGGACCGATAGCACGGGCGGATTCCACTCGGTGGTCGCTGCTTCTGATTGCACCCTCCGGGGATTGCTCCTGCGCGTCTCCCGATAAGACGGACATGCTACCTGAAGGGCTGGCTGGTCGATGTTTCACCGACGAGGCTGGGCTCCTGGTGGGCCTGACTCCAACCTTGGATACCCCATGCGCGCCCATTCCCGCCCGCTTTGGCGGACCGTGGTTACAGCCTGGGTAATCTCGCCACATTCCCTGCTACTGCGCCCTGCTACGAGTGTCGACACATATGGCAGAGCCATCAAGCTGCTCTCAACCTTCTGCACTGGCAGCCTTGGCGCAACGACGTCCTCACATAGGACCAGCCTGCTAACCGGTGGCGTATGCTCGGACCCAGGGCAATGCGCAGCTTGCTGAGATGCCAACACATGGTCTCGGGGATGCTTCGAGGACCGCTCATCTAATGAGCCTCAAGGTACACTGGGCCCGTTGTTCACTCCCCTCATGCGATCGATCGGTCGCAGGGGGTTTCGTCGGACCAGGCGGAGATAGAGGGCGACGGTTCAGCCCGAGTTGTGTCCAACTTCGGTCAACCTGCTGCAGACCATTTCGAGCCATGAGGGCCTATTGGAGTAATGTGAGTTCCCAAAGCAGTTGAAGCAGGGTAAGTGTGAGGGCAGATCCTGCTCGCATGGAGACACGCGCCAGTGATCCACGGCTAATGCAGGCCCGCCAAAACCCAAAACAGAAAAACTTCCGTGCGGGTGCAACATCCGGACCAAGATGAAGTGGGGGGAGCTCTTTGCATCGAGAAGGGGGCTTGTGACTCGTATGGACTACCGAGGAGGGAGAAGCGAGTTTGTGACTCGCATCCCTGGGCTTTGCGCCCCGAACCCCTGGACAGGGTCGCACCATGCCCGAATCGGATGTAGCCCTGTTCTGAGCGGCCACCCACGACGACCACGATCTGAGCTGCCATGGCATATCACGGGGTATCGGCCCACCTTTGACGCTCCACTCATGGCCTCTTTTTATAGAACCTGCGAGGTTGGCTTAGAGGAAATGCGCACGGGACTCCTTCATCTGGAACAGGGATTTTCGTCAGCACATCACGCTTGCTCCATACAGAGCCCCAAGCCTCACCTCGGTTCCCGGACTGCTACCTCGGACGCCCACTTTCCTTCCTCCTCTCTCCACTTTCCTGCCCCAAGACGGGGTCCTCCACTTCCCCTGCCCTGGCCCGGGAGAGTCCACTTTCCTGCCCCCAACATGAGCCCACGAGGATCCGTCTCATCTGGTCGAACCGACCCAACGGTATCGAAAGTCAGGGCCGAAAAAAAAAAGAGGCCAAGACGAAGAGGAACGGCTCCTCGTGGGTCCGAACCTCTTCACCGGTGGCTTCATCTCCACGCCCAGACCCACAGCGGGAGACGGGGTGGACAGGCGTTCTCTGCAAGGACTTTGATTCAAAACCGTTCGGTAGGATCTACGTACCGAGGCGCCGAGGCATAAGTGTCGCCGAGGAAACAATTTCTATTCCAAATATTCTATGTGACGCTCTCGCGATCTCTTGGACGCCCCGTCATGCCACCTTCCACTCGTCCGCGCCGCTCTTAAAACCTCATACCTCATACACCGAGCCCCCAGATTCTATGAATACACCCGGCCCGTGATTCAGACTCCCCTTCCATGCCAATCCCAAAACAACATTTAGCCACGCCCCCTACGCCAAATTAGCCTGCCGTCTATTCTCTATGATTGCTTCCCTGCCAGCCCACCCGTCCCCGTCGATCTAGCCGGTGGGGCCATCGGGAAGGGGGCCAAGGAAGCCGCGTCGGCTCTTTCGCCCCCAAGTCCCGATTCTTCGTACATGCACCCCGGCATCAGAAAAAAAACAATCTTCCCGTTGTTGCAGCACTAACAGATGTTTCACCCCGCTTTCTTTTTGGGTTGCCCCTTTCCCTTTTCGTCCGCCTCGTCTTATGTCGTGTTTGGTAATATTGCTCTTCCCATGACGAGAGTGGCCGGACCGCCGTGACGCACGGGGATAGTCGTTATAAACCAGGGGGGTTGTGAGCATCACCGAAGTGTTAACGAGGTTAATACGAGAGTTTTTTGGGACGCCCAAGGGCTGAGGGCGCGGTCTCGGTATTGCCGAGACGGGATCCCGCTGCCAAACGTTGTGGTGAGACCTATCGTGGGATGTTTGAAGATATTGGCCCCATCGATATGTCCCAGCCAGGTAAGGCCAGGCAGCTCCGCCCCTACCCTATGGGTTCACCACTTGGTTTCCCCCTGGATATTGGACATTTTGTGCCTCGTCGTGCACACCAAGCGGATGCAGGGACGTTCCGGCACCGGGGGCCGCGGCATCTGAATCGTTGTCTGTGTTCTCATGCTCTTCGAACGTGAACGCATCGGAGAGGTTCACCGCAACGAAGCTCTTGGGTAGTTTGACCCTGCAAATACCGTCAGCCACGGCCTTTCGCTTTTCCAACCGTCCACATGCCAAGAGAATGCCTCACAGGTAAGCAGAGAGGGTCACATCACTTACTGGTTGAACTTCGCCCTCAACGTCTTGATCACCTTCCACCAGTCCACATGGGCCGTGAGACTTCGCCTCGGCGCGCAGCTAATGCAATGCCGGCTGTCGAGCTGCACGTCCAGCGGGTCCGGCACATGGCACCCAGGGCTAATCGTGATCCGGATCGAGTACGCGAATGTCGGCTCTCCATCCTCGCCAGACCCGGAGGAGTCGCCACCCTTCGTCTCCGATTCGTAGAGCTCAAAGCAGATCTGTGAGAGGTAGTCCAGCTCGGGAATCGTGCTCCGGCTGATTTTGGTTTGGAGGCCGCCCTCAAAGATGCAGTTGAGAAGCGTGTAAATGTGCGACTCCTTGGTGAAGTAGAAGAAGGACTTGGCGTCGTCCGATGCCTGCATCTCCTCGAGGTCCTGCGCGACCTCCTTGAGTAGTGGGAGCGAGGTCAGGAGTCCGATCTCGAGCTTCTCGCCGTCCGAGATACCGTACTCCTGCGGGCAGATGAAGTCGAAGAGGATTTTGGCGAGCTTGTAGAGCTGCCGCAGGGGCTGTAGGCGGGCATCGGGGGACTTCTGCTTAACGACCGGGTTGCTCTTGTAGAGGTGGAAGTACTGCTCTGGGGGAGGCGGCTCCTGCCGCAGCCCGTTGAGGAAAGACCTCCGGCGGAAGATTCTCCTAACCTTACCGGCCTCCTGTCCTTCTGGAGCCTCGGGTCCCTGGGCGTTACCGTTCCGGTGGGGCCTGGCAGAAGCCTGCCCGGAGCCGTGAGGAGCATTCCGTTCGCGCTTCTCCTCCGAGTTTCGGCGACTCTCGTCGTGATCGCGGGGTGGCTGGCCCCCCTCCTTTGCAACGCCATATTCCTCCTCCAGCATACTCTCCGGCGGCGTAAAGACCCATTCCAAAAACTGCCGGTTGTGCAGTGCGTCAAACTTCATCGTGTCGTAGAGCTCGGAGATCTTGCTGGGATCCACTTTCTCCCCGTCGCAAAACTCCGCAAACAGCTTCTCCCACCTCTCCTTGAAGAGGTCTGTATCCTCTCCCGAACACCAGCGCGGCTGAATGTTACTCATCGGTGGGGCCGGCTGACCGGACGAGGCGGAGGATCCAGATGAGTCCGTTGCCAGCTTCTCGGACGACTGGTTTGTGCTTGTGGGCAGGTCCTCCAGGATGGTGCTGCTCTGGAGCCTGGAGTAGTTGACCTGCATCGTCTTACGGAGGAACTTCATCAGCTTAACGACTTGCTTTTGTACCTCCGAAGGCTCCGGCGTCTTATCCGGCCAGGTGAACTGCGACGGACGCTCATTGCCCTCCCTTAGGAGTCCCTTTAACTTCTTCTTCACCTTGTCCATGACATCCTTCGCCGCATTCGAATCGTCCAGGAGGTCCTTCCTGACCGTGACGAAATCCTCGGGCAAGTCCTTCTTCTTAAGGAAGGCTGAGGACCATATTTGCGCGCTTGTGGTTACACGCCTTTCGGAGCTACTGTAGACATGGCAGTCGTCGAGAATCTCCCTGTTCAGCAGCTTGAAGTCGTTCCGCATATTCTCGCCAAGTTCTTGCGACTGGTACCGCGCAGCGTGAGTTGGCTCGCCGCCCCACTTGACGATGAGCTGCAACTTGTCCAGGATGAGGCTGTTCTCAGCCGCTGTAATCCTAGACATCGTGACGCCTGAGAGGGAGTCCTGCCGCTTTGGGCCACGCTTGGCTTTTTCGTTAGCTTCGGTCCCCGAGGAGTCCGAGGGTTTGGTTTTGGTATCAGTCTCCTCGTCCTCAGGGATGACCGGGCTTTCCTCGAACGTCGGGGCATCTTCAGGAACCTTCTTCCGGAACAGGGGTTTTATCTGAACCTTGGTCCCCGGGAATCCGCTCTTCTTCTGGAGAATTGATCGAAGAGCCTTGAGCTTAGAGGCGTCCTCTATCCCCTGTGCCTCGGCAACTTCAACTGCATGCTTCACGCTAGCCAATGCCGGTTCACCAATGAGGAGAACCTCCTCTTGGTGCCCCTTCAGTAGCTGAATGAATGGCTCGGTGTGGAATGTGAACTTGTACTTCTGCTTCGGGGTTCGGTCGGCATGGCGAATGACCGAGACAATGCCCTTCAGCTTCCACGAGTGTTTCGGTGGCGGTGGGGCCTGGTGCTCTTCGGCTGCAGCCTCGGTATCGGCAGGAGCAGATGTGGCAGCAGATATTATTGACGGTGCCGCCGATACAGTCCCGGTGCCCCCCGATTCTTGGGGTGGATACCCAGGGGAGAATGCCGAAGACTGACCCTTTTGAGAAGCGACGGGCTCGGCCTGTGAGGGGAGATTGGATGGGGATTGCTCTGCCCTTATCTCCATGCTCTTCTTACTTCCTGGGGCCGTGCCTGTGCCTCCCGCCGGTCGTGCGTGCTCCCTGTCCCTAGCGAGCGTGGGCGCGTGGGTAATGGGATCTAGGACATCGGAAGGTGTAGGTGAAGGAGTAGCGGGTGTAGCTTGACCCCGGCGGGCCCGCTCCTTAAAGAACATTCCCCTCAGTATGCTGGCGGAGCGGTCATAGTAGGCGTCATTATCTTTGACAAAGCTCCACCCGTTGACATCGATGACATAGCTCTTTCCTCCTGCGCGCAGGAAATCAAAGCCGCAGACTCGTTGACCAAAGGCGAGAGATATTTTACTGGCGATTTCTCTCTCATGGGGGTCTAGTGACGTGACGTAGCGGATCTCTTTGCCATGGGTGTTCCTCCTCACGATCCCGTCGACAACCGGCGACTTCCTCGTCTCGGCGTGGCAGTAGGTTGATCCGACAGTGTAGGCCTTGACGTCTTCGGCATTGTCAACCTGCATGAACTTTTCGTAGACGTAGCTCTCGTTTGGTTGGCTGATAGCGCGGGGGACGTTGAGGTCCGGGACGAACTCGGAACTCTTGTTACCAATCTTCCGGAACAGCTTTCTCGCTCCGCCCCCAGCCGAATTGGGGAAGAAGATGATGATGTTGTGGTCTTCGCCGCTCGTGGGCTTCTCAACGAAAGGCTTCCGCAGAAACGACCCGTCCACCCCGAGAACATCCCCGCCTTCAAGAAGCTCCACCTTCTGGGCGCGAGGGATAGTATCTGGTCTCACGGGCTCCAGGGAGACGCCTGAGATGTCCCGTACATGCTTAGCCACCTCGGGTGTCAGAACTGAGGGCCCGCCATCGCGGTTTACCGCGAGGCGCGGCGGTGTCGGAACGCCGATTTTGTCTAGCAACTGCAGACAGAGGCGTCGGTCCCACAAAATCCTCTGCATAGACACATCATTAACACAGAATGGGCGTCTAGCCTTCACATAGGCGATGGCCTTGTCAAGAGGAAAGCCGTCCGAATAGAATGAGATGAGGTAGTCGCTGGGAATTAAATACGTTAGCAAATCTGCTCGAGGACAATTGGAGCAGAAGCTCCAAACCCTGATACTCTAAAGTGCCTGTTTCTTCAAATGGCGTTGACTTTCACCAGTGGTTTTCATGGGCACATGGCCGGACTGTGGCAAGGTTTGATCTGCGGAGACTTTGCCATTTTCACCTCACCGAGGCGCGACAGGGGGGGGTTTCCAGGAATAAAAAAGCCACTCACCATATTGGCCAATTCTCAACCTCTGGCAACATTTCAACGTCAGTAAGGAATTCTCACACCTGCAAACTCGACATCTAGGCGCACACAACAGACGGCGTGAAAATGAATGGGGAGGGAGGTGGCACTGACCTTCATCCAGAATGACCTTGTCTCCAAAAACGACAATATCGAACTCCCCACCCTCCACTAACCGGTTGAGAATGTTTCTGCTGGGCTTGCTCCTCGCTTTCGAGTCAAGAGCACAGATCCCGATGACACCGTACGGCGCGGGCTTCGCTTTTGGGGTGTCAGAGGGCACATTTTCCCACGACGCGATAGAGGCGAGAAGAGGCTTGGGCCCACGGGAACTAACCTTCCTCCTTTTCCTTCTGGCTCGGCACACGGTCGCTCGCAGGACTGTGGCTGCTTGCCGCGTGGCTCCCGCTGAAGCGGCGTTGGACTCGGCTGCGAGATCGATGTAGCTGCTGACGATGGGGGTCCGGTCTGTGGGCCGGGTTTCTCTTTGATGCCTCGGCTGAGCCCTGCTGACCGTCACGGGGGGATAAGTACTGGTGGCCGCCTGGTTGGTGTGAGGCCGGCGAGGAGGATGAGGTGACAGGCGCGGTAGAGGCGCTGGCCTCCGACTGCATGGATTTGATGGATAGCTTGGGAGTGGGTTTTGAGCGGGGCACAACAGCGCCGGGGTCTGAGCCGGTCACTGACGCGGCTGAGCTTGGGACGAAGCCTCGGCCTGATGTGGAAGACGCCAGGGAGGACATGGAATGGCGCTTGTCAGTGTCCGAAAGGGAGGACCTGGGCGTCAGGTGAGGGTCCGGGAGATGGGACAGGTCGGCAACGTCCTGGGAGACGTTGGGGACAATACGAGGCGTCTCTGCGTCATCTACAAGCCCTGAGGATGGATGCTGATCCGATGGCAGGTGGTGGATTTGGCCAGTCAAGGGGGCTTCCGGAGTGCTTTCGGATAGTGGTGTTTTGGCCAGGAGTGCCGTGGTCGAGGGTTGTGTGAAAGATGACGGGGAGCAGCTCACATTCTCCGGTTGGCCCTCAGTGGAACTGGCGCCTGGGTCCTCCAGCTGTTGGGGTGCGTCTGGATCCTCCTGCGGTTGGGATGCGCCTGCGTTGGCCGGTTCGTCCAGGGATGCAGCGAGCGACGGTGTCCGGGACTGGGCGGGCGTCCCTTGTCCTGCATCGGGTTGGGCAGCAAGGCCGGCTAGAGATGTAGCGCCAGACTCGTGGCTCGCGGAGCCAGACGCAGAGCCCCCTCCCGAAGAGGCGTTCGAGTGGCCCATGGTGAAATGCAGCCCAGGTGGCGAAACGAATGCACGTCGGAGCTGGCGATATTGATGTGTGAGACGGTGCCCAGGGAGCGTCTCTCACTGGATTGGATACCAGCTGCTTCTCAAAAGATGGAAATGAGCAGGACCGGAGGCGGACTTGGTCTGGGAGCAAGGAGAGACGTTCACGGGCCAGGCTTGATGATGGTTGATGGTGTATTTAGGGCGGAGACCGATTTTAGCGTCTCGTCCGCTGGCGCCATCGGCGTGTTTGTCAACCGCGGCCGCTGGCGCTCAATTAAGATTTTGCCAGCTCGTATCAGCTGCCTCGTGATGCCGGAAGGGCCGAAGGAGGGGGGAAGAAGGGGGAAAATCGAAGTAGGTGTTGAGTATAAATCCAATCTACGAAGCGGTCTCGGGCTTTCGGCTCCAGCTTCTTCCTGATGAGGATGCTGTGAGCCAGCGGAAGGAGATATCGGTGAGGGCGCCACAAGTACTTGAGTGCACCTGCCGCGCACGGTGGTGTACGTGTACCGATGTATTAGTGTACATGTATCCACCTGGGATTAGGTACCTCGTACAGCTGCTGCAGAGCTCGGGGCGCTCCATGTGGGAGGCAGAAAGTGCAATTGCGGCACCTGATTCGCCCGCTGCCCACAGCTCGAGATTCTGCCCACAGCTGTCCGTGCTGCTGTGTTCGCCACAACTCCGGTCCGATGGAACGTGGAAGAAGCACGAGAACCAGATGTGGTAAGGACGTTAAATCTGGCGGTCACGAGGCGTCGTACAACCCAGCTTCGGCGGATCTCCCACATTGGGTCAGAGTGGACTCCCGATTGGAGATGGGGCAGAAGCCCGCCGCCACCATCCAAACGACTGCGGCATGCGCAGAACATGCGTGTTCCTGCAGGCCTCACAGGGCAATCCCAACAGCACGAAGTGGCTCAAGCGGCGAAGTGGGTCCAAATCGTACCAGACGCCTACAGACATGTGGCTCTATGGCAAGCCCGGCATCAGCACCTTCTCTCACTCGACAGAGGGCCCCTCCCGTTGGAGTACTTGTACTGACCGTTGTCGGCTTACACACAACCACGGTCGAAAAAAAACGCTGCATGCAAGTCGTCATGTGAAGCGCTAGATCTTCGCTTCGACCTATATACCTTCACTGCGCCGCCTTCGAGTAGTGGTTAAACATATCCAGCCTCATCACCAGATGCGCCATGCTATTCTCCTCTGCGCGCTTCCCCAGTGCTTCCTCAAGCCCACCCAACCCCTCTCTCTTCAGGCCCATGTCACCCTTCTCACTGAGCCCCTTGCAGACCGTGATGAACACTTCCACCTTCTTCCTAAACGTCTTGTAGAGCTCCCGGACGTCTGGTCCCCCATTCTCCCCCGCCGCCTCACTGCGAAGCCGTTTCGCGAACTGCAGGATGCAAGCAAATATCTCCTCTAGTAGCTTTAGAACCGGCTGCTGTCTCTTCCTGAGGAGCAGAGCGTGCATAATGTGGTCGAGGACCAAGGAGTGGCACATGCGCAATCGCTCAGGGCTGCAACCGCCGCCTTCCCGCTGCCCCTCGAGCGGTCCGTTGCCGGTGATCTCGCCCTGAACCCTGTCCAGCCACTGTCCAAAAGCCTCCCACGGCATCGAGATTCCCACGTCCACGAAGTACCCACTGACAGCATTGACCACGTGCCTCGCCTCAAAACAGAAGCGGGCCACGGAGTTGTCGGGGGTATCCCTGCCCCGCTCCTTCGAGCTGATTTCTCGGGCGAGCCGGTTGACCACGTAGACCTGCCGGAGCACCCTAAGCATCAGCTTGAAGATGCGGTCGTACTGCATCATGATGACTGGCGTCATTATAGTCGCCAGTGCAGCAGGTGGCTTGTAGGATAATCGTAGGAAATCCAGGGCTTCGAGGGAGTCTTGATCCATGCACTTGTCCACGTCTTCTGGCGCCATGTCCCGAACGGCGAAGCTCAGCTCCCCGGGAAGCTCCTGCGCGCCATTCGGCGACCCTAGGGCGTAGCTCTCCGTCAGAACCCCCATGAGCGCCAGACGAAGCTCCGAGCTTGCAGGCGGCCAGTTATCCCTCCCGCTCAACCGCAGTCCCATCACGTTCCCCTGTCGAGCAACGCCTTGCTGCCTTTCGGCCGTTTCCAGATCCGGGTCAAATAACGCATGCGAAAGACAGCTCGCGAACATCCCATTCCCAAAGAGATGAAACTGCCGCTGAAGCTGTACGTGCGCTCGCAGGTCGTGTTCCGTGAACAGAAGCCGTAAGCACTCTCTATTCACGACGTGACCGTGCGCCGAGACGAGTGGTCCGAGGGAAAGGGATGGTAGCAGTGACCAATAAGGACTAAATTCCAGGCCACCATCTTCGAATTTACGGTGGTCCTGGGATAGGCGTGCGCGTATAGTCTTCTTGAGTTTGTCTTGCTGATCTCGCTCGCGCAACGGCTGCCCCAGCTCCCTCATCGAAGATAAGATGTGCCGCTCAATGTTGGACGTGTCGGCACCGAATATCTGCAGTTTATCGTCGACTGATTCGAGGGGCGTATGGCTCGTCGAGTATCCCTCTGCCTGTTTCTCGGCCTTGGCCCTTGCTACCGTAGCAAACAGATCCGCCTGGTAATCCGAAACTCTGCGTTCGAGGTCCAAGATAGAGTCCCAGCTGTAGAGCCAGTCCATTTGGGGAGGCCTGTTGGATGATATATTTCCATGTGCTGATAATGGGTGGTCTGGGTGAGCAGATCTGATGAAACGCAAGTTCTTGCCCGTCTCGAAGAGCGCGCGAGTGACATCGCCTGGTAAGAACTCCGGGACGGAGTCGTGATCCAACCGAAAATCGACGTCCTCCACCTCCAGGCCGAAATCATCCATGAATGTCTCCACCTCAACCTTGACGAAGCCCTTCTTCTGGCCAAGGTTCTCGCTGGAAAGTGGTGTCCCAGACTCGGGACGGACACCAAGCCACTCCTCCACGAAGTCAAGCCAGGGCCGAGAAACCCGCCGCAGAACCTCGCGCATGGTGTCACGGACATACACGTCCTTGTACTCCGCTGCCACGGTCTGCTGGAACACCAAGAGAAGGATCGCTTCATCAGAGTGTTCGGGCCGTAAACCGTCAACCAGGCTGTCGAACTGGCGAAGGATTGACGAGATGTCGAGGATAGCGGCCTGAAGCTGCAACAAGGACCGTGCCTTCTGCGATTGTACGGCGACACACCCCTCAATTACATCGAGAACAGAATCCACCGCACTCGCGAGGGCGACTCTCACAGATGTGGCATGCATTGCATACGTCGACTCGACCAGCCCCCGCAATCTCCGAAACATACCGCCACATTCAGTAGACAAGCTCTGTATACCCTGTAATATCTCGGCAGAGTGGCCTGGTATCCGGGTCTTGGCCAGAACCGGCTTCAACGACTCTGAGGCCGCGTGGTACGCAAAGAAGACAGACTCGCGGCCCACCGTCATCGCCAGCAACGCCGCCATATACGCCTTGGTATCCAGAACCGCATGTTCTAAGTTCTCGAGATTGATAGGATCCTCGTTTTCGCATAATATAGCGTCGTAAACAGCAGGGCCGGCCTCGGTAACGCCGAGGGCTTCTGGTCTGGCAGCGGCCGGGACGTTGAAAGTATCCCAAGATCTGTAAGTCGGAGCCTTATGCTGCGGCTGATACGAGATCCACGGATCTATGACGCTCTCCGCATCGTCCGAGAAGAGAACATCCGAGTCCGAGCTCTCCTCCGTTGTGGTTTCGTCTCTCTGGACTGACTCATGATCGGGCTGGCCGTCAAGAACGGGCTTCCGGAAAAAGCCGTCACCATCCACGGACACAGGGTCGAGTTTCACACGCGATCCGAGCTCTGAAGCTACTAGTTAGGGACCCGGAGAGGAATGAGGTAGTTGGGGAGCTCACACCTTCCACGTTCAGGGAGAAGAAGCCGGTGGTTTCTCCTGGTTGCGAGCCCAGCCAGCTCGAAGACCTCCAAAGGTCGGGAACGGCAAAGACGTCGGTATCGTCATCGTTGACTGCCATAGTTGAGAGCCATAAGGCTGTGGCAAAGCCCGTTTGCGGGGAGTTGGCGACGGAGCGACGCTGGGATATAACTACCCCGCTGAGGTGGTGATGTTCGTGGGCGCGACGCGTCGCATATTTAGCGGCATGTGACAATTACAGTGAGCACTCGAAAGCAGCTGCCATCAGCTGTTCATACCATCCATTCGCCATCACTATTGGGTGGCTTCGAAAGCTCCGGCTTCCTCTCACCAATTTTGGACAGCTCCAACTACACTCATTCCTCCAGTCGCAACCGCTGTTCCGCCAATTGGACCCCCGACGCCCGTCTTCTTGAGCGCGGAATCTGCGCACATTTCTTTTTCTCTACGATGCCGCCGAAGAAGAAGGCGAGGGGCGGCGCAAGCCAAGCCGTCTCGACGCCAACTACCACTAAAAGCGACGATGCGATGGACGTCGACACTCCTCGGTCCGCCACACCCAGCAAGCCTTCGGAGTCTAAGACGCCTACGGTAGACATTCACAATGACATGTGGACCGACGACCAGCTCTCATCCCTCTTCAAGGGTGTCATACGGTGGAAGCCAGCAGGTACCTAGTCCCGCGCAGGCTCGGTCCTTACTCTTGCGCCAGACAGCTAACCCTGCGGCCCCAGGCATGCACAAGCACTTCCGCATGATAGCCATATCCGAGCACCTCCGAAACCACGGCTTCGACCCAGACGTCCTCTCACACACGCGCATCCCCGCCATCTGGGGCCGCCTGCGCGCGTTCTATAACCTCGACGTGATCGACGACCGCGAGAACTTCGACGATGACGGCGAGCGGTACCTCGAGTTTGGGCTCGGCCGGCAATTCCACGACCTCATAGAGGAGCGCGTCAGGGCTTCCTCGGCGGAGGCATCGAGCGAGGGTGGAGATGAGGAGAGTGAGGAAGGGGATGAAGAGGGGGTGGGCAAGGACGAGCAGGACGAGGGGAAGGTGAAGGGAGAAGACGAGGAGGAAGAAGAAGAAGAGGAGGAGGAGGAGGAGGAGGAGGAGGAGGAGGGTGACGAAGCGGAGGAGGAGGAGGAGGAGGAGCAGGAGGCGACACCTGAACCGAAACCTAAGCCCGCACGAAGGAAGGGGAAGAGAGGAAGTGAGAGGCTAAAGGACAGGTCGAGTACAGTGGAGGATTCGGACGATGCCACTGAGGCCGAATCTCCGGCTCCCAAGGCCCCGAGGAAAACAACCAGGGGAAGAGGCAGGGGGCGGGGAAGGGGCGGACGTGGCGGCAGGGCGGCGGCGTCGAAGCAAGCGTCCGAAGAAGCCGAAGAGAGCTCGGATTCGGAGGACGAGGAGAGCGGATCGGAGGAGGAGAGTGCAGAGGAGCCGCCGGCGAAACCGACGAGGGGAGGGCGCGGGGGCCGTGGACGCGGTGGAAGGGGCAGGGGTAGGGGAAGAGGCCGCGGGCGGTGATGACCTGCGTAGTGTGGTCTCGGTTTCGGCGTGGATTGGCGTTTTAGACCTCTTTTATACCCTGGGTTGCAGGCGGCGATGTACAGTAGGTCTCTTTTTAGCAGGGTGGCATGTTCCGTGGCAAGACGATACCGCCATTGGCAGCAGCTTTTACTTTCCAACTGGCAACTGGATGGTCCTCGGCCTTTGGCCTCCCAACACGAACTGGCATTTGGCACAGTCTAGTAAAGGGTGCTGGCTTGCCTCGCCCGCAAGTGCGAAGAAGCCGTCGACGGTCCGGGCTCTGGGAGTGGCTGGGAACTTTGCTAGGGCTTGTAGGGCGGGAAGGACCCCGATAGGGATACCTAAGATCCGGACAAGGCCTCGAGGGTTAACCCGGTGCCCGAGACCCGGTGCCCGAGTGGTAAAGATATCTAGACGAGTTGATGATGTTTGCTGGTTAAAAACTTGATAAATGGGTCAACGTGGGCGGTGCCCTTGCACCCACTCACACACCCCCCGAATGAGGCAGGGTCTCCCACCCGCTCAAGTACCTCAAGCTCTCTCTCCAATCCCCCCTCCCTAGGTAGTCCTCTATCGACGCAGTCTCCCTCTTCCACTCCTCTACCCCAATATCCCTCATCGGCTCCACCGGCGGCTCGCGCCCGAGCACCTCCCACAGCTTTCTCTCTTCCTGTGCATTGGTAACCTCGTCGCACGCGTCCGCGTAGGCCTCATTGTTTCGCTCAGCCGTGATGCGGCGTTTGACGGCCTCGACGGTGCGTTGGGTAGGGGGGATATCGAGGGCTGTGTGGAAGATGAGCTCTTGCGCTTCCTGGCGGAGGTCATGGTCTGGGATCTCCTGCCTGAGCTCTTCGTCCAGAGCCTGATCTGTCGCCTCGAGCTCCGCCTCTGCCAGCTCGAGGTCTGTGTCGGTAGAATCTGTGGTCTCATCTTCGTCTGTTTCGTCGTCCTCGCCCTCTTCGCCACTTCCAGGCGGCCCCATAGAGGGTCGGAGCTGCCCAGCACCCAATTCCCTTTCTACCTCGTCGAACGACAGAAAAGGCAGCCTGCCCTCCTCGTCAACCTCTCCGTTTTGATCTTCATCATCGTACACATCTAGCTTGAGCCTCCGCGCGCATCCAGCCCAGAACTCCCCGCTATCACGCGCCAGCCCCAACGACTCTACAGCCGCGACCACGTCTCGTCTCCTCACCAGACCCCTCGTCCTCTCATCTGTCCCAGCTTTCATTTGCACCCTAGAAGAAGCAAAGAACAGCGCCGTGCTGACGATCCGCCTCGTAACCGAAACGGCCAGGTTGTGAAAGTCCTCAAAGGCCGTACTCCGAATTGACGGCCTCTCATCATCGACGTAGCGCCAGTTGTTCTCCGCGAATGATGCGTTCATGAATATCCGGTCTGAGAGCTTAACCCACGCCGGGAGCCTGAACAGGTTTGTGGACGGCTGCCGCTGATCCTCGGGCATCCCTTCCAGTTCATCAGCGGTCTCGCGCGTGATGTTCCAAGGGGCGCCCTCCCATTTTCGCTGCTCGCGGCTTTCCTCGTAGCGTTGCTGGCGCAGAGAGAGCTCGTCAGCTGCTGCTTCGAGGGCGAGGCAGCACTGGGGGCTTATCTCGGCGGCGGCGGGGATCTCGGCCTTGACGACGGAGTCGCGATTCTTGGCGAGCCTGCACTTGCTTTCCTTTCCGAGGACCCGGATGTAGTGCGCCACCTCCACGATGCTCTTGCTACCTATCCGCGACGAGATTCCCGGCAGGTCATCCTTCCCTATCCTCCCAAGGGCGTCGAAGAACAATCGCTTTTCCGCGGCTGTCCAGCTTACGGTGCCCACTTTGCTGGAAGACAACTCACTGGGCTCGGGATGCGCTATTATGCCCTCTTTCGCGTCATCAATGTCCTCGTTTAGCAGGTACAGATACTCCTGGGCAAAAGGTCCCCGTTTGCGCTTGAAGGGCGGACGGCCTTGAGCGAGATGGAAGTCGAGCGACAGACGCCGTCGCTTCCGCCTCGTACGGGGCTGTCCATCATCATCATCTCCAAAGCTTTCTGAGCCGGCACTTTCTGAACTGTGCGACACGTACGTTCCGCGTCTCGCGTCGTCTGGCTCGAGACCGGGAGCGGCAGCGTCAGACTTCACCGATGAGCCGTCAGATTCCCCTTCGTGAATGTCTTGGTCGGGGCCACGCCGTGGGCTGGGCGCGTATTCGTCGTCGGTGTCATCCGGCCATAGACTCATTTCCGGATTCTGGATATGAAACGAGAGAGCTCGCTGCGATGTGATGAATGTGATATCTAGGCTGTCCGCGCCTCGGGTGTTTTTTGATGTAAGCTGCACGGCGAGTGAATCCTCGTTTGGGTGGCTCGAAAATTTTGGTTGGCCGAGAGAGCGCTGGCGGGTGTCCCTGGCCCGCTAAGAAGCTCCTCCGTTCAGTGGGCCATGCCCCTGAGAGACTCGCTGAGCTAACCCCTCCACCTCATACCATGTAATAATACTGCTTATCTTCTCTCTCACTCTCTCACCTCACTTCAATCTCACGACCCAGAGCGAGCCAGCGCGTGCACCGCCATGTGCCATGCTCCGCATCCTCACCAGGCGTCTCCTGACGTTCCCAGGCCGGCGCTATCACGGGCACGCTCAACCTAATAGATATGGTCCGCGGCGGAGCTTCCACACCAGTCCGCCATTGCTCGCGCCCGGCATCAAGCTCCGCGGCTACCAAGAAGAATGCATCCAGTCCGTCCTTTCGTCCCTGGGCCAGGGCCACAAGCGCATGGGCATCTCGCTCGCCACGGGCAGCGGCAAAACCGTCCGTCTGGCCGGCTCCCTATCACCAGCACGCAGCTGACATATCTCCAGGTCATCTTCACCCAGCTCATCTCCCGGATTCCGCCTCGCTCCCCAACTGCGACTCAGACCCTCGTCCTCGCCCACCGCCGCGAGCTAGTCGAGCAGGCTGCCCACCACTGCACCACCGCCTACCCTGACAAGAGCGTCGAGATCGAGATGGGCTCTCTCCACGCTAGTGGCCACGCCGACGTCACCGTCGCGAGCGTGCAGAGCCTCACCTCGGGGGACCGCCTCCACAAGTTCGATCCCTCGCGCTTCAAGCTCATTCTCGTCGACGAGGCGCACCACGCCGTGGCCCCGGGCTACCTCCGTGTCCTGCGCCACTTTAGCCTAGATGCCAAGCGCGCCGAGTCCCCTGCCCTCGTCGGCGTGTCCGCCACCTTCTCCCGCTTCGACGGCCTAAAGCTCGGCGCCGCGATAGACGAGATTGTCTATCACCGGGACTACGTCGACATGATCTCCGAGAAGTGGCTCTCGGACATGGTCTTCACGACCGTGGAGTCCAAGGCCGATATCTCGTCCGTCCGCAGCAGCCACAACGGCGATTTCAGGGCCGGCGAGCTCTCGCGCGCCGTGAACACGGACCAGGTGAACGATATCACCGTCCGAAGCTGGCTCGCGCACGCGGCTGACCGCAAGTCGACGCTCGTGTTCTGCGTGGATCTCGCGCACGTGGCGTCTCTCACGCGGAAGTTTAGGCAGCATGGACTCGACGCTCGGTTCATCACGAGCGACACGTCCAACATCGAAAGGGGCCAGACGCTGGACGCCTTCCGGAAAAGGGAGTTCCCCGTGTTGGTCAACTGCGGCGTTTTCACGGAGGGGACGGACATCCCCAATATCGATTGTGTCGTCCTCGCGCGACCTACCAAAAGCCGGAATCTCCTCGTGCAGATGATAGGGAGGGGCATGAGATTATTCGCTGGAAAGAAGGACTGCCACGTCATTGACATGGTGTCTAGCCTCGACACAGGCATCATCACGACGCCCACTTTATTTGGACTGGACCCGGGAGAGATCGTCCAGAAGGCGAGCCCCAAGGATCTCACGGACAGAAAGGAGAGTGAGCAGGACCGCCGCACCGAAGTCTCTGACGACGATGCCGACGAGGAGCCCGCCCCTTTGGACCCGAACACAAAAATCACATTCACACAGTACTCGTCTGTCTTGGATCTCATTTCCGACACCTCCGCCGAGAAGCACATACATGCCCTCTCCCCGCACGCCTGGGTCCACGTCGGCTCCCAGCGCTACGTCCTTACCGGCCCCAGCAGGACATACATCCGCCTCGAGCCGCCCACGCCCCCCTCACCCTTCTATCGTGCATTCGAGGTCCGCGCGCTGCCACCCGGCGTCGCGAAGTCGCCGTTCGCGGCGCCCCGCGAGCTCCTGGCGGCGAGCTCTTTCGCGGACGCCGTCCACGGGTGCGACGCCTACGCGTCCAACAACTTCCCGCACGCCTTCGTCGCGCGGTACCAGCGTTGGAGAAGCGCCGCACCCACGCAGGGCCAGCTGGACTTCTTGAACAAGCTGCGCGGGAAAGACAAGGAACCGCTTGGGGAGGGGGACATCACCAAGGGGCAGGCTATGGACATGATTACGAAGGTGAGGCACGGGGCTAGGGGCCAGTTCGCTGCGCACGGGGCAGAGAAGAGGAAGAAGGAGAAGGAGATTCGGAAAGTCGAAGTGGTAATGGAGAGGCGGAAGAGGGAGGCCGTCGAAGTGGGGCCTGTACTATATTAACGATGGATGGTGTGTACTCTTACTCTGGCGGCATGCCATTGCTCCTTTGGAGAGGATATACGGCACGGACAGAGCACATGACTGTAGGATAAGGAACGAATGCCATAATAGTCTCATCCACAAACTGGGTATCACTTTATTCAGCCCGCTGCTCTCTCCAACCTCCCTTCTTCCATATACCGTTCCCGGAAAGGGAGTGCCACCCGATGACGCCAGAAGCCCACCCGAAGGAAACAAACAAGCTCGGCATCACCGTGGAGACCGCCTCCCTAGACGCCCATCCGCCGAGCGCCCGATCCTCCAAAATCCCATGCACCTCCTCCCAACCGTTCCAGAACCATTGATCGCCGTGTTCCTCCCTTCCTCCAACAACGAACGGCCAAGGTATATATCGAAAACACACCGACCAAGTCCTTCCCTCCCTGTCATCACCAGAACTCCATTTCCACCACAAAATCATTTTCGTCGTTTTCGTAGCAGGGGAAACCAGGAACAAGATCAAAACAAACACAGGGCAGCAGACGCAGAACTTTTGTTTCGGTCCCGCTCGTCCTTCGCATCCCGAAAACTAGGAGCAGATGGCGGAATCCGCCCGTCGTCGCATGCGCACAAAACGTAATACGTCAGTAACTTTTGGAACTTTTCGTCGCTTTCTCATTCGCAGGTGGAAGTCCCAAGACGTTCGTAAAATTCTTTGTGCGTCCGAATTCGAGGCGTGTTCTGGGTATCGAATATCGCGAGAGAAAAGACACGTCCAGATGTCGTGGCACGTAGGATACGGCCGTAGCCTGTAAACGACATCGAAGAACCCAGTCGCCAGGACATTGCGAGCCGTTGCGAAGCGTGGACAAGAAGAGGCAGACGTGGCCAAGGCAAGGCACGCCCGCGTCAGAACAGAAAAACAGGAAAACAGAGAACAGAGCGTCGAGAGAAAAGCAATGATGTACTTCCAAGGCAAAAACAGAGACAAGAATCATGAACGATGCCGACCGATGCACGAGAAATGTCGGGGGTATTTGTACGCCAGGTATAGGGTATATCCAGCCGGGGTATTTTGCAGTTCTAAGAAAGGAATCTAACGGAATGGCCCAACGGGGCCGGGGTATCCTGAATTCGTAGAATGAGAAGTGGAGGGACGTCCGCTGTCACCCGATGCGCGGGTGCCGTGGCGCGGAGTCGTGTCTCCAGGCTGCGCCATATGGGGGGTCAACTTAGAACTCCCGTTGACGCCGACCTGGTGGGGAGGTCCCCAGATGTTGTGGTCCTCTTCCGGGAGGTTCACGCCGCTATCGTTCCACGGGTTACGGTCGGCGTTGAAGCTGCGGGCGGACTCGATCGAGATCAGCGAGGACTTGGAGACGTTGCTCGAGCCCTTGAAGAAGCCGCCGTTGGACGTCGAGCTGTTCTTCCTGCGGTCTAGGAAGGACGAGATGGAGGTCATGCTGCCGGGCTTTCGGAGACGGTCGAAGATGGTGCTCCGCTCGCGAGCAACTTCGTCGCCAAACGCCGGCTTGACGGGCGAGTCGGTCGCCGTCGAGGCTGGGGCGTGCTGGAGGAGCCGCGAGTTAAAGTACTGGAGAGAGTCCTCGAACGAGTCAGACTTGGGCCGCAGGATCGAGCCCTTGACGATGTTAACCTCCACGCCTGCAGTAGCGAGCTGGGCTTGGAGGAAGTCAAGCGCATCCCGGAGTCCGCCCGCATTGTTCCGAGTGAACTTCCACAGCAATGTGACTGTGGGAGACCCGTCTTCGCCGCGTTCGTCAGCGTTCTGATGAACAACGACATCGACCTCGTGCTGCGTCTTGAATTTGGGCACCAGATCTTGCGAGAATTCGGGCGATTCAAGGAACTTGAGGAGCTCTTCGGAACGACTGAGAACGAGCTCGTGCTCGTCCGGTACCATGCCCTGACAAAACAATTAGCCTTCAAGCGTACGTGTGTCGGTGGTCGACAGGGGTGCGGAGAAGCATACAAGCAGCTCGTCAGCACAGTGAGGAACCTGCCACTGAGGACCGTCGACCTTGACCTCGTCGCTGGCCTCCTCGGTGCTGGGGAAATGAATCTTGCAGTTATACTTTGTCTCTAGCTCCGAGATGTCGTTTAGCCGCGCAAGAAGCTGGCGATGATAGAGCCTGTCGACGTGAACAGTTTGCGACGTGTGCTCGGAGTCCTATGACTGTAGGTTAGCACCCTCGAAAACATCAACACCAGGTACGGTCCTCGCCCGACGTACAGCACGGTCCACCATCTCCAGGATTTCGTTCTTCACAGCGTCGAGGTTCTGTGCGTTACGAGCAGGAGTGCGACAGATGACGTTGTCGACCTTGATATCGTCGTCCTCGCGGCCCATCCCGCCGCGGTCCATGGCGTTGGAGAACTTGACGAAGACAGAGTGCTTCTTCATGATCCGTTGGATGTGCTGGCCACCAATGCCAATGATACGCTTATGATACTGGTCTGGGACGTGGAACGAGATCGATGCCGGCATCTCTTGCTCGACCATGCTGAGACCTCGCTTCATGAAATCGTAGTTGACAGCCATGACATCGATGTTGAAATTGTACTCGTTAAATCCGTCGAAGATGATTTGAACGTTGCCTGAAAGCTAGTCAGTAACCAAGCCCCAGTGGACCCTTCAACTTGGGGGAGCACATACTAGCACCCATGATCTTGTTGATCTTGCCATTCTTCTTGCCGCTGACGAACTCTTTGTGCTCACTGGCCAATTCAATCTTGACGCGGATCTGATATTGCGACTGGACGATGAACTTGATGTCGGACATGACTTCAAGCGCGGCCTTGACAGCATCATCAGATCCCGTCAGGTTGAAGGTCTGCTTGTCGGACGAGATTTCAGCACCCGAGTTCGCACAGATGTCGCCAAGCATGGTACGCATATCGGCGGGGCTCGGGGGCGGTTGGCGAGGGTCAGGATGCTGGATGATCCAAGACGCACTGTAGAATTGGCCAGCCTAGAACGGAGGTTAGCAAGGGTATCCCTCCGACGGACGGGGAAGAGAGCGGCGAGGCCGGCAAAGGCGGGACATACGAGCGCCATAAGCTCCCTGATCGCACGCTCCACGTGCAACACATCAAGCCCCTGCACTCTCACCATGTTGCGCTGGCTAGCAAGGGGCGGGAACATGATGTACGTTGCGTTGGTCTCCATGACCTTGCGGATCTTGTCCAGTCGGTTCAGAAGGATAGTGTCAATCTTGGCAGGCGTGATCTGGACATCTTTGATGAAGACGCGGACCCGCATTGCGGCATCATGGAGTCTCTGCTTCGCCATCTCGATAGACTGCTGCGAGTCACCCGTGATGAAGATGTCGTTCGGTTCCCGGCGGTGCGAGTTCGGCGGGCAGTAGCGGTACATCTGCGAGAAGGGCGGCGGAAAGTAGATGGCGGTGCCGGTGGCGGACTCTATGAGCTTGATGTTCTTCCGGTGTCTGCCGCAGATGACCTGATGGATGGACAACTCGAGCTGGACGACATCGACCACTCGTCCAAGCTGCTCATAGCAGTTAATAACAAAGGTCTGATTCACGGGGCGGTAGTGGGACCACTCATACAAGACGGTCGATCTGGATGAGGACTCGGGCCTTTGCGTGTTCGGCTGCCATGATGTCACCGTAGATGGCGATCCTCCATCTCTGATCAACCCTGGTCTCGGCATCGCCCATCATGCCATCGACCATGGGTGTAAGTTTCGGGCCAAGCAAGAAGATGTCGACGCCGCAGTAGGCGGAGATGGTGTCTAGGTTCTTAATCACAGGCTCCTTCAAAACACCAGCTGTCAGGTCGCAGACAAGCTTGCCATCGATGTCGATGGTAGCGCAGCGCTACGAGGCACGGGTTAGCCATCTATCATAGGGCGGAGGCACGCCGGGTGTTAATCAGCCCTCTACATCTTGATGCGTACCAGAGATATGGGGGTATCATTGAGGATGGTCTCGCGGCTCTTCTGGACAAGCTCGGGCGAGCCGGAGATGCAAACTGTCGTGACCTGGCCCTTAGCGCTCTTGGGGGTCGTCGAGAGTACGTGGGCCTCTACCGGTAAGGGGCCGGCAGAGAGATCCCTACATAGCCTTCGGAGGCCGTCTAGGTTCTGGGCGTGGACGGGCAGCTCGTGCACGGGCACGTCATCGGGGGCATCTTCGGGGTGGGTCCAGCGAAGGACGGCGTCGGTAGTCGCGTGCAGGACATCTTCGGTGTTGGGGCCGGCCAGGTCGGAGGCGAAGGGCACGTTGAACGAGTAATGGATGGTCGCGTCTCCCTGGGGCGGGGGAATCGGCGGGCCCTGCTGGATCGGAGGAGCCTTGCTGTGCGGATTGAGCGGGTTCATGGGAAGGTTCGGGCGACCTCCTAGGGCGGAGAAATTGGGACTCATCCGCTCAGACCACTGGCGCATGTTCGTCAACTTGTTCATAGTGGACTGCGACGGTGGAGGGACGGTTCCAGCGACGACGAGCACGCAGAGCAGGATCGTCCAGAGTCGTCCTTGTCCTTCGTGGTCGGGGTATCGGGGGGGCGGGCCACGAAGAGAGAGAGGGCAGGTCGTCGACGGGGCTCGAGGTCGGCGACGCTGGCGAAGGTTTCGGTGGGGAAGGGCCGGGCGGGCTAGACCAAGGACGGAAACAATGGGCAAACAAGAGAGGATGTAAAACAGTTTCTCGCCAGAAGAGAAAAGGGAAGACCGAACTGAAGGATAGGGTTTAGAAGCAGAAGAAGAAGAAAAAGGACAGACGAATGTGAAGAAAGGGAGCGGGAGGGAGGACGCCGAGAAGCTAATTGCTCTTGGTCCGGTCCTCGATGGTGTCTGCGGAACCGAAGGGCCAGGATGTGGTTGGGGAAAAGAGGGAAGAGGACGTGGGATTCGGGGTCGTTCAGAGAAGGTCTGCCCAGCAGCTGCACGCAATCTCGACAGGCGGTGCATTGTCGGCCCCAGGGCAGGAGTGGGCCCCGTGCGGCGTTCATGGTGGGGGAATCGGCCAGAAAACGAGAGAGTTTTGGGTCCAGGTACAAGTGCCATACCCCCCGCAGTGGGCACTTGCGGGTGACCGCCAGTGTACAGAGAAGTACCGCAGGCCCCATGACCCTGCTGCGCAATTCACATCCATTGAGCCCGCCCAGCCCTCGACGCACTTGGCCCGCGCCGGCGCGTCGTGCCGGCTCCAGTGGACTTCTAACCACTTACCTCAGCGGGCTCTCTTCACGCTTGGGCCGGCATTCTGTCACCATTGCTACAGCAATGCTCAATCTGTCTGACTGACGGGCAACGGGCGAAGTACCATGCCATGCCACGCCACTAACCCGACCAAGCCGGTGGGTGAGGCAGTGCTGAGGGAGGCAATTTGGTGAGGGTACTTGTACGCTGCCCACCCACACGGCATGGCGCCGGCCGGATGCAGGATGCCAGATTCAATCAACCTCCGCTGGTCCAGTTCCCGGCTCATACCACCGGTCTGGGCCGACATTGGCTGGGCGGGCTCCAGGTACCACCAGCGGGGGCACCGTATTGGCAGCACCCTGATCCTGCTTGCAGGCTTACGCGGTACGGAGACGGGGTCGGTTTGAGCAGCGAACTCGCCCATCGCAGGCTTCAGCGGAGGGGACCGATCTCGGTTTTGCCAGAAACACCCACCATTGATGGCCACGGCATCACGGGCACCCGAGGCCCGGTTGGGGGGGGCACGCTTGTGTCGTCGTGCAACTCGGAACGGGCGAGAGCGATGCAAGGAGAACGGCGCACGCGAGCTCTCGAGCTCAGAGTTACCTAAGTGTCCGTCCTGTGCGAGCGCGCAGCTCAACCGTGTGAGTGGGCTCGGGCGCTGGATGCGTTGCAGGAACCGCGGTCTTCCGAACCCATGCAGCATCTCCTCCGCCGCCTTCGCGGGCGGGGCTATGCCTTCTCGAGGTGCAGAGCCTGGAGGTAAAACAGGGGGCCCCTTGCTCTCATGTCGTGTGTGACGCCTCGCCTGTCCACGTCCCACATATGATTAAGCCTGACACCAGCCCACCCGCAGGCTTCCTCAACTCTGCTGCAAGCCTCCTCTGGAGCAGGGCGTCGTCATTGGCCCGCTGACGTGAGCTGCAGAGGACGTGCTGGACCACATAAACTCGGCAATGCCGGCCCCGCTGGAAGGCCCCCGCTGAAAGGCCCCGCTGGAGGGCCCCGCCTGCTGACCACCTCAAAATTACAGCTTCAGCGCACCGCCCGCCCCGGAAGAAAACAAAGACAGACGGTTTGGACACTATGTCGAAGCCTGTGACGCTCCGCAGCGAACGAGCCATTGCAGAGGCGCGCCCCGAGCCCGGGAGCTGCTAGGGCTGGCACACTCATGTTATCAATCGCGCACACACAAAAGCAATGAGCCAAGCTTTGAAACGCGCCTCCACGCCACTCCCCAGCCAGCCCTGGGAAGCTCTTCGAAATGCGCCAGAGCCAAATGCCTCGGAGATCCAAGACACATCGCACCGTCCAATTCGACGCGAGACTGCAGCGATCGTCATTGCAAGGGCCACATCGGATCTTGGGGCTTTCCATGGACTGGGAGCTGGAATGAAGCTCGCTCTGCATGTTGCGAGACACAGCGGAACGGCGACCCACGCTGCAATTGGGTGTGCGACGACGGCT
This sequence comes from Sordariomycetes sp. S4602, assembly GCA_023628835.1. Classification (NCBI taxonomy): domain Eukaryota; kingdom Fungi; phylum Ascomycota; class Sordariomycetes; species Sordariomycetes sp. S4602. Next base: position 31,598 of record JAMAJV010000014.1, read on the forward strand.
CAACACGCAGCTTACTCGGCAGGCCAATATAGAAACGGGGGCAGGGTCAATACGTGCGCCCCGCTTCTCTGTTACCAAAGTTGGGGGTTGGTGTCGCTCCCCGGTGACGATCAGATCTGGGATGCGGCAGATGGGCAGCACATCTCCAGCCTCCCAGGGCACACAGCTCGCTCGATAAGGAACTTGGTGGGCGCTATGATGTATTCCATTACGTCGTGCCGCCTACACCGCGAGTGGGGCGCTCCGCCGCCGCTGGCTTGTGTTTGAACACGCTTCGCCGTCCCCTACGCGCACGGTCTCAGCTTCCACCTCTGCGCGTTTGATGAGACGAAGGATGGCCGCCAGCAAAACAGGATGAAGCAGGACGCAGGGGTAGCTTGCGGCCCAAAAACCAGCCACCATGCCACTGCACTTGGCGTCGGGCGGGTTCGGTGGTTGACCCAGACATATACGAGGTCGACCAGCCCTTTGCTCCGGAGACCCGCAAATTGCCCGTCACTCAGAGTGGAACATGCCCTCCCTAGAGCGAGATCTCGCGCTTGGTGCTACTCACATTAAACAGAGCGATAGTCCGATACATGTCTTCGGGATTCCCATTGATATATCAAGCATTCCTTAAGATCGCCGGGGACTCCTCCCAAAGGCCGCCCCAGTCCTCGGAGCGATCCAACCCCAACTGCCGCATCCAGCCGCATAGTCACGGCGATCCGTCCCCTCCCCCATCCACCACTCTTCTTCTAGCAGGAGAACACGCAGCAGCTGGCCGATCTGCGGCTCCCGGCTCTTGTTTCGTTCCTTGTATCGAAGGTGTCCTGTACCAAGGAAGGGGATGGCTATTGATGCGCATACCGTGCCTGGGTCGGGCGGCAATATTCATTGATAGGCAGCGTTCATGCGGTTGAGGGGCTCGAGGCAGTGATCAATATGCGTGATGGAGAACTGGGAATATCGGCCGAGCAGATAGAATTCCCTGCAGCCGCTCGCCGGGGGGCGCCATAGCAGACGGTGCGACGTGTGAGCTCGGCTTGCGAGGGCCTAGCAACGCTTCCGACGATGCATTTCAGCACCGATAGTTTATCTCGCCTGATTTCTTATATACCACTTATTCGGATTGGAACATGGGGACTTCAAACGAGTTTGTTTATACCGCTCCGGCAGTGACCTCGGCCCGTCACTCGGAGGTCGCGGGATCAAGCGAGTTCGTATCCTCCCCCAATATATCTGTAGTGGTTCGTTCGCTTATGAGCCACACTCCGGACCACTCTCGTCTACGGTGAAAATCCTATTCGTCCTCTGTTAGACTAGTTAGTCCTTACAGATATGATCACCAGCACCCTAAGGCACTTCAATGCCCAGGCCCCTGATCACTCCCCTAACAGCCACCTTCTCTGCCGCTCCCCAATCCACCCCCTTCAATCCCGCCCCGCTCTCGCCCTGTCCCTCCACGATGCTCCAAAGCTCATCCACGACCCAACTCCTCACTCTCGGCCAGGGATGGAACATCAGCGCCCCGAGCCTGTTCTTTGCCTCCTGGACCCCCTCCGCTAACCGCTTCACCCTCACGTCCCCGGCCCCCTGCTCCGCCAGCCTCGCGATCCCGCCGTAGACCTTCACGCACGCATCGACCTTCCTCACATTACTGCTCTTGTAGCACGACTTTTGCGTGAGCAGGCATAAAGTGCGTGCATCCACCTCTCCTGATCGCTGCAGGATCCCGGCATTGAGCAGGAATGAGGTGATCTCGAGCGTCGGGCTCAGCACGCGGTCCTGTCCCTGTCGCGCTCTGAGATTCCGTATCAGGGCCCCGCAGACAAGGTCCAGCCGCTCCTGTGACTCGTCACAGAAGTCGCAGAGTGCCGCACGGCTGGTTATAACGAGATTCTCGTTGCCAGTGTCCGCGGACGTGACGTATCCGGCGAGCAGCTCGGCCATCCAGGCAGACACATCGACTTTAGCTGTTGATGAGACAACAGGGAGGAGGCAGTCGGTCTCGAAGATCCGGAGGAGGAAGTCAAGATATCTCCGCGACGACGACGTAAAGGTTCTGAGCGTCTTTGCCTGGCTATTCGGTCTCATAATCAGTACTGTCTGAGTGTGGTTCTGGGAGAGAACTTACCCGCTTTCCAAGGTCAGAGATAATGTCATGTGCGCCTCGGTCCGCACCCTATCAAGCTTTTCCCCGGCAAGTCGCAGGACGCTCAGGAACAATCTCTCCACTGTCTTCTTGAGCCATTCGTGATCCGACACGGGCGCGGTTGCGAGGTGCTTCCACAAGGTACTAGTAGCCCTCAGAGCCCCTAGCCTCAGGTGCGAGCCAATGTCTCCGCGAGAGGTCGTGGTGTAGTCGTTTAGGCCTTGTTCCAGGACATCCAAGAATAGGAGGGGCTGCCTTCGGAGGATATCACTCTGCCTGAGACTGCGGAGCAGATCCGACTTCGTTTCAACATCGTACTCCGAGGCCCACCTCTGTAATAGAGCCTCGCAGCCTGCCTCGATCCCCTGATCTCCTGAACCCGTAAGTCCTCGACTCAGGGGGTAGACCGTAGACAAGGCATGGAAGTAGCCGCTTGGGTTACGGAGTCGCGGAGTCCGCATCCGTGCCAGGTCCGCCCATTCTCGAATTATCGCGGCCCGAGCATCTCGTCTGGAGAGTAACAGGAATACCAACGCTGCCTGGGACCCGGCATCTAGAGCGTCTCCTTCAACTGCCTCTAGCCACGTCGGAACAATTTCAGCAAGTGCCGGAACCAAACACGCTGCTTCTCGGCTGGCCACGCCGGCAGACTCGAAGTACGATACTAGAAGTGTGAGTTCCTCAGTATTGTCTGTCGCGATAGCCATGCGACCTGCTCGGAATTTGACAGCAGAATCGTCGTCCCAGCCGTTGCGTGTGAGGACGGATGCCTGGACGACGGGCACCAAGGAAACAACCAGTTGACTTCCAGCTTCTGCGACCAGCTCCTGGCGGCGGTACCGAGCACCCTTCAGTTCTTCGAGGATTTCAACGACGTCTTCGATGATGCGGCCCAGTGTATCTCTGAGAGGCCCAGGCTGTACGCCAGTGGACCCTATCAAGAGACCCACGATATCGGGAGTTCTTTCTAAAACGGAAGCAAGAGAGAGCAGCAGGCCGTGCCGCTCCTCCGCCTGGCGGGCTTGAAGTTTCTTGATTTGTCGTGAAATCAAGCCAGCGGAGTGGCTGAAACTTTCAAGCGCGGTCAGGGGGTCGAGCGACGCAAGCTCCAGTGTGATGGCACCAAACGATTCACCAGTAGCTCTCCGAGCCCCAGCATCAGAGTCTCCCACGCCGCGCCATCCAAGAAGTGCATCGAGGAGGGCCTCGCCATACCGGCTAGATAGATCCGTAGCTTTCAATGCAACCTCGTTGATAGCCCTAGACCGAAGGGCCACAGCATGGTAGTCAACAGTTTGAACAAGCCAGATTCCCTTTTCGACCGTGTCGGGGTGTCTCCCGACTAGTTCTTGGAGGGCGGCTGAGGAGCCCCGACGAATATTTCCAGCTGGGTCTCGTGAAGCTGTAACGACCAGTTCAGTAGCAAGTACCTGGAGGATGGATGATCCAGGAGGGTGGGACTTTGCGGCAAAGACGGATTCGACGGGGATGCCGAGAAGTTCTTGACTCGTGTATCGCCTGGCAAGAGACCATATGCCAAAGCAGGCCGCATCGCGCACGTTGCTGCCGATCGACCCGCCGGACGTGCCTCTCTGCTCAAAGGACAGCCCTAGGAGCAAAGCATGAACAATATCAGATAACTGCTCAGGGGGCGGCGATCGGCGATAAAGCAGGTGAGACAGCGTCAGCATCAAGCCATGCCACTCTAACGGGTCGACGGAAGAGATGTCTCTCGTCAACTTGGCGTCTGGGTCTGCGGAATCCTTCACCCACAAGACCTTCCGATTAAGAGATTCCAAGACTGCCTCGACGACCTGCGATGCCATGTCGGGGTCGAGCCGCAGCGTGATAATACTCAAGGCCTTGCTCGCAGAGAACCTGACCGGAGTGTCGTTGTCCGGCAGCTTCTCTAGAAGAGAACCGATACACGATTCGATCAGCTCCGTACCCTCAACCGTTGGAGGTTCCTGTCGAAGGACCAGGGCTGTTGCGGACCGCATGACCTTGATTATGATTTTCCTTGCCAAGGCGGAGCCCTTGATGGCATCGAAAACGGGCGTGCCGCCGTTGGTGATGGCGTTTGTAGCGTTGAATATGGGGTCAAGGTACTCGTCCATATCAGAGGTATCCATAGAAGACCTCAAGACGCCCGCAAGGTAAGACAGCACACCTATAAAATGGTACGGTGACTTGGTTAATGGCTCATTGGTGGGTCTCAAGGTCCAAAGCGCCCAGTGGATCAAGGCATCCAGCACGCCCAGCTGTTGCATATCCTTCCTCATAGACATCCGGACGAGAACAGCCTTCGCTGCATCCCTCTCCTTCCCGGGAGAAGCGAGGTATTTCATCGCAAGGGGGAGAATCCTGAGGGCAATGCCTGGGAGATTTGCAGGCCACTTCAACCCCGGAACGGCGGGGGCCGAGACCTCGCTGAGATCTACGGACGAGATGGAGGCAAGATCAAAAGGGGCGAAGAGAAGATGGGAGATCCAAAGAAGGGTGACATATCGCTCCTCCCACGTCCACTGAAGGACGGGAGGGTTCCCGCCCTGGTCGAGGGCCTGCTCGGACTCCTCCAATGCTGACAGGAGAGGCTCCAAGTACTTGGTCTCGGCACCGAGGAACCGGACGACCACCTTCTCGCCGCGTATTTTGCACAGGGTATACAGGAGCCTTGCAACAGCCCGGGGAAGGGGCTCGATGAGCCCAGACCTCGCTGTGGTGAGGCTGCCGTGCTGCGCTCGGCTACTCAGTGACTCGAGATACGCTCGAGAGAGCAAGGGGATGATCCTGGAGAGATGAGGGTCAAGCAACTGTGGCAATTCCTGGAAGGGGCCCAGAATCTTTGATCGAGGGGGTTGACTGTGTTAGAGAGACAAGGGTTCGCCCGCAAGGGTTCCGTGGGGCGGGAGCTTACTGCGGAGTCGATTCGAGCCCTCTCTACTATTCTGACGCGGGATCGAAGACGTTGTCCCCCGTGGCCATCCGGTTTCCGCAGGAGCTTGGGCAGGGCTTGATCAAGATCGGCAATGAGATCGGCCGACTCCTTTTGGAGCTTGATATCGCCCTCGTCATCGTAGGCATCCATGATCGCACGTGCCGGCTGCAAAAAGAGCGCTCTGAGAGAGAAAGGCAACGCAAGCCCCGAGTCCAGAGAGCCGGAAAGTTTCAACGTGGATATTCACGCTCCCCCTTTCGATTCGCGCCTCCTCTTGTTGCAACAGGAAGGACACTTGCGCCTTCGGAGTTTACAAGGCAGCAACCAAACTGGAACGTTGAGCACACTGCTTTACCAAGACATGCGGTTGCTGATGCGCCAACTGTCCACAGCTGCCAGAACTGGTTTCCCGTTCATTGTCAATTTGTTCGAAATTACGACAAGGGAAGATGATAGCAGGCTTGCCTTCTCGTATCCAGTTGAGATCCTCCTGCTTCAAACCGTTCCATAGCACGTCGTCTGTTTGCCGAGACGAGACTTGTGGACCTTTTTGTTTCCCAAGCGAGCACGACGTCTCGTGCCTGCTCTGACGGTACATTGTGCTGGGCCATGTCCCAATCGGGCCCATCTGCTCTGATGTTTGGTCAAGTCAAAGTGGTCAGCAGGGGCAAGAAGGGAAAGTTGGTACGGTGGGTGGGGCCTGCCGACACCGAGGGCGGGAAAGAGCCAACAACGAAGGCCTCAATGACACCATCGCCTGCCTTCAGCACGACCCGCGGAACTCACGTCATCATCCTGTACCAAATCCTCTGCAAACAGCTTCTTGTCCCGTTGATGGCCACCTTGCTCGCATGTCTGGGCGCTCGCTGTGCTCCTGCGTGCGGCCAGAGCAACACCCTTTTAGCGGTGAAGACTCGTACACGCCACCCCTGCTCCTGCCGGGAGCTGGAGCCGCATGTATTGCAGGGGAAACAAAGCCTCTTTCACCCACGCCAGGCAGTTGGGCCGTCAAAGAGCGGCTCTCGGCCAGGCAGCGGCCTCAATCTCCTTCCATGTTAATATAGGGGCGCCGTCCGTCCTTTCTTCTCGTTTTTTCTCTCTCTCTCCGGGACATCGTTTGTTTATATCTCGAGGTCCGCCCGAGTTCCCTTCACAGGTCGTCCCTCCCGTCTAGCTCTCTCTCGTCCTCAGACCTGCCAGGTCTTGGATGCAGCGGTCGCTCAACCGGCCAGATCCCTTCGCGGCGTCACTTGCTGCCTCAGCTACGACACCATGGAGTTTGACAACACGGCTGGCCCTCACCCCGTAGTCGAACTACGGCATCTGGTCGAGGGCGGTGGGTCTCTTCATTCTTGGTCGGTGCCATGGATCTTCCAACTTAGTCGCTTCGCCCGTTCCGGCATTCCCCAGACATTTCTCGTGGCTCTGTCCCTTCTCTGGCTTGTATGCGTCGTCCTACACTCCGGCCGGAAGCCAGTGGGCCATCGCCCGTTGAGACGCCTGGGCAATCGCTCCTTTCTGCTCAGATATGAAGTTCTCTCTCAGGCCACGCGCGCCGCCGCCACCGCGCTTCTTACCCTGTGTACCCTTCGTCACACCGTTGACTGGAGTATCGCCGTTGCCACTGCTTATACCTTCGTCCTAGGCCTCGTCCGGCTTATAAGTCGGGGACGTTGGCGGCACATCTTACTTCATCAGGTCAACACCACCACATCCCTCACGCTGCTGTCTCTACTAATGGGTTACTGGTTACCGTGCGTTGAGGCATCCGCTCAATGCAACACACGGGACTTACGCGCAGCGGGGTCATGGGCCCTCGGTCTCTCTACCTTCATTTCGCTTGTTACTCCAAGAGAATGGGTTGCCCCTTCTCTTCCAGACCATATCCTCCCGGAGAAGGTCCATGGCTCCCTCCTTGCCCAAGACCCTGCCCCGGAGGAGACCTGCAGCTGGTTTAGCTACTACTTCTCCTATCAGTGGTTCACTCCCACAATATTGAGAGGAGCACGGAACGAATTGGCCAAGGAAGATCTTCCGAAGCTGCCTTGGTACGACAACCCCCACCTCCTTCTCTTGGAAGTCCGGAAAGCCCGAGCGTGGGGCAAGACAACATTCTGGACGACCGCACGGCTAGTGTCTCGGCAGCTCATAACGATGGCGATCTGCGTGTCCGCCGCTCACAGCTTGGAGCTACTCTCACCACTCGGCATGTACCAACTTCTGGCCTACATCGACAGCCCCCAGGACGCTGTGTTTCGACCGTGGCTATGGCTCGCTGTGATGTTCGTGGGTCCAACCGCCCACTCCGTGGCGTGGCAGCACTACGTCTTTAATTCTACCCGCCTGCTTGTTCGCGTCAAGTCCGCCCTAACGCAAGAATTATATCACGAAGCATTGGGCTCCATGGAGCTCGAACACGAGGACCGCAGCCTTGATGACGGTGCGGGTAAAAAGCAGAACACCACTACCGCAGCTGGAAGATTAGCTACCTTGTTGGCTGCCGATATTGAGGCGGTTTCCAGGTCCCAAGAGGTGGTGAAAGCTGCCATAGGATGTCCTGTCACCGTCATCCTTGCGCTGCTTGGTCTCTATCAGATTATTGGGTGGCCGTCCCTGGTTGGGACCGCCGTTCTCATGCTGTCCTCGGTGTCTAGCATATACACAGCCCAGCTAATGGTGCCAGTTCAAGTCAAGGTTAGGGAGGCTCAAGATGCGCGCTTGTCTCTCATTGCAGAACATCTGTCCCTTATCCAAGCCGTCAAGTACTTTGCCTGGGAGAGATTTGCCATTGGAAAGGTACAGGCAGCTCGAGAGGTGGAGCAAGGACACCTATGGACCTCCACGCTCCTCCATGCACTGGTTGGCATGATCAGTCTGACCCTTCCGTACCTTGCGCTGCTTACCATGTTTGGCCTCCACGTCTTCGTCCGGAAAGAGCCGTTGACATCCTCTGTCGCTTTCACCACTGTCTCCCTAGTCAAGACAATCAGAACCAAGTTTCTCGAGGTGGCCAACCTTTCCAGAGGTCTCACGACTGCAGCTGTTTCCTTCAGACGCCTGGACGAGCACTTCAGTCGTAGCCGGCCTCTGCAAAGATATCCCGCGGGTCCTCCACGCATCTGTGACGGGACGTTTGGACGAAGCGATGCAGCAAAGTTCAAGCTCAGGAATATTAACATTGACTTTGTAGAGGGCGGCTTGAATGTGGTCACTGGCCAGTCTGGCTCGGGAAAGACTACCTTGCTCCTCTCGCTCCTTGGAGAGACGGTCAAGGAGAGTGGGAGCGTTACTCGGCCACGGGAGATTGCCTACGCCCCTCAAACCGCTTGGCTCCAGAATGGGACCATCAAGGACAACATCTTGTTTCCAGAGGTTTACGAGCCTGTCAGGTATCAAAGGGTCATTGATGCCTGCTGTCTTGGCCTGGACTTGAGCCAGCTCGCCGAGGGGGATGAGACCACCATTGGCGAGAACGGCGCTTCTCTGTCTGGGGGACAGCGGGCTAGGGTAGCCCTCGCGAGGGCTCTGTACTCCAAGGCTCCTATGGTATTGTTGGACGACATCTTTTCCGCCCTCGATGCCAAGACGGCGGCGGCGGTTTGGGAACAATGCTTTTGCAGTGATTTGCTGCGAGGGCGTACGGTCCTCCTAGTAACGCAGGTCCCGTGGATCTCCGCCCAGGCCGACTTGGAACTCCAGCTCGAGGATGGGACTATCAAGGGGATTGAGCAACACCTGGGCGTAGTGAGGACGCCTGTTTCTATTGACGCGGCCCTGACCACTGGCGAAGGACTGCGTAGCCCTAACCCCGACGGTAGCGGCAGTGCTAGCACGATTCCGGATCGGGCTGAGGCAGGTTCCGTTGACCTCGTCGACGCCGAGATGGACGCTCGCAAGGCCGGGCGCATGATAGGTGAGAGATCTGTTGCTAAGCTTGAAATCACCCCTTTACATGCCCCTTGTACCACCCCCAAACACATACACACGCGCAACCGTAAGGTGCTAACCGTCTCATCAGTCGGCAAGTATATTGGCTACTTTGGTAGCCGCACCTTTGTAATCTTGGCAGTAGGACTCGCTCTGGCCTCGGCGGCATGTGTCATGGGGGCTAGCTTCTGGCTGGCTCTTTGGACACAGGCCTACGACAGGGAGGAAGTTGTCAACATCGGCCTATACCTCGGCATCTACGCGGGGCTGGTTCTAGGTGAGGTCGCTCTTCGCAACATGTCCCTAGTTATGTTCAGGCTAGGAGGGTGGTTCGCGGCGAGGACGATGCACCGGAAACTCATTGAGGCTGTAATGAACGTCTCGCTGTCGTGGTACACGACAACACCTGTCGGGCGAGTCGTCAACCGGTTCTCCCGGGACATTTCCAGACTGGACACCGACCTGGCGAATCTGCTACATTCTGTCGTGCAGATGGTGGCGAGCCTTCTCTTCCGATTCGCCTCTATCAGCGCGATCCTGCCCATATTCTTCATCCCGTCGGTGGCGACGTGCATCGTTGGCTTTGTCTTCGGCGAGATGTACACGCGGACGGGGGTCATCCTTCGGCGGCTCGTGTCGTCGTCGTACTCTCCCGTCTTCTCGCAGTTCGAAGACACGTTGGCAGGGCTCGCTGTCATTCGGTCGCGGGAGAGCGTGCCGGAGAAGTTTGGGGACCGACTTGCGAACCGGGTCGTCCTCTGGTCGACCGCGACCGAGTCCCAGTTCACTGCCAATCGCTGGATTGGTGTGCGGATCGGGTTCATAGCGTCGCTGGTCTCGCTGAGTGCTGGAACCATCGCACTGGTCAAGTCTAGCACTATGTCGTCCGGCCTGGTCGGCTTCTCGCTGCTTCATGCCACGACTATAAGTGTAAGCATTCTCCAAGTGGTCAGGCGCACCAATGACTTGGAGATAGAACTCCAGAGCGTAAGCTTCCCCCCTCTTGATTGACGGGTCCTGGCTCGACTAACAAAGCAGTTTGACCGCGTTGAGGAGTATCTGTCGTTGGACCACGAAGAGAAGTCTGACAATACCTTTGCCAAAGCGGGAGACCAAAGCGGCTATGATGAGGCCACCACCCAGGGGACACCTCAAGACTGGCCAAGACGGGGTCAGATTGAGTTTCGGGATGTCACTATTCGCTATAAGCCGGATGGCGCAGACATTCTTTCTAATATCAGCCTTACCATCAGGGCTGGCGAGCGTGTTGCCGTTGTGGGCCGCACTGCATCGGGGAAAAGCACTGTAAGCGAAATCCTCCTTATCCCCGTGAGCAACGCATAGACCATCGCGCGTACCTTTGAAAGCTCTTGATCGGCCCTCCGGCGGTTAGTCCCATACGGATATACGCGGCCGGCTAACATGTGCTCCCCTACTGCGATAGTTGATCCGCTCCCTCTTAAGGTTCACCCACATCGCCTCAGGAACAATCCTGTACGATGGGATCGATATCACCAAGATTCCCAGGAAGCAACTCCGCGAGGCCCTGACAATCATCCCTCAGGAACCGGTCCTCTTCAGCGGCACGGTTGAGTCCAACCTCGACCCGACAGGCTCGGTTCCCCGCGAGGAGCTCCAGCGCGTAATCGATGCTACGAAAGGCGCCGCCTCGTTCCAGTCTCGCATGGAAAACGAGACTAGCGGGGGTGCGACCCAACATGTCCCGCTTGAAGAGGGCAACGGCGAGGGCCTCACGCTCTCGACTCCCGTCGCGGCAAAGGGCGAAAACTTCTCTCACGGCCAGCGTCAGGTGCTCGCGCTGTGTCGTGCCCTGATACAGAAGAAGAAGGTCATGCTGCTTGACGAGGCGACGGCGAACATGGACTACGAGTCGGACCGGGCGATACAAGAGGTGCTGGGGAAGGAGGCAGCGGAGTCCAGCGAGGACCGCACGCTCGTTACTATTGCTCATAGACTGCGGACTATTGTCGACTATGACACCGTGGTAGTTCTCGACAGTGGAAAGGTGCTCGAGTAAGTGTGTTCCTTCGGCTTCATGCCGAGCTCTAGGAGTGAGTGTGCTGACAGTAGCGAAACATAGGGTGGGGAACCCCCGGGAGCTGTACAGGGCGCAGGGGGGGTTTTACAGTATGGTGAAGCATAGCGGCGAGGATGAGGAGCTGAATGCCCTGTAGCGGCAAAGAGTTTCCCTATTAGTTCGAGGGTTGTGGGTGTAGGTAGCCAGGTACTAGATCAGCATTGAGGTCATAAAAGTGTTGCGGGAGATCGAATTATGTGAGCGACCAAGTCGAGAGATGACGTATTAAAGACGCCTCGGTATAGCCATAATTAGGGGGCCTAATGGATGCACACCCCCTCGGTATGGTAGGCATGCTTATGTAAACATCCAACCTGCAAGAGTGGGCGTGCAGCCAAAATCCCAACATCCAGATCAGCCCACCCAACGCCGACGTCTTTTCAATCTGGAACCACCTCCCGACGACAATCTCGATCCGAAACGGAAACCGCCAATTGTACTGGTACGTTACCGGACGACGCACTTCCTCGCAGAAGTGCGCTGTCGACCTTGATCCGAGCGCGATTTTGCCCTGCAGCACCTCAAAACCCGCGATCACTATGGGCCGCCCATAATGACAAAAGTCCCATTCAATCCGAAGACAGCCGCCCACGCCCTCCGTGGCCTCGCCTTCGGCACCTCCTGCTCGCTGGTGCTCGTTTCGGAGGAGCGCCGGCGGCGAATCGACCTCGCGCGGACGCTCGTGGACAACGGGAGGCTCATAAAAGCACAGCGATGCTATAGCACGGCCGAAGCGGCGGCCCAGGTGGAGAGGGCGGCCGATTCTCCGATCAGAGACGTGGATCTCCGTTCGGAACCGGATTTATCATGGCTTTATGAGCCCGCCGAGGAGAGGCCGCCGACACGTGTCCGTCATCCTACGTTTCCGAAAATACCAGAGTCAGCGCCTCGTACGACACCGGCCGCGACAACGGCACCCCCACTGTTGGACACGGAGATCGTCGCCGGCGAGGAACAGAGCCAATTGCAGGACCCCCCACCCAGTACGCCAATCCTCACCAGCAACGATGCCGACGTGTTAGCCTTTCAGAGGGACTTTGAGGATTTGAAGTCGTTACAGAAACTTCCACGCGGATTCGTCGAGTCAACAATATCCGTCCTTCAAAGGTTGGAGCAAGAAGACAATGTGCCTGTGGCACAAATTGTTCTAGACCGACTTTGCCACCACCAAGCGACGGACGTCCAAATTCTTAATGGGATCGGTACCGAGTTCTTACTGCGTTGCCTCCTCTCGAGCCGTGGTCATACTGGAATGTCAACCCTCTCTAGCCGGCGATTTAAGCTAGCGGTGTTCCTGTTCTGGAAGCGGCGCAAGCTTCTTGCTACCCCCGAGGACACGGACGCGCTGATAGAACTGGTGGCCCGGTTGTTCGCGGCGGATGATGTCGAACCTGAGATTCAGAGCTTCCTCGCCACGTCACACGTGCACTTTGGCCGCCACATGACAGCCAAACTTGTGGTGGTCCCAATTGCGAAGCTCTATCGGGCACAGGGCGGCAAGACGCCAGTGCTTGACAGGTGGCTTGCGCTCGCGGAGAAGGCCGGCGTCCCGATGCGCTCCAATACCACCGGCTCGGTCCTAATGCGATGGTGGGAAACCGAGGACGCTCTCCAAGGGGGGAACACTCCGGAAGACCCATGTGTTCGGACGTTGAGGAGGGACCTACGTTATCCACTCTCTTTTGAGTTGAAGCGGCTTAACCCGGAACAGCGTGACTTGTTTGACCGGATGAACGAGAAAATTAAGAAGGAGGAGTGGGAGGGGGTCCTCGACTGCTACTCCGAGGGACTCAGAGCTGGAGGAGAGGCATCAGTGGCGTGTCTGCGGCTGGCGGTTGAGGCGGCTGTGGGACTGGAGGATATACACACGCCAAAGGCACTCAAGCTTATCGAGGAGGCTCACAAGGCCTCGGTCGATGTTAAACCGGTCGTCCAGACACTTCTCAAGTCGAGATTTGTGTCGATTGGGGAAATGCAGAAGAAGAACTACACCCCGGAGACAAAAGGCGACGCGTACAACGCCATGAAGGAGCTACTTGATTCCGTCCGCGGGTACTACGACCAGCCGTCCGAGATACTCTACAATGCCGATATCCGCGTCTGCCTCCAGGTTGCAGAGGTGACGGAGGCTCGGGATCTGTGCCTACAGGCCGCGGATGAGCTCTGGGACGGCGACGTGACCCACACGCCTCGTGGTTTCGCCAACCTGGTCCAGATTGCGGTGCGCACGAAAGATTGGAAGCTCCTGCAGAGGATGCTGGAAACGATAGCCTGGAAAGAGTACCGGGTCGAGCCGATTTGCAAGTTGGCGCTCAGGGATGCGAGGTCGGCGCTGCGCGCAATGATCAGGGATGCGAGGACACCGGAGGCGTCAGCGATGTACGAGATGGCGCTGGGGAGCGTGGAGATTGCGTTGCAGAATGTGATGCAGGCGAGAGCTGCCAATCATAAGAAGATCAAGAACCAGGTCCAGTCCAGGGCGTTTGGTCCGTTCGGAGGCTTGAGGGAAAACGGCCGGGCACGGGGCGCGGCGATCAGGACAAAGACTACAACTGCAGGGCGGCCGCTGGGACTGGATAGTTCAGGCGCAGACGAGAGCCTGTTATCGCGACCTGCAAAGGCCGACTCCGTGGAGGAACCCGCGCTGTCGCCGCCGGGGTTGCCGGGGCAGGTAGGGGCGATGTTGCAGCGAGGCGAGCAAACATGCAGGCGAGTGCTCGGCTTTTAGGGCTGTGCGACACGGACGGCCGAGTTGGGGGAGGCGCACGATGACTATCTTGATGGCGTTTTGTATACTATCCGAAGGAGCATTTGGCGGCGAACTGTACGGGCAGGACGCCACCCACGATTACTTATAGCATATTACTTTGTACAAAGAAATAGACATTTTGGCTACAAGCGCTGCCCAGCCAGTCGCTGAGACCATCCGATATCATCGAGCGCTGTCAAGTCAGACGGTCCTCTTCGCATGCGAGAAGGAGCGCTACCACATCTTGCGCCCTTCAGAAGCCGCGAGGGACGTCGAGTTCTAACTCTTGCGCGTCAGGACCGATAGGGCGGATATACCTAGCCCCACTTGGTTGGAATGCATTGTGATTTTATGCACCCACCAGAGGAGTGGAATGTGAGGATGTCGCGAGCGGCAGGTCCATACTGCAATCGGATGGGAGTGGAGATGTGCGAGCGCCCAGAAGATTCGCTGTGGAGGTGGCGGCGCCGGCCTGTTGGGCGAGAAATCAATTGAAGCATGTGAAAGTGCACATGCAACAAATGCAGGGGCCGCAGAAAATTTCACAGGCAGGGGACTTAGCGCTGGGTCGAGCGTGGCACGATTCCCGGGCGGGATGGTCTGGTGTAATCTCAGGGGCAAGCGGGAAAGATACTGCTGCCCCGGCATGTGGTGTGTACTTCTTCCTACTGCATATGCGCTGGCGATACCTCCATCGAACTAGACAGAGGGTACCAATACCCTTTCGCTTCCCCGATCCTCCCTCCTCGACGGCTTTTCTCGCCGGAACGCCATCTCGCCAAATTTCCCGGGCGAGGGACAGGCAAGACCGCCACGACTGATCCTCCAAGTGAACCGCCTTAGACGGGCGACGCGGACTTTTCCTCGTATTTCGCTTGTGCGCTCCCAGCCTTCTCTCGTCGCACTCGTCCGAACATCGCGACATCCTATCGCAAATTGGCCGGCTTGCTGCCTCGACACAACCGCTTCTCTCCCACGCAACTGGCCATTAACCGGCGAGCGCCCTTTTACCTTCCCGACTCCCTCCTACGATCGGAGCGCGTCCTCTCTCTACCGATATTCATCCTTCGCCCGCACCTACACCCATACCCACACCCATACCCGCCGCCATGACCAAAACGACAACCGTCTCCTCAACTGCGGGAGCCTCCCGCCGCGAGACATACCATGAGGCCGAGGTGGTGATAGTGGGCGCGGGCGTCTTTGGCTGTGCCATGGCCTTCGCGCTTGCACGCCAGGGCCGCAGCGTGCTCCTCCTCGAGCGCTGGATGCACGAGCCGGACCGCATTGTCGGCGAGCTGATGCAGCCCGGCGGCGTCGCCGCGCTGCGGAAGCTGGGGCTCGAGCACGCGCTCGAGGGCATCGACGCGATACCCTGTGTGGGCTACAACGTTGTATACCAGGGCGTGGAAGTCGTGATTCCCTACCCCATGCTGACCGACGAGGGCAAGGTGATCTGCACAAATAGGGGGCAGAAGGCCCAAGGGGGGAAGAGGCCGCAGGGGAGGGGGTTCCACCACGGAAGGTTCATATCGCAGCTGCGAAAGGCGTGTCTTGCCGAGGAGAACATCACGGTTGTGGAGACGGAGGCGACGAAACCCATACGGGGGGACCACTCGGACAAGGTCCTGGGCGTCGAGGCGCTGACCAAGAACCCCGAGACGGGCAAGAAGGACAAGGACTACTTCTTCGGCCAGCTCACGGTCATCGCGGACGGGTACGCCTCCAAGTTCAGGGAGAACCACCTCGGCGCGAAGCCCCTCGTCCGCAGCAGGTTCTACGCGCTGAAGCTGATCGACTGCCCGCTGCCGCACGCGGGCTACGGCCACGTCATCATCGGCGACACCTTCCCGGTCCTGATGTACCAAATCGGCACGCACGAGACGCGCGCGCTCATTGACGTGCCGGACAACCTGCCAGCCGCCTCGCCCCAGGCTGGCGGCGTGCGGGGGTACATCACGAAGGTCGTAGTGCCCGCGCTGCCCGAGCAGCTCCGGCCGTGCGTCCTCGCGGCGCTCGAGGACGGCAAGCTGCTCAAGAGCATGCCCAACTCGTGGCTGCCGCCCACGAAGCAGACGGCCAACGGCATGGTGGTGCTCGGCGACGCCATGAACATGCGCCACCCGCTGACGGGCGGCGGCATGACCGTCGCCCTCAGCGACGTCACCATCCTCTCCGACCTGCTCTCGCCGGACAAGGTCCCCTCGTTCAGCGACGTGCCCGCCGTGCAGTCCGCCATGAACGCGTTCCACTGGCGCCGCAAGCGCTACACCTCCATCATCAACGTCCTGGCGCAGGCCCTCTACTCGCTCTTCGCCGCCGACGGCCGCCAGCTGCGGGCCCTGCAGAAGGGATGCTTCGGGTACTTCACGCGGAACATCACGGAGGAGCCGGTGGGGCTGCTCGGGGGCATCCTGCAAGACCCGTGGGTGCTGACGAGGCACTTCTTCGCCGTGGCGTTCCTGGGCATCTGGCTGAATGCCGTGGACCTGGTCACCTCGAACTGGGCGCTGGGGATCTTCATGGTGCCGGTGGCGCTCGTTGACGCCGTGCTGATATTGTGGAAGGCGTGTGTCGTCTTCCTGCCGTGTATTTTCAGGGAGTTGAAGTGAGCCCTGGCGAGCACGCGGAAGACAGGAGTAGCCAGACCGTTCCTCCCCCTTATTTCTCTGTATAAATACCTTTTTTTCATGTGTCTCTATTTACAAGAACAGGGAGGGCAGTGGAAAATAATTGCGAGATGTTGAGGAACGCCGGGACGTTGAGAGAGCTGAGGATAGTCACGGACATGATAAGCATGGCGTAGCAGCTTAATATTAATTAATTCACGGGTTACGAACCATATCGAGCCCTGCTTTCACGGTCTTATGCTCACATTAACTACTTGGTTATGTTTTCTGACTCCCCAGTCCGTCTCGCATGGTATCAAACCTCTTTAGGAGCCCTCTAGGTCATCCTCCTCCGGTACACCCCCATCATCCAACTGGCCCTCAAAACAGCCAGTCCCATCGCCATACCAATGCTATCCCTCGCAAGACTCATCTTGGAGCCATCGACCTCATGCCAGGCGATCGGCACCTCGGCGACGCGGATCCCGGCCGTCGTCCCGATGACCTCGCCCGCGGAGCCCGCGACGGGCGTGGCGGGCGCCGACTCGGCGAGCATCAGCATCTCGACGTCGAAGATCCAGCCCTCGGCGTGCATGTAGGGGACCACGTGCGGGAGGGCCGCGCGGGAGAACAGCTTGAAGCCGCACTGCGTGTCCTTGATGCGCGAGGTGGCGGGCGGCGTGAGGATCATGAGGATGAAGTGGAAGCCGCGCATAAGGAAGTTGCGGAGGGCAGAGCGCTGGGGTTTGTTAGCGTTGGTTTCGACCAGAGCGGAACGGTCGGCGGGAGATCATACCTGGACCACGGCCTCGCTGCCGACGAGATGGGCACGGCTGCCGACCGCAACTCCCCGGTGAGAACTGTCCGAGACCTCCTCGCAGCCCTCCATGAGCTTTCCTAGATCGCCGAACTTCGACGCGCCGTCGGCGTCCGCGAAGAGGACATACTCGCCCCTGGCATGCCTGAATCCGTGCGTGACGGCCCCGCCCTTCCCGCGGTTCTTCTCTAGCTTCACCACCCTCAGGATATCATGCAGCTCCTTCTTCTTGGAAAATTCGAGCACGACATCCACGGTTCCGTCCTTGCTTCCGTCGCTCACAACCACGATTTCGTAGCCGGAGACACCAGGCGGCGAGCAGCCCCTCTGGGCCCTCTTATGGGCGCCAGGGATCCCGTCCGTCTTCCCGGAGCCCGGGCGCCCGAAGGTGGCGTCGAGGTACTCGACGGCCTCCTCGAGGGCAAGTGATATGCGCTCCTCCTCGTTGTAGGCGGGGATGACGACGCTGACGAGCACGGCCGGCGGCTCGATAGTGCCATCATCGGGGATGTGGAACTTCCCGAGCTCGGGCTGGCGGCGCTCTGAGAGGCGGCGCTCGGCGTGCCAGGAATCGTACCAGCAGGGAAGCTGGCGGGTGACGATCGCGCCGCCGGGGGTGGTTGTGAGGTAGGTCTTTTCGGAGGGGACGGGCGCGCGGGGCTTCGGGGCGATGTGGTGGAGGGCGTAGTAGACCTTGGGGCAGCAGTCAGCTTGACAATTCCTCCTCAGGGTCTGGATTGGCGGAGTGAAATGATAATCCGGTCGCTCCCTGCCCTCAAGAGCGAGAGCGAGAGCGAGGAAAGTCGCGAGTGGGAGGAGTACTTACCAAGACCAGGGCCAGTGGCGGGAGGGCCAAGAGGAGGCCAAGGTAAACGGACCAAGAGAGGTCAAGCAGGGCGTTGAAGGGACCCAACATCTTTGCGAGGGGGGGGGAGAGAGTGTGTGTTGTGTCGTGCTGTATCTTGTCTCGTAGCTTGGCTTGGTGGACGCGTAGAGTGTGCAGGTCACCCTGCACCTGCTGTTGGCACAGACGCGCAGAATAAGTGTGCGAACAAATCGGCTGTGTTGACTGAGCCCACAGCTCACAGTTGGGAACGAAGGACTATCGCATCCCTCTGGCGTGGATTTTTCTTGTATGATATGTGAAAGAAGAAGAAAAAAGACAGCCGTGGTATGACTGTTGTTGCAGGCCCAAAGCTGTGAAGGAGCACAATACCACTTGACGCCACGTTGAAGCTGGCATGTGGCACCTGAATTGGCTTTTGCCAGGCACGGATAGGCGCATGTGGAGCCCCCACAACGTCATTCCAGGGTGCGATTGCCAGACTGGGCTGGGGTCAACCCTGGGCAAGGAGGTGGGGTCCCCCCAATTGGGGCAACGCGGGGGCCTGTGTGGTCCCTGCGCAGCACGCCTGGAGAGCCCCTCCAGGGCCCAGCATCACATGCATTTCTTCCCCTTCTGGGTACCTCCGCCTGCAAACTTCATGTCTACATTGATGTGCAGGACTTGCATGTATAAACCTAGATGGGGTACATTCTATGCGGGAATCAAACAGAGACCCCATTCGAGGTGGCTCTCCCTTCTACTCGAGCAAAAAAAGAAAGAGAGAAAAAAGAAAGGAAGAAAAAAAGGGGCCGGGGCGGGGGAGTAAGTATCCTTGGAGACGTCAAGCTGTAAAACAAAGACTCTATATGTAAGCTCAGGCACGTGTCTAATGCTGTCCATATGTGCTTTGGACCCAAACATCCATTCCACTCAATCTCCATCCAAGCATATCGTGTGTACTACGTTGCTGTTTTCCCAGTACAAAACTCCACTCGCCATCCAGAACATACAAACGCGCGGTCTCCATTCTAGTGTTTCCCAATGTACGCCCGTTCCCATGCTATGTACTGGTGGTGCCTTGAAAGAAGCACGTTCTCAATCCCCAAAGACAGCACGCTGCCCGTGCCCTATTTCGCAGCCGACCCGATAGACCACCTATTCTTCTTCAACAGCTTCGCCGGCTTCGACTTGCTGTTCTTCTTCTTCATGCTCGCCCGCTCCGCCGCCTCGGCTATCGACCCGGGCTCCGCAGGCTGCGGTCCCGGAGTCTCGTCGACCAAGAGCCCGCTAGATTGCGAGAACCGCCGCGCGAGCCAGTGCGTTGGCCGGGCGGGGCGAGGACGGGGCTCCGGCGGGACTTCCTTTATGTTTTCAGTGAATCGCGCTACCTTTGGCGGATAGTAGTTTTTCGCTTTCAAAGTTGGCGGTGGAGGGTACGAATTGGGCGTGTGATATGGGCGAGGCCGCACTTGCGGATCAACCGGCCGGCCTTTCGGTATGGCGGGTTTCGGGGCCTCGCTCGAGTCCGTCTTTTGTGTCGGAGTAGCCGCATCCGCGGGGTTCCAGTCGGGTTCTAGAGCTGATGTAGACTCGTTGGAGAAGGGGAACACAAAGTCGCTTGCTGCAGACGGGGACACAGTTGTGGGTTGCGGTGTCTTATACGAGTTTGATGACCCGGTGGAGGACACCGACGAGTTCGGTGTTTTCCGGCTGTGGTAGGAGGTGGTCCTCGGGCTCGACGCAGTCGAGTCATTGCTGGCTAGCGACGAAGATGACGACGCCATGTTCGAGTAGTTGTGCAGGCCGTGAGATGCGTCCGCGGGCTGGCTCAGCGGAGGGACAGACGGTACGGAGGTTATTGCGCTGAACCCTCTCGTGGACGGGGGTGGCCCCGACTCCCGGGGGGGCCTGGGCGGCGGGTTCTTCGGTAGTCCAGACAGTGGCTTCTCGATCGACGCATCGGATAGCTTCCGCTGTCTGCTTGGGTGTAATCTGTGTGTCCCTGCCGTTCGGGATGAGAAGGAGCGGCGGCCATCAGGAATTGAGGCCCCATATGTTGATGCCGCCGTTGACGATGATGGCGCTGTCGATCGAGCGGCGAGGGCTGGACGCTCGGGGCGCCTCATCTCTAAGTCGTCTTGCGAGGTGATGGACTCGCTCGGGCTGGCAA
Source organism: Sordariomycetes sp. S4602 (assembly GCA_023628835.1). Taxonomy (NCBI): domain Eukaryota; kingdom Fungi; phylum Ascomycota; class Sordariomycetes; species Sordariomycetes sp. S4602. The sequence goes on from JAMAJV010000014.1 coordinate 51,866, forward strand.
TGGGGTCGCCGCCTGTATGACCGATTTAGACACTATCTTGTAAAGCGAGGGTGGGCGAAACCAAGCTCTCCCAGGTAGAAGACTACAACTCACCCCTGTTTCCCAGAAAAGACGGCGCCCTGGACGAGCCAGGTGTGAAGCCTCGCTCAGCACCCTTCCCCTTGACGGACGGAACTCTAGGAATGTCGGTCGAGTCCGGAGCTGGATAAACGGCGCCGGCATTCATCTTGTGATAATGATACTGCCATTGCTCGGGCCCCTGGTAGCTGTAGGATCTCTGAGTGGTGACCATCGGGTTGGCGTGGGCGGCCGGATACATGACGTTGGACAATCCGCTGGAAACGCGAGGGATGCCCCCGTGTGTTCCTTTGGCCGCAACATTGGCCATGGTGCTCCTCCTCCTATTCTCCTCCATGATCCTGGGCTTGTCGTCGGCTCGCGAGGTCGGTGGTGCGCCCACCAGCGCGTCGACGGCGGCGTGGGTGGGCACGTGTTTATAAGCCGGCTGGGTGACATCCTTTCGCCTCCGTTCGGCCTGTTCCCGGGAGTGCTCCTTCGCCTGTTGCCTCCCCCGCCTGATAATAGAAAATACGGACATGGTGTTATGAGTGTGGGGACCGGCCGGCCGGAAAGCCCGCTTTGCCGGATATTAGGCTTGTGCAATCCTCGTCGGTTTGGGGAGCGCCGATCCCTGCTTGGCGAGGACGGGACGACCCCAGAGGCAGGGGCTCTGGTAAAGCCGGGTGGTGCGGAGAGGCGGAGGTCAGGCCGGCATAGTTGTAGGCGTGGCTTCTTCCGGCGGGAGCTGAGTAGGCGAAGAGAGCGTCGGGTCTGGAAGGTGACGGCTGGATGACCCTCGAAGGGAGGCCGTGCCGGGTAGCGATGACGCGCAATATAGCTTTAGGAAATCAATACTCCGGGCAAAGAAGACTCGAGGCACTTCTTGCAATGCTGGGACAGAGAACGGGTTGGCAAAAGAACGAGTGCTAAAACAAGGGTAACGTGGAAAGTGAGTTGAGAGGACAAGCCATGGGGTACGCCTGGGCAATGGCGCCATGAAGTAAGGAGCGAAAAGAAGGGGATGAGCCTCTGGGGCCCAAAGCGGCAGCGCACCCTTCATGTTTATTGGAATATACATCTGGAACGGACTCGTGTCTGCGCCTTCAGAAATAACGTATCATAACGTATCATTGGAAAAAAGCCCCGAGGTCTTCACCCTCCCACGGTTGCGTTAGTGACGAGCTGACCCGCATCGAGCGCCAAGATGCGCCATCTTTTGCCTGACGGATAACACGGCCTGGCCCGGCGTGCTCTGTGCGACAAGTGTCTTTGGTCGCGCGGCATAGCAGATTGAGTTTAAGCGGCAGTTTCGACGGGGTGAGAGGAGCGGGCGTTCTCGACGGTTCTAGCGTCTGTCGACTCTTGTCGAGGTTTCCCGCAGACAGGGATGGAGAGTGCAACCCTCCTGCATCGAGGCTTTGCATGCTTGCAGGGTTGGATCGAAGCAATTGTCCAGTTTTCGGAGAGTGGCAGCAGCCCGCAGGATGCACCGAGCCACTGAGACACAGCATGGTTAGCCGCTCGGAGCCCGTTGGTACAAGCATGATCTATGATTTCCAGCCCTCCATCAGCCTTTGTCCTTTGTTCCTGGCTAGAAGCCCACCCAGTACTCCCACCGCCCGCGTTCGGTCAAGGGAGGAGACTTATAAGACACGTATTGGCGCATTAGCGTCAGCTAGCGCTTTCCTCCGCGCCACCGTTTATTCTTCTTTTGCCCCGTCTCGGGAATTATTGGACTTCTGGATGAGACACCATTGGCGAGACATGTCGAATCCAGCTGTCGCGGGCGTCTGCTGCTTTGCTGTGCCACCATCGATTCATCCGCAACCCGGCTGGTTGCATTGCTGCCCATACTTGATCGACCGGGTACACAGATGCAGCCGCCTCGTATTATGGGCGGGACAAGCCAGCCTCGGTGTCGGTGGCAAGTAGACGCCGGCTGAATGTGCGCTGGCGATATAATTTGCAGTAGAAGTTGGAAATGCGTCCAAGGTGCCTGCTCAGCTTGTCAATCAGCAGGAAAGACGCGAGGCAAGCTTAATATCTGTTGCGTCAAGGCCGTCTCACGCCACGCTTGAGACTGTGTGATCAAGACGCTTGCCCCCCAAAAAGGGGATATTTGGCCGGGGTAATCCCCTGTATACCCCTTGTTTACCCCTGATCCTTCCACACCTCCCTGACGGGGCCGACCACACTAACATAGCTTCGTCCTGCCACCCCTGAGCTTGATGCCCGATATGGAAGCTCCAAGGAACAAGATCACTGCGTCAGTGGCCGATACGTGAGGTATCATCCGGGGACGATGGGGATCAGGCCAGGGATTGATTGCCGGGACGGTTTGCGGAGGACAGCCGCCCGTTGAACTAGGCCTCGGCGCGCCGGTGAGCGCGCCAGCGTGCAATGAGGCTGCCTCCCGACGCCCTTGAATAATGTCCGAAGCGAAATTACCTGCGCTCAGCGTGACAAAGACGTGCTAGCAAATTGGGGCTGCTCGGTTTGCGCGAGAAGGTTGCTGGCTCTCACCAAGTGCCTGGCCCCGCGAGGCACCTCCGAGGTCTCGACTCCCATTGAGCACGATTCGGAATCATCTCGCACGCCAACACACGCTTGGAGATGGTGTCAAGCCTTGGCAAAAGCGCCTCGGTTGTCGACCGCTGCTACAAGCTCCGCACTAATTACCGAGTACAGTAAGCCTCCGCCAGGCTCCCGCGATAAGCTCGACAGCCGATGTAGCGTACCGCAACCCCGGAAGTGACAAGGTTCCCGAGGGGCAGCTCAAGCCGAAGAAACCGAGTGGTTCATGCTCCATCCCGGGACAGCGGCGATCTGTCCGTCCCAGGCCCCCACTTTCAGGCCCAGTTTCCGTCCAAGTAGGTATGTAGGGTGGGGGCCATGGACGCTCATCACAGTCGCCCGGTAGCAAGGCCGGCGGGCGCGACCGCCAGAATGTGGTTGTGCCTTTGGTCTCTGGAGGGAGCCTTGGAGACATCCCCGGCCCCCGGCCATCCGGGAATCCGGGAATCCGAAGGCCTCAATGGCGGCTCGATAGGCTTGAGAAGAAGAACCCAAAAAAACCAACCATGCATGTTTCAGCGCCGGAGCGGCTCCCGCCGTGGAGCACGCCGTTCTGGAAGTCAAGTGGGGGCGGCGCGGGTGGCGCCAGATCTTGTGGCACAGACCACCTCTCATCGCTCGCCCGGTCACGTGCCTCTCGCTCAGTGGCGCTGATTCGAGCGTTGCCGGCATGGACGTGCAATAACTGGGGAGCGACGGCTGCCACCGCAAATGCCTGGCCAGGGCCCCCATTGCTGTCGCCACCACCGCATCGCCTGGCGACTTTTGTGGCAGCCTCATGCACCCTCCGCGATCCCACCCCAGCCCAATCCGACCAGACCAGGAATCTCCCCCGTCGCGCCCGGGACACATGGTTTTTCATTGACGTTCGAGTCGCGCCACGAGCCCCTTCGACTTTCGTGCGCCATCACGACGACCCCGTTGCCGTAAGAAGCGCGGAGCCGCCCGGACTTCAACGAAATTCTCCTCCCGAGCGGCGACGCGACCTCCATCATACGTCACTCTCCCCTTTTCGCCGTCCCATCCTGCTGCCATCCAGAGCCCGCCTCCGTCTCGATACCCGAACACCGCCTTTTTCCCTTTTGCCGAACAGCGCCCTTGTGCTCCTATCGTAGCGACTGAGGGGACCTGGCGACCGCCGTTCCCCTTTCCCGCTTACCCGGCAGGCGTCAGTCTGTCGCCCTAGTTTCAGCCCACCGTCCCGCTGGACGACGACGACGAGACCTTGATGATGGCACAACACGTGCCTCATCAGGCGAAGGACAAGCGGCGCGTCAAAGTCTACGAGCTGCGCAACAATGACTGGTTCGATAGAGGCACCGGCTTCTGCACCGCTGCCTTCACTCCGGTATGTTCCCTCCACAGTTATCGGCGGCATCGAAGGGGAAGGCGGAAAGAAAGATCTGCGCCGCGACGGCAGCAAGCGCCCCATATCGACCCTGTTTTTCCTTTTTCTCTTTGGCTAGCTCACCGCGCACTCTTCTCCGCGTCGAGCTGTACCCCGCGAACGGTGCTGACAATGACTAGTCCGAAGACGGCCAGTGTCGCGATGCCCGCGTAGTCGTAGAGTCGGAGGACGAACCCGAGCGCCTCCTCCTCGATACCAGCATTTGCAAAGAAGATGGGTTTCAGAAACAACGAGGCACGCTTTTGTCCCCTCATTAACCCACCACCTGCGCTAACAGTTTGGGCAGACACGTTGATCGTTTGGACAGAACCCACGAGTGGGCTGGATATGGCCCTCAGCTTCCAGGAGGCCGAGGGCTGTGCCGCAATCTGGTTCGTTGACTGCCAATTCCTTCTGGCTTTTCCGAAGGGCGCGAGCTGCCGGCGTCCGCGGAGTATGGTTATAACTGACGCCGCCGTTTCTAAATAGGAAATTCGTCAGCACCGTTCAAGAATCCGTGCACAATGGGATCGGTGCAGCCGGTTCGTATCTGACTCCTACAGCCCCTGCGCCAGTGGCTAACCTATCGGAACAGACGATAGTCTCTCGGACGACCACGAGCTCACAATAGAATTCATGTCGAGGATAGCCCTTCCGGCGCCCGAGCTGGGGAACCTCGCAGATATCGAAGCGGACATACGCATGATAACCTGCAACGGAGGTGGGCGGGATGGGCTTGCCAAATACCTCTTGAGAGAAGACTATATGCGCAAGCTAGTCCTGCTCGTCGACACATCCGAAGACTTTGAGAGCCTGGTCGATCTTCACAGGTTATGCAACATTGTCAAAATGGTTATTCTTCTCAACGACCCCGCCCTGATCGAGCACATGGTCACAGACGACTGCATTAACGGTGTCGTCGGCGCCCTCGAGTACGATCCCGATTTCCCCACCCATAAGGCGAACCACCGTCAATGGCTCAGCGGCGAAGGCCGCTTCAGGGAGGTGGTCCCTTTCAGCGACGAAGCAGTTCGGCAAAAGATCCGGCAGACGTATCGGCTCCAATACCTCAAGGACGTCGTTCTCGCGCGCATCATCGACGACCCCACGTACACAGTCCTCGGGTCATTAATCTTCTTCAACCAGGTCGAGATAATGCAGCACGTGCGGGAAAGCACTGCGTTCTTGGGTGAGCTTTTCGGCATCTTCAAGTCCGCCGACGAGGACCCGAAGCGCAAGAAGGATGCCGTCCTCTTCATACAGGAGTGCTGTGCTGTTGCCAAGAACATACAGCCTCCGGCTCGTCAGGGCCTCTACAACAACTTCATCGCGCATGGGCTTCTTCAAGTTATCAACTTTGGACTTCGCCATCCCGATGTTGGGGTTCGAGTCGGGGCGACGGATATCCTGGTTTCAATGATCGAGTACGACCCTCAGATGATGCGAGCGACGATTTATCGACAACTGAACGACGGACAGCCGCCTCTTACCGACTCACTGATCGAGCTGCTGTTGGTAGAGGTAGACCTGGGGGTGAAAACGCAGATTTCGGATGCCCTCAAGGTGCTCCTAGACGGGCTTCAGATCACGCAGATCCAGGAGACCCCTGGGGCGAGGCCAGGCGAGTTCGCCGCGGCCGGCCGGCGGGTTGTCGAGCACAACCCCCAGCAGGAGCTCTTCCTGGCGCGGTTTTACGAGACCTCGGCTTCCAGGCTCTTTAAGCCTCTTCTTGACCTAGAGGGCAAGACCAAGCTGTCGTTTACTACGCAGCAGGCGTCAATGTTCTCGTACCTCATCGACATCCTCTCCTTCTTTATCCGCCAGCACTACCATCGCAGCAAGAGCTTTGTTCTCCAGAAGAACATTTCGGATCGAGTTGCGCAGCTCCTCCAGAGCGAGGAGAAGTATCTGCGGCTAGGTGAGTTTCCTTCAACTGGGTTTAGAAGTTCTGAAAAACTAATGCGCACCTCAGTTGCGATCCGGTTCTTCCGCCAACTCCTCGGTCTACTCGATGCCTTCTACGTCAAACACCTCATGGACAAGGACGTCTTCCGCCCCATCCTCGACATCCTCTTCGCGACCCTGCCGCGCGACAACCTCCTTGGATCAGCGTGCCTCGAGTTCTTCGAATTTATCAAAAAGGAGAAGCCCTTGAAGGAGCTTGTGAAGCATCTGGTACCAAAGTACCGCGAGGAGTTTGTCGAATTGAGCGGATTCGAGACGTTCCGGATGATGTTGCTGCACTACGACCAGGGCCTCACAGGAAACACGGAGTTTCTACTCGACTCGGAGGAGGACACGCCGAGGAGGCCGACGGGCCACACGAGGATGATGGAGCAGTTACATGTCGATCCGGCGGAGGAGGAGTACTGGAACGGGTCGGATGACGAAGAGGAACAGGCCGGGGCTGTGGGCGAGAAGATCCCCGTAGCCAACGGAGCGTCGCCCGCCACGAGACAGCTCGTGGACTATCTCTCGGATGGCGACGACGAGGAAGACATGGAGGGAGAGCAGGAGATGGGTGAGACGGAGGATGCGGAGAAGTCAGTTGCCACGGTCGAGGGGGCCGCGAAGACGGAGGGTGCGCCGGCCGAAAGCAGTCTTCCGGATGCAGAACCAGACGAAGCCAAGACACCTGGTTCGCAGGTAGACGGGCCTTCGGATACCGCATCTCCGGCGAGTGAGGCGACGGCCGAGGCCGCCCGCGTCTCTCCTCCGCGCCGGCTTTCGGAGAAACGGAGACGTGAGGAAGACGACGACGACGACGAGCTAGGCAAGATGATGCAGAACAAGCGGCGGAACAGCAAGGGCGTGGCGAACAACGCGACGACGCAAAGCCTGATCAAGAGGAAGGGTAGCTTCAACGGCAGCAACGGCGGGGCGGGGAAGATTGCGATTAGCATCTCGTCGGCCGGGTTAAGGTCGAACGAAGAGTCGTGAGGACTCGGCGGTCACGAAGTCACGGGACGGGGCCGAGGAGGAAGGAAACGCATGTTTGAGGGGGATCTTTCTTCTTGTTGTTCGTTCTGGCTCTCCTGTGTTTTTGCAGGATAATGCACGGTATTGGGGGGTTTGGATGGGGGTGTTACGGCGCAGGAAAGCGGGTTGGGTCTGTTCGCGGCCTTGGGTTTGGCTGCATCCATGCCGGCCTTTTCATCCTCTTCATGAGGTTATGATGAATGGAAAGGCTTGGACTTGGGATGAAAGTGGGATATATCGTTTTGTGACGGGATAGCAGGTCGGGGGACGTGGGGGGTCGGACGCTGTAAGAAGGTGTGAATATCCAAAGTAAAGTCATCTCATGAGGTGCTTCGGCTGGTGTTGTTGTGAGTTCGACATGTCAGTGGATGGCAGAGAACTTCGCACTTTTTACATGTACATGTACCGAGTATGTCTAAGAAAAACTGCCCCTCAGCGCAAGCTGTTGGACCGAGCCCGTAAATTTTGGGCCAACCAGCACCAAAAAGCCCACACAACACAACACAATAAGTAGTTCAAGTACACCAGACGCCAATAAACTACGAAAACCCCGCCAACACCAAAAGTCTTGCGGACTTTGACTCGCAGATAACACACGTCCCGGCTCCCCGCCGCACACATACCAAATCCATACCATCTCATCCACACCCGGCGAGGGATACAGGGCACCATGTCCCTCGAGTGCCGCATCCGCCCCTTCAACCCGCCCTCCAAGCCCACCAACGCGCCGGAGCGGCCCGACCTCCGCAAGCCGCCCACGCTATGGGTCAACCGCGCCGGCTTCGAGGTCCTGGAGCGCGCCTCGGGCGTCTCCGGCCCGGCGGTGCGCGTGCGCGTCGAGAGGCTGCAGCTCGGCGAGGGCGCCGAGGGCGCGGAGAGGCCGCTGTGCAGGAGCGCGACGGTGATGCCCGCCACGCAGGACTTCAAGGCCGACGTGGTGAAGATGACGAGGGTGTTTATGGAAGGCGTGGGCTTCCACACCGGGGACCTGGTGCGCATCTCGGCCGATAAGGGGCCCGAGGGGACCGCCGACGGCGTTGTGGTTGAGGATGTCTCTGGGGAAGGGGCGCTTGGAGGGATGGAGAAGACATTCTGGCAGCTCGGAGTTGGAGAGTATCTAAGTAAGTTATACATGCTACCACTCTCACCCTCCTCACTGTCGTTACCCTTTTCACTCTTGTAACCCTTCTCACTCTCGTCACCCTTCTCACTCTTGTCACCCTCTTAACTCTCGCCACCCCCGCCCTCGTCTATTATGAGCCCAGCATGTTTCTCGTGTGTAAAAGAGTCTAACGGAACCCAGCCAAGCGAACGGCCTACATCTATCCGGGTGCTGTCTTCGACCTTAAACTCATAACTTCAGCTCGCCAGTTCAAGATCTCCTCCATCAACTCCCGGACGGACAACCTAGCCCGTGTCCTGCCCAGCACCAAGACCACGCTCGCAGACCCCAGCACCCTCATCTCCCCCTCCACTCTCCCAGACCGTACCCTGACTGTCCCCAGCATCCCGGGCTTAGCCAAACAGATAGATGCGCTGAACGAGTTCATCTCCGACGTGCAGTCCCCTACCACCGTCCCCCTTGACCCCAGGTGGCGCACATCCGCCATTGCGGTCCACGGAGGGCGCGGCACGGGCAAGTCTTTCGTCCTTGACAAGGTTGCCGAAGCCGCGGCGGGTGTTCTGGCTGTGCTCCGCTCGAGCGGAGCTACAGGCGTGAACGCGATGAAGGAGCTATTTGCGCAAGCCATGGTCCGCGCCCCGAGCATTCTCCTTCTCGACGACCTGGACGACGTGCTGGAGGGCCAGCGGGCAAAGGAGCTAATTGGCTTCCTATGCTCTACTCTAGATGAGATTGCCGCGGAGGGGGCGATGAAGGGCGGAGGTGTGGTTGTCGTGGCGAGCTGCAAGGACTACTTTACCCTACCGCACGAGCTGCGGAGGCTAAGACACTTTGCGAGGGGGATTGCGTTGCCGATTCCGGATGTCAAGGCTAAAGTGGACATACTGGAGTCCTTTAACGTCCCTTTACCGGCTGATGTGAAAGAGGTCCTCATCCTAGAGGTGGCGAAGAGGACGTATGCGTTTAACCCGGAGGACCTGGAGAGGTTGGTCGCGAACGCGCTGGATGCCGCTGTGAAACGCCACAAGAGGGAGATGCGGACGATTAAAGCAGAAAATGGGGGTGAGGGGGGAGGAGAGGAGAAGGCCGAGTTCTATGTTAGGAAGGAGGAGATGGAGAGCGCGCTGGCGAGGACGACGCCCAGCTCGCTGAACGACATTAACCTGAGGCCACCGACTGTGCACTGGAAGGATATCGGAGGCCAGAGCAAGGTGAAGGCCGAGCTGCAGCGCATGATACGCGAAGTCCTCGTAAGAATCCCCTCTTCTTTTCCCTACCCTCGCCCCACCCCTTATACCAGAGCTCGCTAACGGAACAAGGGCCAATCCCCCCTCTGCCTCCAACCCCCGAAAGGCATTCTCCTCTACGGGCCACCAGGCTGCGCAAAGACATACACGGCCCAGGCTCTCGCCACCGAGTCCGCCTTCAACTTCTTCTCCGTCAAGGGGCCCGAGCTCCTCTCCCAGTACGTCGGCGAGACGGAGCGGTCCATCCGCCGCCTCTTCCAGCGCGCCGCCGCCTCCGCGCCCGCCATCATCTTCTTCGACGAGCTGGACACCATGGGGATCACGCCGCGGAAGGGCGGCGCCGGGGCCTCGAAAGGCCAGGGCGGCGTCGGGGTCGGGGTCCTGGGTGCGTTGCTGACGGAGCTGGACGGATTCGAGAAGCTGGAGGACGTGGTTGTGCTCGCGGCCACGAACTCGCCCGAGAGCATCGAGCCCGCGCTGCTGCGCTCGGGGCGGCTCGACAGGTACCTCTTCGTGGGGCCGCCGTCCCGCGAGGAGCGCGAGGACATCTTCCGGATCTACACCAGCAGGGTGCCCGTGGCCGACGACCTGGACCTGGGCGAGCTCGCGGCCATGACGGAGGGGTACACCGGCGCAGACATCCGCGGGGTGGTCAACGAGGCGGGCCACGTGGTGTTTACGGAGAAAGGGGGCGATGTGGAGGGCGCCGTGATCGGGACGGAACACTTCAAGAAGGCGGTGGAGAGCCGGGGGCCGAGTGTTACGGCGGATATGCTGGGGAGGTATACCTCGTGGAAGCCGTCTCACAACTTCCGGACATAGTTGGAGTCAGGGAGACATAGATAGAGTAGAAGGTATAACAGGTTAGGGAACGGCGTAACGGATAGGGAAAATAGACTTGGGGATGCTTGTTTGTTCGTGTATTCCCTTGCTATGCTAACCTTTTTTCCAAATCTATGATGCGTTGTAACCCACCGTGCCCAAATTCCGCGATATGAAGAATCATCCATCATACATAATGACCCAATGCTTCACCCGGGTATACGGGTGTGTGCCGAAGTCAACCGGGATACGACAACCTATCGAATCGTATACGGCGGCGTTATAGTAGCCATTTCGCATACGCAAACGAGACGTCGTCCATCGTCTTCTTCTGGAACGGCACCGCCCGCAGATTTACCAGCTCGTCAAGGTCAATCAGGAAGTCCTTCCTGGTTTCTCTCGGCATTGTAGCCGGTACCGTGTCTCTTAGGATGTGTACCTGACACAGCAGATTCCCTATCTGCTCGTACGTCATCGTCTTATCGGACGTCAGGTCGGCCTTGGCAAGCATCCGGCTGATGGTCCGGACAGCACGGATCGACCTGCCCTTCCTGTCTCGCGTGCGCAGGCTTAGACGGCCCGAGAACGCGCCGCGGAGGTACTGGAACACGCCGGCAGACACAAGGATGCCGGGCGTGAGGCCTACAAAGCCGAAGACGAGCTCCTGGCTCTTGAGCAGCGCGTCGATCCCGCTGAGGGCCACCTCCATATCTACCTTGCTCTTCTGTACCTGGATTAGCAGCGAGCGCACGAGGTCGCCCTTCACCGCTCCGACGAATGGGCTCTTAAGGTCCTTCTCGTAGGCTCGCAGCACCGGCGTTACATCACCCTGTACCACACGAGACCGGATCTCAGAGACCTGCGCGTCGGAAAGGGCTGCTGAGGAGCCGTCAGCGGTAGCGAAATGTGGCTTGTCGACGGAAAAGTCCACAACCATGCGCTCAAGGCTCTCGAGGTCGGCCCTTAGGCTATCCCTACTCATGAGGGCAATCTCCCGGCTCTCGTCGTGTCGGATGGTGCGGACCACCTTGCGCACGGGCTCGATAACCCAGTTGGTCCAGAAGTCCCTAGCCGTAAGGCCAACATCCGTTATCCATTGCATAATGTCCGCCTTTCTGTTCGTTATGAATCGCAATATCATGCTCGACGAGAAGAGGCAGACAGCGGCCGGGAGCCAGTATCTGACCCACACCGAGGGGCGTCCATTCTCGTGAACGATGGCCCTTGTGTCCCGAACCTCGCGCGGTAGTCGGTGTCGTAGTATGCCAAGAAGCCGGCTCGCAAGACGGCGGGGAGGCATGGAGGGGTCTTCATGGACGTGGTTGGCGAGTTCGGGGTCGTTGTCCACGGCGCGGAATATCCTCTCTTCAAAATCTGTTACGCCTCCATCGAGGATGGGAGTTTCCACCATGACCGTCTCCATCAGAGATATGCTCCGCTCGATGACATCCTTCCACTCCCCACCGTCGAAGTGGAGGCCTTCGTGCACAAGTGATCCAATTCCGCAGGCAATGTTCTCTTTCAGGCGACGGATATGGTAGCCCTTTTCTCTGGCCTCGGCCTGGCACAGGGCGATGGGGGAGAGAATCTGATCTTGGATGTTCACCAGGGACCTGTCTTGGACCGTCGCTCGCACGATGCCGTAAAACTGTTTCCATCTCTGCGATAGGGACATGGCATTGAGCGAGGATGTTCCATTTACCACTGTGCCATCCCCATCAAACCGCTCATCAGCATTACTCGCTGCAGGCCTCGGAGAATACAGCCTCTGGATGCGGTGGGTGCTCTCGTGGTAGACGTCTGTCGTGAAGTCCCAGAGCCGGAGCGGGGACTTTTGTACCCATAGTATGAAACCGTGCTTGTAGGAGCGGGAGACGTCGTTCCAGTACCCTGAGTGCTCATCAAGCGAGATATTCTGGTCGATTAGAGACTGGAGCAGGGCGGCGTAGATCTGCATCGCAGCCTTGGCAACGAGCAGCCATTCGATCTCGGCCTCGAAGGGGTTCGCGTGCTCGTCCGCAGCGCCGGGAGCGGGCATTGCTGCCCCATCGCTCATCGCAAGATCGGACTGGAGGAGAAGCTGCTCTATCCTCCACGTGGGCAAGAGCGGGTCGGACGAGGAGGGCGTGGAGAGAGCCTTGACTATGCGGACGAGCTCGGCTACCCTTGGGGACTCTAGGGCGCTGGCGACCAAGATGCCCTGCTCCTGGAGCGAGACCTGCTCATCGTCGGTGATGAGGAACAAGTCGTGGTCCCTCGAGATGGAGTTGAGCTGTGTGTTAATGGCCCAGGCGCGGCTACGAGCTTGGTTAGCCTCAAACTCCACTGGAAGGGGAATAGAGCCTGACAGCTTGGCCACTTGGACCGAAGCTCCACGGGAAACACATACTCGCCTATGACAGACATGGTGTCCGGGTATCACACGGTGACGATCTCATTGAGCGGTGGTAGCTGGCGCCTCGGTGTGTTACTGCCACGGCCGCGAAGAACATGGGACGATAGACAGCTCAAGGAAGACGAAGAAGTCCCCGTCAACTCTCAGCGCTCGTGCGTGCGGCGGATAGAGCTGGTTAGATAGCCTGCAATGTCGGGGCCGCGGCAACAATTGTCATTTGGCAAGGTCGTCTGTCTGAAATGGATACAGAAAAGCTACGGATGGAGCAAAACCGGAGCTACAGGTTTGGAGCTTTAAACTGAACTGAGCACACCGTTAGAACGATACCTCGCTACTTCCCACGCGACGCTGACGCAATCCTGATTCTGCCATTCCGGCCATTCCAGGATTTATGAGTATATTATTCACGCACTACTTAAGCTTAAAAAAAAGCGATTTCTGAGTCTACATGTAAGTTTTGGGTAAATGTATTGAGTGTGTTACAGAGTATTGCCTTGGAAGCCGGCGCAGTTATTGCCATGCCGGCCCTTGTGATCAGGGTCTTGGTGGGGAGCTGCTCGGCGATGACGTCGGAGGCACAGGAAGTGTGGAACTTGATTTGAAGCGGTGGAAGTGAGGGCCTGGAAGCGGTGGCCAGGCCCGCACTTCAGGGCGCGGCCACACGACGCCTGACCAAATCACACTCTGCTTGTGATGCTTAGGGGGGTGGCTCAGGGGGGTACGCCCCATAAGCACCGATCTCTGTAAGCAACCTCCAACCGCAGATCGTCCCAAGTTGCCGGAACCTTCAATATATTCCGTCTCCGCCCTGTCTATCTGTGTGAGGGACACATTGATAAAGACTCGGTCTTCGGACATCCTCGTGTGGAATCCGTACTCGTAGAAGTCCTAACGTCTTTGAACCAATTATTGAGCCAGCTCTGCAAGTCCTACGCCTGTCGACACTCTCAGTGACAGAAACCAGCTAAACGGAAAGTTAGTCTATATCGGGGCTATTGCGCAAACATAGCCAGGGGGACGTGGCGGAACGCTGGCAATTCGAATGTCGCTGCCTTCACAACAAAAGGACCGCGAGCAAGCCCCCACCGACAGACGGCCAAGACAAAGCGGACCAGCCTCGCCCAACACCACATCAGTCGAAGCAGCCCGGTCTACCATCCGTTCACTTGACTCCGGCGGCCTTCCAGCAGCACAGTCGCCCAATCCGCACGCAAGACCCGGCACAAGCGCCACAATCCGCATTCAGGTACGGCGCCCGCCGAGGCCCCAATCCCTTCCCCAGCGCCGTGCAACCTGGCCACCGCCTTGCACCACCCCGGCTCCGCGCATTCTCCCATCGCCCCCGACCCGCAACGTCATTCTCTTCGATCCCTCGCTGACGACTCGCGAAGCCCATAACCCTCATATCCATCAGCCAAGATGTCGAGCAACAGCCGGAACTATGATTTTCTCGTGTGTCCTCCCCTCCCCTCCCGCGCGCCCTGGTGCCATGACCCTTGCGGTCTCCCTGCGCGTCGTGGCCTCCCCGCCCCAACTCCAGCCCGTGAGACTAACTTCTGACCGTCGTGGCCTCCCAGATCAAACTCCTCCTCATAGGCGACTCCGGCGTCGGAAAGTCGTGCTGTCTACTACGGTTCAGCGAGGACTCGTTCACCCCTTCCTTCATCACCACTATCGGCATCGACTTCAAGATCCGGACCATCGAGCTAGACGGCAAGCGCGTGAAGCTGCAAATATGGGACACCGCCGGCCAGGAGCGCTTCCGGACGATCACGACGGCGTATTACCGCGGCGCGATGGGCATCCTGCTGGTCTACGACGTCACGGACGAGAGGTCATTCAATAGTAAGTTCGCCACGCCGCGTCATCCGGCGCCAAGGGAGGTTCGAGGCAGTGCACAGACACTGTCGCATGTGGACTCGGAGCAAGAGGACTGACGCGAAGCCCGGCAGACATCCGAACGTGGTTCTCCAACGTCGAGCAGCACGCCTCCGAGGGCGTCAACAAGATCTTGATCGGCAACAAGTGCGACTGGGAAGAGAAGAGGGTGGTGTCGACAGAGCAGGGCCAGGCCCTCGCCGACGAGCTCGGCATCCCCTTCCTCGAGGTATCGGCCAAGAGCAACATCAACATCGACAAGGCCTTCTACAGCCTCGCCGCAGACATCAAGAAGCGGCTAGTCGACAGCACGAAGAATGACCAGCAGGGCGACGCGGTCAACGTCGGGGACAAGTCCGGTTCTGGAAAGTCGGGGCCGTGCTGCTAAGGAGGAAAGCGATGTTTGGCCGTGCTTCTGGAATGCGCGGTATTTGTCCAGTCAGGTGCAGACGCGCATACACTCAAATATCACCGGCCAGGTAGCGAGCCGGGTACGAGACGGCAGGTACGGAGAACGGGGGGTTTAGCCCTACGCTTGGGGGGAGGATAGGTGGGCAGATAAAGAGCCTCCCGCAGAGGTGGGGGCGAGTGACGACGTGGGCGCAGGGATGGGACGAAATTATGTATTCCTAGCCATGCCACCAGGACCAAGGCTCGTCTACGTGTCGTCTCGGGTCGCTAGGCGCCACCCTTGCGTGTCCCGTCCGTTTTGTTACTTGCTGTTTTAGATAAGTGCCGGGGCAGGAGTTCGTTGGTTTCCAATCTGGGATTTTTAATACAAACACGAGTTCCCAAGCTTGCAGGTCTAAGTGACTAGCGGCTGGTGTTTGCCCCCTTGCGCGAGACCGTTATGGGCGTAGGAAAGGAGGCTTCCCCAAGTAGCTGGTGATACCCGGGGTATTACCATATTAACGATGTGTTTACTATACATGCTCTCTGCTCGTTCTCATTGATGTTGAGCGGCCGCCTGTGCCATGCGCGGATAAACCGCCTCGCGTCGTGAACGGATTGGAACGACAGGAAGAACCTCGTAAAGAAGTTTTCAGGTCGTGGCTTGTGACTCTCCCATTCGTCCTCCGCCCTGTCGTCCTCCGCCTCGGAGCTTTCAGGCTTCCTCGGCGCCCAGCCACGCAGCGAGGCTGATATCCCGCCCTTGCCCCAAGAGCCCCTCAGCTTCCACGCCAAGTTCCTTTGCCTCCCATCCGCCTTCACGAGTTCGCCGATCTCGTCCAGCGTCAGCTGCGAGCCCTCGAGCTTTACGTGCACGAGGTTCCGCACGTCGAGGCCGCGGCGGAGGATGTCGTGCGGGACGTAGCAGCCGCGG
This sequence comes from Sordariomycetes sp. S4602, assembly GCA_023628835.1. Taxonomy (NCBI): domain Eukaryota; kingdom Fungi; phylum Ascomycota; class Sordariomycetes; species Sordariomycetes sp. S4602. The sequence goes on from JAMAJV010000014.1 coordinate 67,655, forward strand.
ATGCGGGAGAGGGGGTTGCGCCCCCAGACGAGCTCGACGGAGAGGGAGGATGGGTCTGGCGGACAGAGGGTCATGCGGGATTCCGAGGGGGTGGGGGAGGCGACAAGGCGTTCGAGCTCGGCTTTGTAGGCTTTCGCGACGTCGAGGTTTGGAAAGTGGAGGATGTACTTGTCCATGGGGTCCATGGTGTCAGGATGGCGCGCCTGCGCAGCTGTTTGTTGCTGTTAGCTCGTTGGTTCAAAGGAGGGAAGGGATAAGCCGGGAACTGACCTTGCATCGTGGACCATCCCCGTCCGTCGAGATGCTCGCCGCGCGGCGCAACACGGTAGAAGTCGCTCGGGAGAGTCGCCTTGCTCCCATTCCTCACGACAAGCACGGCCTCCTCGCGCGGCGAGGCCCAGCGCTCATCGTCTTCCTCCTCGCCTCTCCGCCCCAGCTCCGCATTCTTCCCATCCCAGTCCTCCTCGGTGAGCGTCTCACGAGCCGCTAAGACGTCGGCATCGCGCGACGTGGAGCTTGAAGGCACCGAGGGGAGGGTGCCCCGGGAAAACAGCTGGTCGAATATGGGGGTCGCGGGGGCAGGTTGCTTTCCGGGCGCCTTCTTCCCGGGTGGCGCGTTGGGCGAGGAGAACCGGTCGACACGAGGGGGGGTACTATTCCATTGACCGGAGCGCGGGGGCCGAGAACGAGGGGCCCATTGCGTGAGACGGCGCGTGGACATCTGAATGGTGGGAGAGAGTCTCTGTATGGTTCGGGACTAGGAATGCGGCATCCGGGGTGGCGCGAGGTCCCGAACGGGGCGAAAGCCCGGGGAGACCTCGAGGCGGCAGCCTGCTGGCCGGAAGTGGCGAGTGCCGGATGGCAGCGGAACGCGGGATATTGAGGCTCAGACTGGCGCGGTGCTCCGCTAGCCCATGATGTACTTCATACTTCGTGGGGAGAGCTGTCGTGCTATGACGGTCCGAGACGCCGGAACCGAGGAGTCCGACATGGAGTGATTTCTCTCCGAGGGTCCAAGATGGGTCAATTGGTGGAGATGCCGTCATCGCGCAGGTGCACGCAGCTGGTGTGTACCTGCTGACACTGCCTCGTATTCGGTTTAAGTGGTGTGGGGCCGGAATCGGGAAGCGATCTGGAATTGTCGCCCCATTCTGGCACCACATGCACTGAGAGGAGCGCAGGAACCACTGACAGCCGGCCACTAATGTGCCTCCTCTGCGCCCAGCTGCGAGAAACCCACCCGCCTGGGGCCGCTAAAACCAGGGGGTGGTTGCTTGTCGGGCGTGGCCTGCGCTCTCCCTCGCGCCAGAAAACAAATTGCAACCCCGGCTCCGCAAAATTTCCCGTCCCGGACTCTGATAAAATAAAAGTCGCGACACTCCCCCCCACCAACAAACGGCTCCCTTTTCTTTGATCGCCATCCAATCTGCTCCCCTTTGCCACTCGGTGCTTTCCTTTAATAATTCCTCTTCAACCCGCCCTTCACTCTTTTCGCCGCAGAGCCTTCTTTCCGACTTGTTGTTTCAATCCTCTTAGTTTGAGTGTCCTCGGCGAGTCTCTATACTTGGGTTAGCTGGATAGGAGGGAATCTCCCCCCTTTCTTTTTTTTTTTTCTTCAGCCGCGATGGAGTCTTTCGTGTAAGTTGGTCTCAAACCCATTCCTGGCGCTCGCGATGCCCATGACCTTGTCTCTAACGCGCCATTGTCTTCCAGTGGATCCGCGGCGGTGCACGTCAACCAGACGCTGCCGACCTACATGGGCGTGCTCGACGAGGTCGCCAAGTACAATGTTCAACTCAACACTGCCGAGCGCCTCTGGGCGGTATGTCGACGCCGAACGTCCCCGATCGAAACCCCCTTGTTCCTCGATGCTAATACCGGCTGCTCTAGGCGTGGTACCTGTGGATGCAGAATGACACGCTCGCGACGGGCATCCTGAGCTTCGTGATGCACGAGGTCGTGTACTTCGGGCGCTCGCTGCCCTGGATCATCATCGGCATGATCCCCTGGTTCAACAAGTACAAGATTCAAGACGTAAGTCCTGTCCAGCCTCTTGTGCGCTCTGACTCAACTAGTCCGGCACCCACGGCTAACCCCTGAGCGCAGCAAAAAGTCCCCACGTGGAGAGAGCAGGCTCACTGCGCCGGCGTCGTCTTCCTCAGCCACTTCACCGTCGAGCTCCCTCAAATCTGGTTCTTCCACCCCATCGCCACCTACTCCGGCATGGATTACGGCGTGCCGTTCCCCCCGCTCTACAAGATCGCCTTCCAGATCTGCGTCTTCTTCGTCATGGAAGACACCTGGCACTACTGGACTCACCGCGCCCTCCACTACGGGCCGCTCTACAAGTCGATCCACAAGCTGCACCACTACTACTCCGCGCCCTTCGGTCTCGCCGCCGAATACGCCTCCCCCATCGAGGTCATGATCCTGGGCATGGGCACTGTTAGCTCGCCCGCGCTGTGGTGCTTCCTCACCGGCGACCTCCACCTCGTCACCATGTATCTGTGGATCGTTGCGCGGCTCTTCCAGGCCATCGACGCGCACAGCGGCTACGACTTCCCCTGGAGCCTGAGGCACTTCCTGCCATTCTGGGCCGGCGCCGACCACCACGACGTGCACCACGAGAAGTTCATTGGCAACTATGCGTCGAGCTTCAGGTGGTGGGACAAGCTCCTCGATACCGAGGCGTCGCCCGAGGCGCGCAAGCGCCGGAGGGAGGCCAAGATTGCCAAGGCGAAGAAGGCTCAGTAAACTCCTGGCGGGGGTTCTCTGCTCGGCCCTGCCTTTTATATCCCTAGCTACTAGGCAGGGATGGCTTGTACATACTTCGACACCAAGGGGTCCTGAGCTCATGAGCTTGGACCTTTCGTCCGAGTCATGGCTTGAGCTAGATGGATGGAGGAGGGAGGAACCGTTGGAACTCAATATGAAGTCCCCACCTTAATTGAGGTCATGAATGAGGGCGTTGGGGAAAATCATTGCATTGGGGAGAGTGTGCTCCCCCTTTCGTCTTTGCGCACATCTCGGGCTTATTATAATCACGGCAGACTAGTCTTTTTAATAATACCATATGAACATATTTCAGTCACGGATAGTGAAGCATCAATCCCAGGATATCATCCAGCAATAGCGTCCATGTTGAGAAATTATACAGTGAATTTTACAGTCTCGCAGAGTCCCTTACTTGACGAGCGTGGTGGTAACATCTCGCCAGTCTCCTCACTTCTTTGGCCCACAGCAGTCTCCCGCCGCGCCCACTGCACACCCAACCAGGTCAGTGCCTTCGCTGCTTCCCTGACTCTCGGCGGGCTGCTCCCCAAAGGCCCCGGCCAGTTCATCGCAGAGCGCGGCCATGGAGATGTCCTTGTCGGAGAGGCCCTTGGGGTTATGCGTCGTCCAGCGCACGAACGTTGTGTTGTAGACCTACCATCACTCAGAAACTTCCATCTCTTCAAAGATCCCAGGCCTCCAGAGGTAAAGACTTACGTTGGACCATTCCGGGTGGTGGTTCTTTAGCTTACACTGCAGCGAGACGGCAGTCATGAAGTCCTATTTATCTCCGTAAGCGCATGGCCCGAGGTACACAGAACGGGGAGTAAAATAGACGGGAGGCGGGGGTGGTGTGCTCTCACCCATGTCTTGGCAAAGGTCTTGAACCTGAAGGACCGCTCGACGCCTTCGCCCGAGGGCGTCAGGCGCCAGGGCGCTTCCGGCCGCGAGACGAGCTTCTCGAGCGCAGGGGTGAGGGCAGCCGTGTCGGCGCCGGAGGAAAAGTTGGGCGTTACTGTTGACATTGGCGCTCGTTGGGGGCGGCGTATTCCAGCAGTGAAAGCAGAGAGGACGGGCCGGGTTTTGAGCATCATGGGAGGTGGAAGGGGCCGTAAGGAGCTTGAGCTTCAATGGTACATGCAAGGTTCAATGAGGGCGGGTTCCAGCGTGGCCGACCTTGCAGCGTTGTGTTACTGGCTGGCCAAGGGACGTACTCCGCCTTCGTTGCCGAGCACCTCTGGCCTCGCCTAACACTTATCAGCCATGGTCAGGCTCGGCTACCACGATGTTATCGCATTGACGGCCTCGGGAGATGCACCATACATGCACCCAGACCATGTAAAAGACACGCTTGAAGCTCAAGCCCATGTTGCTAGCTATGCGCCAAAGCTCCAAGAGCTAACGTGACCTCATGTCGGCCAACCTTGCAGCCACAAGCGCCACAAGGCGAGCTTAAATGGGCCTGGGACGTTTCCCGACGTTGATACGGCCTTTTCAGTGTGGCGTACGTCAATGAATGAGTAATTTCCATAAACATATGCACAATAAACCGTAGCTATCGCTGCGCTCCTTATGCGAGCCCCGCGCGATCCTCCTCGCGAGGTCCCAAGAGATGATGATTCGGACGGGAATGTGGCGTTGAGCTGTCATTGTCCGTGAACCTCCGAGAGCCATTAGTCATACTTGTCGGCAACCCATCCCCGGCAGCCGGTCAAGAGGGGTGTGTTGATACATCTATTATGTAATCTTCCGGTCATTTGATGACAAATCTGGATGAGCATTACGTATCGACGTCTCGCGTGATGGTGGGCTGGAGTACTAGATACCTCGGATTTCCCAGATAAACACAGGAATCCTCAGAGTATCGGGTCTCGGGTACAGAGCACGTTCCTCGCGCACTCGGCTCCTGCATTCCGGCAGTGAGACACCCGTGGAATCTGTTGGCCCATCCTTTTTCGATGGAAATCACCCAGCCCCCCCTCGTCGGCTGACAGATCAAGTTCCTCATATCCTCTCATCCTCCCACCTTCGCCATCCCCCAGCGCCTGCTTACTCAGAATCTCATCCACCAACACGTCAAGCACCCCGCGCTGCCCGCTGTTCGAGATCGAATTCATCGGACGCGACGATGGCCACATCAACGCCCGGCTCTGGTGAGTCTGACATCTCCCGTCCGTCGTCTGTTTTGGTGCGCGCCATCGCGACCGCGCGCCTGCCTGTTTCCCCGCGAGCTTTCCCATCGCGACGATGATGTCGCGACAGCTTGGCTTCTCGACGTCTCGCTCCGAGCTGCTTGGTCATCAACGCCTTCGTTGCCCTGTTCTTCCTTACGTCCTCATGCATCGCTTGCTTTCATAACCATCCACGCGGTCCACCACGCCGTTGCCTTAATAATCACGACCTGATTGGCATCGCAACGGCTGGCTGGGGGGGCGTCGCTGCTGACGAGAAGCCTCAACCGCGCGCGTTGCTGACTCCGCGGCGCATTGGCCCCGAGGTGGCCGGAGGGCGAGGATTTATGACATCTTCCCTCGCGGTCCCGTTCCTATCCTCCTCACTGTTCCAAGCTCCTCTCAATCCCATCCACCTGTCCAAGGCAAGTGCGAGCCTCGCGTTTTCCGTAAGCGGTTGGCAACGCCTGTAAGCGGCGCCGGAGCAAGCGCTCTGCATTGTCGCGCGCGGCTTCTGCTTTCCCCGACCATTGCATCCTACAAAACCCCGCGGGGATCCTAGCACCAACTTCCTCCCATTGCACAGCCGCCGTCTCACCCCGTTGTCTTGTCGCCTCCTCTGTTCTTGTCGTCCGTATTGCTATCATGGTAGCGCCGAGTTGATACTGTGCCGGCGCATTCACAAAGCTGGAAACCGACGTCAGTGCTGACATAACACCATGGCAGCCACGCTCCCAGATGCGGACCTGCAAGCGAGCCTCGAATTACTAAGGTCGCATGCCGCGACATCGCCAACCGGAGAGGATCAGAGCCCGTCCGCCCACTCCGGGTCGGCGGTATCGCCGCACGGGTACAGCGAGATCGCGGCCGCCGCCAGTCAGGCCCACCGCGCCGTGACCGATGACCAGCGCGGCCAGGGCCAGGTGAAGGAGGACGACTACATCCACCCGGACCTGAGGGCTCACGCAACGAGCATGATGCCCGCTACCCCGGGGAGCCTGGCCCCGGCCGCCAACATGATGCCCACCAATGTGCAGCTTCCGACCATGCCCCCGTCCGACCCCAGCCCCCCGGCTCCTGTGTCTGAGCAGCAGGTCCTGGCCCCCGCGCCGCCGACCCCTGTGCAGGCCCCTTCCCAGCCGCAGGACGACCAGGAGGAGTCTCCGAATAACCGTCGGGGGAAGAGGGAGCTTTCCCAGTCCAAGCGTGCCGCCCAGAACAGGGCTGCTCAGGTATGCATGCGCTTGACCCCTTCCTCTGACAACGTGTATGAGGCTGACCCTTTGGCGCAGCGGGCATTCCGCCGTCGCAAGGAGGAGTATATCAAGAGGCTCGAGGAGAGGGTGGGTGAAGTGACGCAACTGGAAAGCTCGTGCCGGTACATGGCCAACCAGAACAACCTCTACCGCGAGTACGTCTCCACGCTGCAGTCCGAGCTTGTCGAGGCACAGGGCAAGTTCCCGGCGCCGCCCCAAGGCCTCAACCTGAACCCGCAGGCCGTTCCCACTGTTTCAGAGCCGCCGCAGCAGCCCGAGCCGCCGGGCCAGTCTCAGGTTAGCGCCGCGTCGGAGCCACTTGCCGCCATAGCCCAGGCGGTCATGACCCCTCCGGCGCCCATGGGAGACCGGCAGCAGCACGACGGTCGCGAGGAGGGCCAGGAGGGCCATGACGACATCAACAGGTCGGTCGCCATGCAAGTAGACTCGCTTCCCTAGGATTGGTTGGACATACCCGCATTCGAAAACCCGCCTTCGTAATGACGAAAACACCTTGTGCTTTGATTCGACGCTTCGGGGGCTTCCGTATTTCTTTTTTCCATCTCTTATTTGACAAAAGGCGTTCGTGGGGAGGAAACGCGAGAAGCAAGGGGGATTCAGTGGTGGTTATGGCGTTTCATCCTTTTTTTTCGACAGCTATTGCTTTATCTGCTGTGCATTCTGTGTTGTGTTCTTTCGCGAAGCCCGTCGAATGGGTGGGTGAAGACGGTGAAGGGGCAGATGGATGTCCGGGCATACCGACCTGCGCTTAGATATCATATTGGGCTGGCGGAGGAACTTGGGACGAGGAATTGATATGTTGCCCCTATGCCGTCTCTGCTGTCGGTGTATGCTGTGGCGTTAATATCCCCATGGGAATGACAACTGGAGGATGAGACTGCCTGTCCACGAAGGAGCGGTGACGGGAGGCTTAAGTCGGGTGTGACATAAGGAGAATAAATAAATAGGTGGGAGCTGATCCACATAGAGGGCAGCACGGGTGACTCGCGCACGTATACTTATGTAAAGGACAATCAATCCCATGAAGAGCAGAAACATACACTCCTTCTTCCTATCTCCCCAACCATAGGTCCCTGTAGCCTTCCTCACCTCCGGAACTTCTCCGTACGCCCAAACGCTCCCTGCTTTTCGATCTACTGGTTTCCTATTCATGTAGTTATTTTCTCGCCCATCGCCCCCTTCATCCATTTCTCATCACCAGGCCTTTATACCTAGAACAGGCACTCTCCTTAGATAATCATACAAACGCATTCCCAAGGTTGTGTTCCTAGTCAAGTCAGTTTTAGTAACGAGAAAGGAGGTGTCGAAATGTGGTCAGGGGACACCGTGGATCATGGACATAGGCATGGAGCTGCACAATGGGGCTTACCTTGAAATACTCCGGCCCCTTCTCCTCATACTCCGCCTTCGTCACCTTGGCTGGCTTCCAGCTGGGCGAACAAGCCCACCCTGCAGCGCCCTTCCACGCATCCAATAGCGGGTCCTTTGCCCTCCGGACCCCCAACGGCGCGCCGGCCGGCAACAGCGCTGTCAGCTCCTCCTTCAACCTCTGGTCAAAGTTCTTAAACAGCGTGTTCCCGCCCGTCAGGAACACGTCCCGCAAGAAGTCGTCCCTGTTCGGCACGCCCGCGAGCCGCTGGTTGAGAATGTCCCCCGCGATCTCCACCAGCCCCGCCTGGTCGACGCCCGCGATGGACGGCTGGAACACCACCTCCGGCACGCGGATGCGCTCGACGTTGAGGTGGATCTGGTTCAGCTCCGCCTGGGATCCGGCGTCGAAGGGCCTGTGCCCGCGAGACCACGCGTGCAGGAGGGACTTGTTCCAATCGGACCGCCCCTCGTGCGTGTCGTCGTAGCGGAAGTCGTCATCGTGGAGAAGCAGGTCCTGCTCCAACGCCGTCAGCTTCCCCTCTAGGTCCTCCTCTTCGTCATCCGACGGGTTGTCCGCGATATCGCGGTACACGCCCCAGTCGTCGTCGTTGGCGCCAAAAGTGTCGTCGTCACCTCCGCGGCGCCGCTTCCGGGTCGGGGTGTCCGAGGCAAGGTTCGCGATGTTCTTCATGCGCATCTGGGACGCGAGGGACTTGCGGTTGCCGAGATCCTGCTTTAGACGCTCCCTCTCCTTTATCCTCTGCAGCGTCTCGGCGCGCGCTTCATGTCGCTCTCGGAGCCAGTTCTCGAGGTCCTTCTCCCGGCGCTCCTCGTCCTTGCGCTTCTCTTCGGCTATTCTCTCTTTCTCGGCCTCCTTCTCGGCCTTTGCCCGCTGCCGGGCGTCATAATTCGCCTTGGCCAGTCGTTGCTGCTTCTTGTTCTTGATGCCGGCCTCATCAAGTTCCTCGTCGGGTACTTCGAGCAGGTCGAAGGAGGGTGTCTCTTCCTCTTCTTCGATGCCCACATCCTTCATGCGGCCCTTCCGTACCGCCTTATCAAGCTCCTTGATAATCTTTTCGAGTGCCGCCTCGTCCTTCATCTCATTGTCGTCGAGAAGGCGCTTGGTCTCCTTTTTGTTCAGGTCCGGAAGCTTCTCTTGGATCTTCTTGTATTGCTCGAGCCGCTTCTCCTTCTGCATCAGCTTCTCGAGGCGCATCTTGGCAGCCTGCTGTTGAAGCCTCAGGCCGTTCTCCCTCTTCTTCTGAGCAATCCTGTCCAGCTCCTCCTGGGACTTTTGGGTGACCACCTCCTCGGTGTAAGGGTACTGGACCACGATATCACGGTCCTCGAGGCCAGTCCAGTCAAGGTAGGTCTTGAGCTCCTGGTTGTAGTCGGGGGACACGTAGCCGAAGTCGCGCAGCATGTACTCCGCTTGCGAGGCGCTCAGCTTCCCCTTGAATTCAGGGTACTTCAATTTTATGAGCTTGAGAAGGTACTCGGCCCCGTGCCAGCCGCCCCAGTTGAGCCGCGTGGCCTGTGCGAGCATGGCCTTCGAGTTGTAGACTGGGATGACATGGGTCGACGTGTATGACGAGGAAACAACCAGGCCAGTGTTGCCCTTGTTGTAGTTGTAGGAGAACAAGGAGTCGATTCCGTACGCGAGAGAGGGAGCACCGTAGCATTCGAAGATGATCTCGGTCATAGCTGATGAAATGGATGGGTTAGCTGGCTCATACTTAGGGCCGAGTGCGGGGGCAGCTTACTCTTTCGCGAGTAGGGGAGATTTGCGACAGCCTCGGTCATGACCACGGGCATGTCAATTGCTCCGTCGGCGCCGTTCATGCCTAGCTTGAGGAAGATGTAGTCAAGGACGTGCTCCATCACGTCCCAGGAGCTCACAATTTCCGTTCCGGCCTCGAAAGCATAGCGTATGTGGCTCCTCGCGGTGGTGTCGGCGTAGCAGTCGGAGCCAGCGAAGGAATAGGTTCTGCCCAGCTTGCGGTCTCGGTATTTGGCCGTGATCGGGGGTATCGCAATACGAGGCTCGTCCTCGAAGGACCAGCCGCCGCGCACAGTAGAGGAACCTGGACATTGGGTGGTCAGCATACGTCGCGGCGGCGCACGGTTGGGAGGAATGTGGGTGGCGTAAACGGACCATTGTCGATGACGATAGCGGCACTGCCAGGAGGTTGTGCTCGGGCTTTCTCGAGGCCGTCAGGCTGGACGGGAATCGGCTTTTCGAACCTAGCTTCGCGCACGGGGAAGATCTTTGCCGGTGGGTAGATCCGCTCGGCCGACCGCTTGCTATCTGGGACGGTGAAGGCCGAGTCGCTTGTCGCGGAGGGCGCCATCGTGCGAGACTGAAGGTGGCTGGACTGCGATGATGCGATGATGTTCGGTTACAAGGGCAGACAGCCCGTCATCGTTGACGGCGGTGAAAAGTGGCAAGGCGGCGACAAATACTCGCGGTTGGCTCGACGGAGCGAAGGCGGCGCGCAGGACACGAGGCTGAAAAGAAAGTCGAGATCACGATAAAGGGCGAGTGTGGATGTTTCGGGGGATTGGTAAACGAGAGGGCTGTTTTAGGGCCGGGCGGTTTGACGAGGTTGACTTCACACGCGTATAATGGGCCCTGTGACTGGCTACAATTCCTGGATGTACATGGCAAAAGCGTTTGGCTCTGGGAACTGCCCGTGATCGCGATGCTGGAGGCTGGAGGCATGCAAGTCACTCCCATGACTAAGCCAAGCGATTCACGAATCCGCGATACAAATACAAGTACAACCTGAATTCTTGCGACTGAGCAGCCACTGTTATTTTGGGATCAACGCCAGAGGCAGTATCTAATGGGTGCTTGGAAAATAAGCACACAACTTCTGTTAAGTTTCGTTAATCATTCATCGTATACTAGCCATCTCTACCTCCACGCAACAACAGAGATACCATTCAAGCAGGAGGCTTCAGGTTCTCAGTGGCTAAAGACATGTTAGAACGCTACGAACAGGATAGAGGGCGCCGGGTCCGTCATACCTTCTAGATGGAAGAGGACGTTGGACTGGTAATTCTTGAACATCTGAGCCACGAGCTCCACGTTCATGTTCTGGATATTGATGTCCTGGGACGGAGTGTTAACCTCAGGGTTAAGTCGGTCCATAAGTGCCATTTACCTGTAGCCCCTTGTTCATTACAACCACCGCCTCGTTCAGTTTCTCCTACATGGGTGTTAGCGGCATTGCCGTGAACGACGAGGGGACACGCGCCACATGCCACGTTGGTGATGATACGCGATAGCAGAAGATTCTGCTGGTGCTCGTGTGGGCTCTCCTACTCGAATATTAGAGCATGCCTTTCAGCGATGAGTATGTCATGTCCCTCAGCGCATACCATGATGTCTGTTGTTTGAGCGTTGCGTCGTGCTAGGGTTGTTGACTTCTGGCAGGCGTGTTTATCGAGGTGGGAGGTGGGCGGTAAAACACGGCAAAACCCGCCCGACGCGGCAGTTCAGTGTTGGTAGAAGTATCGGCCAGCTCCATTTGTATGTACACATGTGGATGCAGCTTCCGCATCCCTCGGTGAGCCCACGTCTGCCTCTCTCATCCGCCGCCACCAACCCCCCCTACACATAAATGATACCGGAAACTGCAGCACACCACATTACGACTGCGCGTAAACCCCCTACTCCCAGAATCTTACGTTCTTCGACACATCGACACACCTCACCGCCTCGACAATGACGTCGTCCGGTCCTACAGAAGCGCAGCTCGCGCACCAGCAGCTCCTCGACGAGCTCGACATCCACGCCATCCACAAGACCTTCCGCAACCCCCACTGGCGCCCCAACCAACGCCGCAACAAGAACATCAAGGCCATCCTCGGCGAGGCCTCCCGCCGCGAGGCCTCGGCCCTCGCCACCCCGCAAGACAACAGCGGCTCCGCGACACCCGCCAACGACGACGGCCTCTCGACGAGTGGCGCTTCGACGCCTCCCGCGTCCGGCACCCTGCCCCCCAACCTCGCGCAGGCCTCGCGCAGCCTGTCGAAGCTGGTTCTGGAGAAGTCGCTCAAGCCTGCGGGCGCACCGGGCGGTCCCAGCGCGACGTACACGAACATCGAGTCGGCGCCGTCGCTGGCCTACCCAAAGAGGTATTGCGATGTCACGGGGTTGCCGGCGCCGTATCTGGATCCGAAGAGCAGGCTGAGGTATCATGACCGGGAGGTGTTCAATCTCATCAGGGGTCTGCCTCAGGGCGTGGCGGAGCAGTATCTCGAGGCGAGGGGTGCTCACACCGTCCTCAAATGAAGGGGCGGATTGGCGTATGGCCTGCGAATTTTACACATCTTCCTGTTATGTACGGCGATTCTTGATCTATTGGGATACCCCCTACTGCACGCACATTCAGATGAGAGGGTATCGATGAGGAAGACGGGGGCAATCGGCATCATGGTTGCGGCGCCCTTCCCTACGGCGAATACGACGATACCAGTGGACTCTATGTATACCACTATGGACGACGGGCGGATACCCGAACATGTGCGGCCAAACAAAATCAAGCTTCAACTATGCATCCCCTACCTCTCGGCAGGGGGTGGCAGTAGACGCTCCGGCTTAATCGTGAACGCATGGTTTGCTCTCTGCCGAAAGAAAAGGTCGACAAGATACCGAAGATGTACGGAGGACACATCCCAGTTGCCAGCTGCGCGGAGCAGTCTGGCCGTCGCGGCAGCTGATAGTGAATAGAGCAAATGGTTACTCCCCACAGTCGTTTTCGTAGCATGTTGCTCGCGAGGAAGGACATCCGTTTATCGTATCCCGCAAGTTCTAGCAAGATCGGATGAACGGCTATGACTAGCCCCTGTGATGGTTCTTCTCGAGACGCCCAGCGACCGACGGACAGGCCCATGGGTTACAAAATGTCCTTGTTTAACCGCTAGTATTAAAGCAGGTCAGGGCATGTTCCGGCACTGAAGCCACCACTGGGTTGTGGAGGGAGGTGTGAGAGAAGCTTGGGAGAAAAGGACGTTGGTCCTGTGGTCTCACTTTTCTGGTACCCATGCACGTAACACGTGACCTCGACCACCACCTGGTGGGCAGCTCTGGCCGGGTGAAACGGCTGTTTCCAAGTGTCCACCAATTCCCCGAACCTGCTTCAACAACAAAACAGGGCACTTACACATGCAAACTTGAGCTCCGTCTCGCTCATAGGGAGTTCATGGACAAGAGCTCTTCGTTGCGCTTACTAGAGCTGCATTTTTATCTTTCGGCGTATGCCTACAGCATTTGCTCGACTTGTGAGACCAGAAGGACGAGTCGGAGCATATGGCTGATATTTTGTTGTCGTGGGGAGTCCATGTACAAGAGGTAACTTGAAGCCGTCTGATTCGGGCTGTCCATGATATGTACGAATTGCTGCGAGTTGGCGCTGCGAAGTTTGAGGCCCCGTTCCCGGCAAGTGCTTCCAAGTTGGGCAACTTCAATGTCAAATTCACATTTGGACTTGAACAATTTGAATGCACCGGAGGGTGTGCCACTCCGAGACACTGCGGACAGCTGTCAAGGAGTGCGAAGCCATCCAATTTGTCGGGCAATGTTCCTGATAATCTTACCCCTGGACTTTGACCCAGCAAAGATGTCCGGGGTCTGCAATCTGTCAACGACCGAGACAAGCCTCGTACCCGTGGCATTCCCACCTCGAGTGCCGCTCCCCGAAAAATGAAAGCGGTGCCCTCCTCCCTTTCCACCCCCGTGCAGCCTGCCACTGTTTCCTCTCTATACGTCAAACCTCGAACAGCTGCCCGGACCGTACATGTAGCATCGCGTCGTCACACCTTACCAGCTTAAAAAGACAACTTGCGACAGGGGACCCCGCGAACCCTCCAAACCGACCGCGCCGAGAAAAAGTCACTTCCATCCAAGCTTTCCATCCCACGATATCCCATACCCCAACACACACGCGACCATCCACGAACCCCCGGTGCTCTCGCCGACGCCACTCGTCCCCGGCGTATACCGCCAAAAGATTAATTGAGCCGCCAAGATGTCTTCGATGTGGCTAACGGATACCCAAAGTACGTCGAGAGAGCGTCCCTCCTGCTACTCACATGCCGCTTGCGACTGGCACTTGGCCTTCTCGTGAGCCATCCATGGAGGACCATTGTCACTAACCATGTGTCGATAGAGGTCGGGGTGGCCTTTTGCTCCGGTGGTAAGTGCGCGCGACCGAAGTTATCGCCGTTCCACCGGTCTAACATGTCATCGCAGGAGGTCTATTCTTGACCCTAGGTGTGATGTTCTTCTTTGACCGGGCCATGTAAGTCGTGCTGCTCGCCCCCGTCCCCGGCGCGACCATGGAGCAGATTGCTGACCCCCCTCCCCTCCTTGTAGGCTCGCCATGGGAAACGTACGAAGCACCCTTACTCCCCGCGCGCTCCACGACCATTCCCTGCGACCTTACTTGTTCCGCCCTCGACGACGCTGACCTTGACCCTAGGTACTCTTCCTGATCGGCCTGACAATAATAATCGGCCCCCAAAAGACCCTCCTCTTCTTCGCCCGCAAGCAAAAGGCGCGCGGGACCGCCGCCTTCTTCGGCGGCTTGGCCCTCATCCTCCTTCGGTGGACCCTTATCGGCTTCATCATCGAGCTCTACGGTATCGCCGTCCTCTTCGGTGACTTCCTCGGTACCATCGCCGCCTTTGCGCGGAACATACCTGTCGTGGGACCGTATATCGGGATGGCAGTTGATAGGGCGGGCCTCGGGAGGAGGAATGCCGAGCTGCCGGTTTGAAGAGGTGGCTTGAGGCTGGACTAAAGTGCATATGGCAACCCTGTTGGTAGGGAACGAGAGGCGCCCCAATGTGTCTCGTCCGACCCAGGCCTGTCTTGTCCTATGCCAAGGACGGACAGCCTTGAACTACGGCATCGCGCCGTGATGGTGGTTGGATAGAGACGGCGGGAGCCTGCTTGTGGATCCTGGTATAGAATAATCGGTGTGCTCTTTCGTCCCCTTGTTTGCTATAGCTCTTTTTGGCTCGGCGTTGCGGGGAGACCCCGGCTAGACGCGATTCTCTGTACGATACCTGACGAGCAACCTGTTTCTGGCGAAAGAAGGAGTTGGGGAAAGAACGGGATAAGCAGGGCGAGCTGCCATGAACGTATAAAAAGCTTGATACTAATACCATGTTGGTCGATAACCACATTCTTCACAAGGCGACTTCCTGCGTCGACAATACATGGGGCGCCTCAGCAGAAGCCTAGGGTGGTAAAATCATTGTTGGCTAACAAGACGTAAGCGGGATCTCTGGGGCACTCCAGCTGAAGGACCCCTCCACCCCTATCTAAAACGTTTCGTTGAATTCGTCAGACTAGATTCCAAAATCTGGATACTTCAGCACGGCGGGACCGTGCTTCCCCGGCACCTCTCCTTGTCCCCCACATCCTCCATTCACCTCTCCCAGAGCACATCTCCGGGGGGCTTAGTAGCGGAGACCGATGAGGTAGTCGGCGAGCTTCTCGACGACGTTGGCGGCGTTTCCAGCCGTGTGCTGCTCGCCGTAGTGGCCGACGATGATGGTCTGCGCGGTCTTGGCGATAGCGACACCCGTCCGGCCCTGTCAGGAGGAAAGCCAGCAGTTAGTGTCGGGCCGGGGTTGGCGGGCCGGATGCCACGGTAGTATCAGGGAGCGGGGGCGGGGTTCGGCATACCTGACGGCCGTACAGACTCCTATCCTCCACCTTCGTGGCGACGTATCGCTCGCCGGAAACGTGGAAGCCCTCGGCAAAGGCGCTGGCCTTGGCCTCATCGGTGCTTAGGACGGCCGCGATGGCCTTGCCCTCCTCGGGCGAGATCTAAATCCGGAGAGAATGAGCGCCGACGTCAGTCTCCGTTACTGGAAGGGCGAGAGTGTTGCAGGGCTCGGGGGGATGGGGGCATTTACCGTGAATCCCGACGAGGTGGCCCAGGTGCTGGATCCATCGAGGGAGACGATGGCGGCCTTGTCGAGGTGGCCGCTCTTCAGGAGGCTAGACGGGGGATCAGTATCGCGCATAAGTCATGCCGGGGCCGGGGCCGGGGCCGAATGGGACGGGTATCGGGGGAAAAGTCGTGGTCCACATACGTATCGTCGATGTAAGCTGTCGAAAGTGATCGTCAGTTCGAGCCTGTTGCCATCGTCGCGGGGCGGGGTGGCTTCCTTTGCCCCGGCTTCGCCCACCGCGGACCTGACCTCGGGAGAGTGTACATACCTTGCCAGGACATCTTGGGCTTGTGTGTTGGGGGCTGTGGAGGGTTCTTGCTTTTTCAAAAGTGGCACGGGGGTCAGATGCACAGAGAAGAGAGAGGTTTTATGGCGGTGGAAACGGAGGTTTGCGGTGCGGTGTCGGTGTTTGGCGGTTGTTTGTGGTTTCTGGCCTGGGCTCCTGGGTTCCCCGCCTTGGATGACCCGCAACAGGGAGGGGCAATGTTTTTTCATGCGGCAGCGACCAGCGCAGTGACACAGTGACAGCCCACCACGACCCGACGCGACCTGTTTTAGGCGTGTCTCTCTCGTGAATCGTGGAATAGCTGATCTGTGCTCCGAATTTTACCACGTTCCGTCTACGTTTAGTGCCCAGAAGCATTCGGAAACAGCCAGGTCACGTCGAGAGCGAATGAAGCTCTCAGGCTGCTCAGCTCCCATCGGCCGCGGGAGGCCTGGTAGCTCCAACACGGACCCACTGCCTCCCGTTGGCCAAGCATCAGCATCAGCCATCCGCAGTGCACATAGTTGTAGTGATGGCATTCCGGTGGGCCCCTCCTCTCGCTCATTACCCCTCCTCCCTCTCCAGGTTTCGAACACACAATTGTAGGGGAGGGTGACATAACGAGCTGAACAGGCGGCTTATCTAACCATGTCAACGGCAATGGAGCGGCCAAGCCAAGCGTTGCTTGCTTACATATCCTCGGCTGCGAACAGCAGGGGCTTGCTGGCATCTGTCAAGGCTGCAGTGGTCAATCCAAATCAGCGCACTTGGATCTCCGATCTAGCATATCAGTGATCTCCCGGATCTCAACCCAGACAAAGTCTCTGTAGCAACAGTCGCACATCATCACGCGGATTAGCCGATCTAGATCAAGTCAAACCATCAGGTCGTCATCCGCCCTCGGCAGGTTCCATGGCGACGGTCACGCCGCCGATGTATAGGCAATTGGTGGCGACTCCCGCTGCGCTGCATGGCCAACATCGGACGGAAAACACGTTCCCGCGATCGCAGAAGGGGACCTGCGACTTAGCCGGCGGGATGGGGCATCGTCGAGATCGATCGTCTTGTAAAGGGCCGCAACTTCAGACGAAGACGGCATTCTGCCGGTGCCAGGCATCGGATGCGTCGCAGCACAGCAGGGAGAGCGTCCCACGATCTTCGCCGGTGGGCGAGGACCGCTTTGCCCGGTGGCACTCGAATAGGCAAATCCCACGTCGGACGGTCCCACAGCGGAACGGCCTCGTCCCGACGCGGGGGTGGTTAGGCGGGTAAATGTGCCAGCTACTGACAGCAACACCGGGGCCATCTGGCGCATGTGAACGAGACGGATTCATAATGGCTGGCGCGTCTGGGAGTGGAGGATTTGCGTTCTGTGACGCGGCGTTCGTCGCTTGACCTTGGGCGTGGTTCTGAAACAGGGCGCACGACAGGGAGTCCCGGGTCTCGTGCCTCTCGTCCAAGCGACTGACAGGGAGCTTGGCAGGGCCCTACACTAAGCACAGACGAATTATTCGAGCCATCGTCCGATAGGACCGAAGCCTGCTCTGGGGCGTCTCCAGCCCTTTGGTGGGCGATGTATGAAGTGAGGTTGGAGACAGAAGCGTCGTCTTAACCCTTGGTTCTGGCGGCCCCTGGGTGCGATCGGAGCCGTGGTTGCACACGGGCGCGGCTGCAGGTGCCGGGGCGGCATGGCGTTCCTCCCGCCCTTCCAGAAGGTGCCCAGTGAGACGGCGCCAAGTCTTCTGTGCCTGTCTCTGCCCGGTGGCGTCCAGGGGGGGGGGCGGTGTTATAGTTTGTCTGAGGTTATTTGCCTCCGAAACATTGCGGTTCTGACACAATCCACGCCGATACTATTATTATTCGCCCACGGTTGCGAGGCGGCTGCGGAGTGTGAACTCTGTTGTTGGCTGTTGACTCGGCGGTGGAAAGGACCCAATTCGCTTCGGCAACAGCCGCGGACAGGGCGAAATGAAGATATGCAGGTACCAGCCTGATCTTGCTGTGTGATAGGCTGCTGGCGGCAGCTCCAGCGATGCGGGTGGCCCACCGCTCAGATGAAAGCGGCGCTGAACCCGGAAATTCCTACACTCGGAAGTTGCTCTCAGATTGCAGCGGCTAGCCACTGAGACTGCGAACAGCGAATAAAGGACGTTGCTCTTTCATCTCGGGCACATGTGGTATGAATTTGCGGTGAGTGGAGGGTCGCAACGGGGCCATCGCAAAGGTGTGGAGGACAGCCCAGCGGCAAGGATCAAGATCAGGCCCCTGAAATCTCATCGGGTGGGTACTTTTAGCACGTTCTTCGGTCGCCCTTCTTCGGCACATCCTGGGGCGCAAGACCCCTAGCCCCTGGCGGCCGACACCGCGTGGTTGTGGGACCTTGCATAATTGTACCAGGACTCATCGGAGCCCCGAAAAAGCACTGCGGTCCAACGTCCAACGGTCCAATCCCACATGTATCCTCGCGGAAAGAGGTTTGAAAGCAGCAGTCCCAGCAGTGACAAACAACAACCCCGAGCTGGCGACGATCGCATGGGAAACCCCAAAAGATAGCCGTCAAAGCATAAACAGACGCCGGGGACAAGTGGTCCCCGAGGCGCTTTAGCGTACTATTTTGTCTACGAAGGTCCCCCGTTAGCTCCATTGTGCTTCCTTCTGGACTCCATATTTGTACCGAGTGAGGGCGCTTGTATCATCTTCGTTAAGGCAAAGTCTTGGGGGGGTCCACACTGACCTCATTTCGACCATCCTCCTGCCTTTCTTGCGCATCGTGCCCGCGACTGATGGCACCCACACAGAACCCAGCCAGAGCTGTGGCCCCCTCGTCTCTGTCGATCCTGATACGGCGCACGCAAGTGAGGTTACTTCGCACCCTGCTCCTCCGCTGGGCCCATGAGCGAGAACAGGGGTTCCTCCGCACTCGCTAAGCCAAGCCGGGTGTGGTCCGCACCCTTGTCGCCGATCACACCAAGGATATCCGCCTCATCAATCTCAAACAACTCTCGGTACCGGCCAGAGGCGGGAGGAGCGCCCACGCGAGGATGTTCTTCCACATCATCCTCCCCCCCCGCGATCCGAGGGGCCTTGTCGACGCCAGTTCGAGGGAAGCACGTCGGAAGTCTTCCCGGACGATGTGAGGGCGCCCATACCGTGCCGGCGACAGATCTTGGCCACACAAATACGTGCGGCTGATTTTACGCGGTAACAGGTGGGAGCTGGAAAAGAGCATCGGCGTTTCTGCGTAGTCTGGGGAGACCGTCGAGTGGATAATAGGCGAACTCCTTGAAATTAAAGCAGGAGCGAGAAAAGGGTTCCGCTGGGCCTACAAGTACATACGCGCGTGTACACTATGTAAGAGGCCCGGCTCCCCCACCGCCCCCAGTGTTCATGCCCCGCTGGTCGCTCTGCCCTTCTACCTGCCTCCCACCGACACCGACACTGTCCTCTCGTCCCCTGGACACTTTCCGCCCCTCTAATTCTTCGAGCATCTCGGTCGCCTCTCACTCCTTTGCTTTCGGCTCCGTTGTTGTATCTTATTTTTAATTCCCTTCATTTAGACCGCCGTATCGCAGGTTTCGCTCCTTTCTGCCTATCATTTCCCGCATACGACCCTAATCTCCTGCGCCGATTCCCGTCGCCGCTGTAACAGACTCCTTCACCTCGCAGGTTTGGCCAGTCCGCTTTCGGCCAGGGGCGTCGCGGCCCTTTATCAACACCGACCCCGAATCCCCACCGCCCCCGACACACTGTTGCATCAGCGCGCAGCAGCACGCACGCCATGTTCAAGTCGCTCGGCCGGTCGAGATCCCTGAAGAGTCTGAGGGCCCGCGGTGGGGGTGGCACGCCTGCAGCAGACGACCAGGATGTGCCCCCGCCTCCTGCAAGGCACGGCCCCGAGTCGCCCGTCCTCGGACAGGACAGGCCAGGCCCCGTCTCAGATGCGCCCCAGACACCCACGAAACACCAGGGTCCCGCCAGCCATATCACCGCCGGGTCGCCTTCCTCCTCGCACCTCTCGCCCTCCCCTCCCCTCGACAACGACGGCGCCAACGCCTACGTCAGTCGCCCACTTCCTGACCCGCCCGCGCGATCGCCTGCCAGACTAGCCGCGAGACAGTCCGAAAGACCTAGCACGAGCGCGGGGCCGGGAACAGGCTCGTCCAAGATGTTTGCTGAGGCGAGGAGTCAGCCTCTCCCAGCCGCCGCCAGCAAGAGGATGTCCAAGGACGATCTCTATATCAGCACCCACTCGTCGCGGTCTTTCCGATCCTACCACATCCCCATCCGAGGCCAGCCGCCGTCGCCCACCGGGAGCCCACGGTCGAGGTCGCCAGACCGCACCATCGCCGTACGGACCCAGACGCCAGATTCGATGGCCGGAAGCAACCCCACCGCGCCCATTGGGATGGCCATTGGGAGCCCCAGCTTTGCGCCGTCCGTGCAGCCCCCGTCGTCGAGCGGGAGCTGGCAGCCGCAGCTGCGGGGGATGGACGTCAAGCCACCGTGGGAGGAGCCGCCAGAGCCCGCGCCCGCGAAGAAGCCCAGCAAGTGGAGGTTATTCGGGCTGCTAGGTAGCAAGAAAGAGCCCAAGGAGAGGCAGGCGTCAACCCCCGACCTCGCCTCAACCCCTATGAGCGAGTCGCGGCCCAAGACCGCGTCGAGCATGAGGCACCCGGACGATATGGGGAGGAGCAACACCACCGCGACGAAGAAGGCGCAGAGGGTCACGCCCTTAGTTGTCCGTGCCAACACGGAACCCGCCGTGGAGATTCCCTCCGCCGGCTTGCCCCGGGAACCCAGGACGCCCAAGACACCGAGAGCGCCTAAGCAGGATCCCGTCTCGCGAAAAGCCTCAACCAAGTCTCTACGAGAAGGCATCAAGAAGTCTGATATCTCAGCTCCAATGCCCGCTTCAGCACCCCCCATGCCCGTTTCCGCCCCTCCCCTACCGCCCATGCCCACCTCGAGCAAGGGGGGTCTCCTGAACGTGGATATCCCCGATGTTAAGATGGAGCGATACAGCGTCATGTTCAACGGCATCCTGCAACCCGGCGGTGGCCAGCCGCCAAAGAACCCCAGGAACACCACGCTCTTGAAACGTCAAGCCACGCTAAAGAGGCTACAGACCATCCAAGATGCGATCATGGAGGAGGAAAGGGCGAAGGGGGATTCGACCCCGTCGCGGACACATTCACCCGCCAGCGCGCGGAATACGAAGCCGATCGATACGAGAGACAGGACATCTCCCGCCGATGATGACGACACCCGAACTGTCACTGTGACGACTCGGCCGCCGTCGTCCCACCAAACCCACACCAAGTCACCATCTTTCTCCCTCTTCCCCGCGACCCCCAGCGCTTCGAGCAACAGGGGCCGAGCGAATACCCCCTCACGCTCTACCGCCTCCCCATCCGTTCTGTCTTCGCCGACAAAAACCAAGTTCGAGCTTATGGACCCGCCCGGGCGGGCACCACCAATTGCGCCACCGCCGCCCATTCGGTCGGACACACCCGAGTCGCGGACCCGGTCTCAGATGTCCCAGAAGTCCCAGGACATCCCCATCCTCCTCGACGGTGACGAGCGCGGGCGAGGGTTCTCGCCCTTGACGCAACAGCCTGTCCACATGGTCAAGGCAGGGCAGAAGGGCTATGGGCGGGGCCGGTCCCGGTCAAGTAGCCGCTCGACGCAGCGCTCGGAACAGACGCTTCAGGCGCGCGAAGCGTCCCAGACACGGCCGGCGCCGAACTCAAACTTTGAGAGGGTAGCTAAGCCCGCTCCTCTGAACATTCCTAGAGGGCCTCAGCAGCAGGCGCAATCCCGGTCCAGGTCCGACTCGCGTACCCGCATCCCGCAACCCATCCAAACGTCGCAGCAGCAGCAAGAGCACCGCTTCCGCCAGGACCAGTCGGCCCTGGTCCTTGACTCCCCCACCGACACGTCTACGGGAACCTTCCAAAGGGCAGCGCCTTCGGAGCCGGCGTGGCAGATGATGTCGCCGCCGTCCTCCAGCATCTCGTCGGCCTCCACCTCGAACTCGAGCCGCAAGCGATCCCCCTCATCGGTCTCGAGCACTTACACGCAGGGGAGCAACTACGCGGCCACCGCGGGCACCTACACTCCTGCCACAAGCCACGCCCCGACAGCGTCGGTGGACGAGGCGGATACGGGGAAGAACCCCGTGGAGGTCTCGATTGCGCGGCAGATTAGTATCTCGAGGCAGCAGAGGAACCTCCTGCAACAGCCCGGGGCGAGGACGAGACCGTGGATGCGGGCCGACGTCACGCCTCCGGGTGTGGGGTCGGCGAGGGTGAGGAAGGTCGGGGCTGACGGGGAGAGGATCGGAGGCACGAGGGCGTCGAGGCCGACGTATATGCGCGGCACTTCTCCAGAGGTGAACAGAAAGAGTGAGAGGATCGTGGTTGAGGGGATGTAAGAGGTTACTTAGCCCTCGACGTGGGAACCTAAGGGGAGGGATTTAATTCTTGTATGTATATGACAGCGAGGCACAGGTCCTCCACACATTTTTCGCCATTTTGTTTGTTCTTTATTTGGTCATGATCAAGAGGTGGAAAGGGGGTGGACACTGCTAGGTGTAGAAGGGTGGGATTTTGAAGACCGGTTATACCAATAATCTGTACGGCGCTTGGGTTTAATGGGTGGATAGCACTGAGAATGAGGTTTTGAGGCCTAATACCCTGTCTTTTAGATACAACTATTCAGAAGATATCTTTTGTCCTGAGCCTTTGTAACCTCTAGCGCCTAGGAGCGATCGCACTTGACCAGGAGGTTCAGAGGCAACGCGCATCCGGCGCTGAGGGCGCCGAACATAGTGAAGCACCACCCGGGGCCAATACCATCGATGATGGGCTGTAGGGCCGGCAACGCCGCCGCCGCAAGTGCGCATCGAATGAGGTTGGCAGAAGCGGCCGCTGTAGACGATCTATCCTGATCCAGGTCCGTCAAGAGCGTTCCCAGCGCCTGTTGGCTCAAGCGATCAACATGAGAAAGCAGGTTTGAGAGGAAAGTCAAAAACGCGTTCCACAAACAAGCCGGTGATACAGAACTCAATAAGCGTCTGCAGAATCAAGGGTATAGACACATGCCGTCCTGCTCATGCCAGTGGCATTACTAGTTAACCGCGGCCGAGGAGAGCAGAAGACTTACTAGTTGATAGTGGATGGCCCAGCCATAACCGACCGTTGCAGGGTTGCTAACGATGACAAGATATAGGGTTCCAGTCAACTCAGTCTGTCATGTGGGAAACCCGTCGAGGCTTCCTTGCCTTGCGGGTGTTCCCTGGCCCTGCGCTGTGTGGATATAAGTGAAGTCCAAGAATCTACCTAGAGTCTAAGTTTTAATGGCCGAGCTTGAAAAAGGAAAATCATGAAGATTACAAAATCAAGGCGGCATAGACTAATAGACAAGCCTACCCCATACAAACGTGCTCAGAAGGCAGGCAAGCCTAAAAGGTATATATATCAGCCCTGCTTCAAGGGTGCTATACCCGTAAACCTGGATGAATAGAGTCGAGAGGAAGACTTGAACACAAGAGTAAATGGTATAGTAGATGCCGTTGCAGAGGATAATCCCAGTCACAACTTTGATAGGCAGTAGCTTCAGGCTTGCCAAAGGGTTCGGAAGTATAGCAGTAAGCGCGTTGCGCCGACTAGAGGGTCTTGGAACCACGTCCTGGATATCGCTATTAGGAGTCTTCCTAGTTGATATTAGGACGGAAAGAAACGCCCGATGGATGCCCGTACCTGGGCCGCTACCATTGCCGACTATAACGCGCGAGGCCTCCGGGATAGCGAGGTAGACAAGGACTAAGCATGCGCTGCCTAGGATAGAAAGGAACCAAGATATCCACTTCCAATTTAGTCTTGCGGCCAGAACACCTCCTATAATAGGAGCTACAGGCGGAGCAAAATCAGGCACAATGCCAGGCCTGGCCAAGCTTGGGGCTTGCGTAGCAGCCATGCACTCGAGTTCCGTTGCATGCTCACCGACGGGCATGTTTGGATTTCCGGATCGCCAGCCCGCAACCTGTAAATATCCTGCACCCTCCTCCTCTTGTCACTCGCGTATTATCTGTTCTGGCGAACGCAACACCTAGAGCCACCTGCCCAACCCATGGATATCCCTCCTGCCAACGGGCCCGCGACTGCTCCTCCACAGACTCACTCACAACGCTATCCAAGGGTATTTCATGACTTCGCCTATCTGCTCAACAAGTATGCTCCAGCATGAACAAAGCAAGGGAACACTCGTGTGGTCGGTGTTCTGGTCTGTGGTGGAGGTGTATATTGTAGCCAGCTGCTGACACTGTCAGATTTCAGCCCACATATAATCAAGATGCAGGCGGCTGTAATTCGCCGGAGTTAGGCATGACACACTCGCCGTCATTGACACTCACTCACAGAAACCCCACCACAAAATCCCTCTGTGCGTCTGTCATATATGTAATGGTGGTGCCGGGCAAGAAGACACTGCCTGGGATAGCAGAGAAGCACACCTCCTTATTTTACAAGATTTGCCTACAAGCTTAATTCCTGCCTTCACTTTACACATCACACACACGCGCCCTTACAAAAATGACAGCACAGGATATATCCGACGCCGAGGCGGAGTGGAGGGAAAGGTACGCCGCTATGAGGGAGGCTATTGAGAACCTTAAACTACAACCGTCAGAACCTCCCTCGGAGGACTCCCTCGACGACCTCGACTTCGACAGCTCGGCGTCCAGCAGAGGCGAGCAAGATGTGTGGGACTTTATCTCCGACGACGAAGACGATGATGACGACGTGGGCTTCTACGCGGAGGACGCCACGGACGGCGATGCTGACGCTGATGTTCCGGCTTACGGTATTGAGTGGCTCACGATGAAGTGCTCTGGCCTTGCTGCCAAGAACGGGCTTGACACCGACGTCCTCCTCACCCAGATCCTCGACCTGCTTGGCTCGGGTCGCTCCGAGGATGAACTACAGTCAAGCCTCACCGATCTCGTTGGCTTCGACGATCTGGACCTTATCATCGAGCTTCTAGCCCACAGGTCGGACCTCGCTGCCTCCGCGGTTTCGTCCGCCGGGGGACCGTCCGGCTCGAGACTGCTTACCAGGGCCGAGAGGGAGGATGCCCTCCGCCGCCAGGACCATGAGCACAAGACGCAGGGCCTTGCCGCCGCCTCCGCCCGGGACCCGCAGTACCCGCATGTCTACAAGGCGTACAACGCGGGGAGCGTCCTCAGTCACTCCGGGAGAAAGTATGGCCTCCCGCCGGGGAGCGAGCGCCTGGAGTTTGAGAAGTACGAGGAGTACTCCATCCCCGCGGGGAAGAAGGGGACGCTGGGCCCTGGGCAGAAGCTTGTGGAGATCAAGGACCTCGACGGGCTTTGCCGGAATACCTTCAAGGGGTACAAGGCCCTGAATCGGATGCAGAGCCTGGTGTATCCCGTGGCGTACAAGACGAGCGAGAACATGCTCATATGTGCCCCGACCGGTGCGGTAAGGACTCCCGGCTTCCGATGCTCAATTGAGAAGCTGACTCGATGCCCAGGGTAAAACCGATGCTGCCATGTTAACCATTCTCCAATGCGTCGCCCAGTACATGACGCCGACGCCCTCTGAGAACCCCGAGTCCACAGAGTTCATGGTCGAGCTTCAGGACTTCAAAATTGTCTATGTCGCTCCTATGAAGGCCCTTGCAGCCGAGATTACGGGAAAGCTGGGCAAACGCCTCGCCTGGCTCGGCATAAAATGCCGCGAGTTCACCGGCGACATGCACCTGACGAAGCCCGAGATCGTGCAGACCCAGATCATCGTCACCACGCCCGAGAAATGGGACGTCGTTACGCGCAAGGGCACCGGCGACACCGAACTCGTGCAGAAGGTCAGGCTGCTCATCATCGACGAGGTGCACATGTTACACGACCAGAGGGGCGCCGTGCTCGAGTCGCTTGTTGCGCGGACGCAGCGGCAGGTGGAAAGCACCCAGTCGCTTATTCGCATCGTGGGGCTTAGCGCCACGTTGCCCAACTACGTCGATGTTGCCGACTTCCTCAGGGTGAACAGGCACCGGGGCATGTTCTACTTTGACGGCTCATTCCGCCCTGTCCCCCTGGAGCAGCACTTTATTGGTGTCAAAGGCAAGGCGGGTAGCCGTCAGTCCAGGGAGAACATCGACAACGTGGCATTCGAGAAGGTCCGCGATATGCTGGAACAGGGACACCAGGTCATGGTCTTCGTCCACTCGAGAAGGGACACGTTAGGGACGGCCAAGCTGCTACGGGAAAAGGCCGTGGACGAGATGTGCCTTGACCTCTTTGAGCCTTCAGAACACCCCAAATTCGAGTCAGCCATGCGGGACGTGAGGTCCTCCAAGGCGCGGGAGATCCGCGAATTGGTCCCTCAGGGGCTTGGGATACACCACGCCGGTATGGCTCGCTCGGACAGAAACCTCATGGAGCGGTTTTTCGCCGAGGGCGTGATCAACGTTCTCTGCTGTACGGCCACGCTGGCGTGGGGTGTGAACCTGCCGGCTGCAGCCGTTATCATCAAGGGGACCCAGGTCTACAGTGCCCAGGACGGAAAGTTCGTTGACTTGGGCATCCTTGATGTTCTCCAGATCTTTGGTCGTGCTGGTCGTCCCCAGTTTGAGGACACGGGCATCGGCATGATCTGCACCACCCATGACAAGCTGGCCCATTACTTGACCGCTGTAACGGAGCAGAGGCCAATCGAGTCGAGGTTCTCGTCAAAACTGGTCGACAACCTGAACGCCGAGATCAGTCTGGGAACGGTCACGTCCATCCCAGAGGCCGTCCAGTGGATTGGCTATTCCTACCTGTTCGTCCGTATGCAGCGGAGCAGCCACAACTACGCGATCGAATGGTCCGAGATCCGGGATGATCCGTCACTGGTTCAGAGGCGGCGCAAGATGGCTATCCAGGCCGCGAGAGAACTACAAAAGTCGCAGATGATCATCTTCAACGAGAAGACAGATGAGCTCCGTAGCAAAGATATCGGGCGCATCGCCAGCCAGTTCTACATCCTCCACACCACAATCCAGATCTTCAACACCATGATGCAGCCTCACTCGACCGAGGCGGACATCCTGGGCATGATCAGCATGAGCGGCGAATTTGACCACATCCAGTCGCGGGAGAGCGAGCAGAACGAGCTGATGAACTTCAAGTCCCGCGATGATGTCGTTCCCTGCGACATTGATATCCGCAAGGGGATCGACACTCCACAGGTCAAGACGAATATCCTCCTACAGGCATACATCTCCAGAGCACAACCAGAGGACTTTGCACTCCTCAACGACCTGAACTACGTTGCACAGCAGTCCGGCCGTATCTGCAGGGCCCTATTCAACATTGCACTGAACAGGAGATGGGGACACCAGTGCCTTGTGCTCCTTACCATGGCAAAGTCGATCGAGAAGAGGATATGGCCCTTCCAGCATCCGCTCCACCAATTTGACCTCCCCAGGACCGTGCTCAAGTACCTCGACTCCAAGGAGAACCTGTCAATGCAAGCCCTGAAGGATATGGACGCTGCTGAGGTCGGGTCCCTAGTACACAACATGGGTGCCGGCGTCAAGATTGCAAGGCTGCTCAGGGGCTTTCCCACGCTCAACGTGGAAGCCGAGATCGCACCTCTCAACCGGGATGTCCTCAGGATTAAGCTGTACATCGAACCCGAGTTCAGCTGGAATGACCAGATCCACGGGACGTCCGAGTCGTACTACATCTGGGTCGAGAACTCGGAGACGCTGCAGATCTATCACCACGAGTTCTTCCTCCTGACGAGACGCAAGATGCATGACGAGCACGAGCTGAATTTCACCATCCCGCTCGCAGACCCCCTCCCGACGCAGATCTACGTGCGTGCCGTGTCGGACCGGTGGCTGGGCGCCGAGAGCATCACGCCCGTCTCGTTCCAGCACCTCATCCGGCCCGACACGGAGAGCGTGTACACAGACCTGCTGAACCTGCGTCCGCTGCCGGTCTCTGCGCTGAAGAACCCGGCGCTGGAGGAGCTCTACTGCCAGAGGTTCCAGTTCTTCAACCCCATGCAGACGCAGATCTTCCACACGCTCTATCACACTCCGGCGAATGTACTGCTTGGATCCCCAACCGGGAGTGGCAAGACGGTTGCGGCGGAGCTGGCGATGTGGTGGGCATTCAAGGAGAAGCCCGGATCGAAGGTGGTGTACATTGCACCGATGAAGGCGCTAGTCCGTGAGCGGGTCAAGGATTGGGGAGTAAGGCTGGCGAAGCCCCTGGGACTCAAGCTTGTTGAGTTGACCGGTGAGTAGTTACGTTCCGGGCGTCTTGGGCTGGGCTAACTGTAGTAGGTGACAACACCCCCGACACCAGGACTATTCAGGATGCGGACATCATCATCACTACGCCAGAGAAGTGGGATGGTATCTCTCGTAGCTGGCAGACGAGGGGCTATGTACGGAAGGTGAGCCTTGTGATCATCGATGAGATTCACCTGCTGGCCGGGGATCGAGGTCCCATTCTGGAGATTATCGTGTCACGTAAGTATCCTAATGTCCTATTCGGGCAAATGGCGGACTGACTGGGGACAGGTATGAACTACATTGCGGAGTCCACGAAGAATAGCGTTCGATTGCTGGGCATGTCCACCGCCTGCGCGAACGCTACGGACCTTGGGAACTGGCTGGGCGTCAAGGAGGGCCTCTTCAACTTCCGGCACTCGGTCCGGCCTGTTCCGCTGGAGCTCTATATCGACGGCTTCCCCGAGGTCCGGGGATTCTGCCCGCTCATGCAGTCCATGAACCGCCCGACGTTCCTGGCCATCAAGAACCACAGCCCCGAAAAGCCCGTGATTGTGTTCGTGCCGTCCCGACGACAGACGCGTCTCACTGCCAAGGACCTTGTCAACTACTGCGGTATGGAGGATAACCCCAGACGGTTCGTCAACATGGACGAGGAAGACCTGCAGCTCAACCTTGCCCGTGTCAAAGACGAAGCTCTCAAGGAGGCCATCTCATTTGGCATCGGCCTGCACCATGCTGGCCTCGTCGAGTCGGACAGGCAGCTGTCGGAGGAGCTCTTCCTCAACAACAAGATTCAGATTCTGGTGGCCACAAGCACGCTCGCCTGGGGTGTCAACCTGCCAGCCCACCTCGTCGTGGTCAAGGGCACGCAGTTCTACGACGCCAAGATCGAGGGCTACAAGGACATGGACCTCACGGACGTGCTGCAGATGCTCGGCCGCGCGGGCCGCCCGCAGTTCGACAACTCGGGTGTGGCGCGGATCTTCACGCAGGACGCCAAGAAGGACTTCTACAAGCACTTCCTGCACACTGGTTTCCCCGTCGAGTCGAGCCTGCACACCGTCCTCGACAACCATTTGTGCGCCGAAATCTCGGCCGAGACCATCGTCACGAAGCAGGACGCGCTGGACTATCTGACCTGGACCTTCTTCTTCAGGCGGCTGCACAAGAACCCGTCGTACTACGGGCTCGAGATTGCGGCGGACGAGCACAATACCATCGAGGCGCAGAAGCTGGCGAACGAGCACATGGTCAGCATGGTGGACGGGTCCCTTACGGAGCTGGAGAAGTCAAAGTGTATCGAGGTGCAGGGGACGGGCGATGTCGATCCCACGCCTCTGGGCAAGATCATGAGCTACTACTACCTGTCGCACAAGACCATCCGGCACCTGGCCACGCACGCGAAGGCCAAGGGGTCCTTTCTCGACGTCCTGAGCTGGATGTCTAGCGCAACCGAGTACGACGAGCTCCCGGTGCGCCACAACGAGGACCTCATCAACGACGAACTCTCCAAGAACCTTCCGTTTCCGGGGGAGTCGTTTGGCTTACCGATGTGGGATCCCCACGTCAAGGCCTTCCTCCTCCTCCAGGCGTACTTCTCGCGTGTCAGCTTGCCCATCACCGATTACGTCGGCGACCAGACCAGCGTGCTAGACCAGTCGATCCGTATCGTGCAGGCAAGCATTGACGTCCTCACGGAGCTTGGGTATCTGTCCAGCTGCCTCCAGATGATGACGCTGCTGCAGTGCATCAAGTCCGCGCGCTGGCCTGCGGATGCGCCTGCTTCCATCTTCCCCGGCGCCGAGGAGACGCAGGACAAGACGAGCCTCAAGGCCATCGCCACTCTCCCCCAGGGCGAGCTGGCCGCGTTCGCGAAGAAGCTGGGAGTGCCCGCGGCGCAGGCACAGCGGTTTACGCGGGCGGTGGGGCTCCTGCCAAACCTCCGCGTGTCGGTGGAGAAGCCCACGACGGTGGGCGTCACGGTGGTGTTGAAGAGGACGAACGCGCTGCGGGAGGACCGTATCTGGGCGCCGAAGTACCCCAAGCCGCAGACGGAGTCGCACTTTGTCATGCTAGCGGACGTGGCCAACGACGAGGTCTTCGCGGTGAAGAGGGTGGGCTGGGGCAGCAAGGGGAAGGGCGGGAATGCGAATGGAGGGAAGGGGAACAAGGGGAGAGGCGATGGGGGCGTGAAGGGGGTTGTGAGGGCGAACCTGAGGGTTCATCCCGAGCTCGTGGGAAGGAAGATCGATGTTCTGGTGGTCAGTGACGGGTATGTCGGCATGGAACATCGGGTTGCGGGCGTGGAGATCCCGCAGGCTCCGGCTCCTGAGGATGGAGGGAGGAAGAAATAGGGGTGATTTGACGGCGGATGAAGCATGTGTTGGGCGCATATAGATCCTGCCTCTGGACGGGCAGCAACCACGATGGCGCTCACAACATTTCACGTAACCAAGATCGAGCCCACAATCGAGGAATACATTACACTAGTCTCAAGCCCGCTCTCCCTCAAAATGCATCCCAACATTGTGAAATATGCAAACTCCCGAACTTATGATTCCAGGAAATCAGTAGACCGCCCATCGTGTACCTGAACTCCAAACTACCCAGACCGAGCCATGACGCCAGAAACCCTAGACAAAATCAACGAAGAGAGAAGACACGGGACCGAGTCCACCAGCGCCAGAAAAGAGTCTCAACAGGGAGGTTTCCGTCAAGGATTTCCCGAAACATCCAGAAAACCAGAACAACCCTAGCAACAACCCTTCCGCGACTTTCTCCTCCTCTCCTCGACCTCGGACGCTTCCTCGACGCCGACCACTGGTGAAAAAGCCTGCGTAAACAACCAGCTCGTCCTGTCCCTCCCCACCCGGAAGCTTCCCGTCCCCCGCGGGGCCCCGCCCTCGAAGTACCCGCCGTCCATGCCGGTCTCGTAGCCGGGAGACCCGGGCTTCGCGGTGGCGGTCAGCAGGGCGAGCTGCATCTTCCTGTCCCTCTCGACGAGCTTCCTGGTCACGACGCGGAACACTTCGTCGACGCCCTCGCCGCTCTCGGCGGATATCTCGTGGCACGCGTCCCAGCCCACCTCCTGGCCCCAGAAGCCGGAGCTCCGCTTGGACGAGGGGCTGCGCGGCTCGCCGGCGCCGCCGGGGGTGGTGAAGGCGCTGTGCGACCGCGACGCGTCGATGCCCAGGCCCGAGGCGCTCGGCGGCGGGGTGCAGCCCAGGCCGGGGGCGAGGTTCTCGGCGACATAGGCGATGCAGCGCTCGAAGGGGACCTCGCGGGCCGAGGGGTCGCGGGTGACGATGTCGGCCTTTGTGCCGACGACGTGGAGGACGACGTCGGGCGGTAGGTTCGCGCGCAGCTCGGTGAGCCAGATGCCCATCTCGGCGAACGAGGCGGCGTCGGTGATGGAGTAGCAGAGGATGCAGGCGTGGGCGCCGCGGTAGTAGAGGCGCGAGATGGAGCGGAAGCGTTCCTGGCCGGCTGGGGAGAGAGAGTCAGTCGCTGCCTGCATATGCTGTGCCTCTCTCTATCTCTCGCGCGCGGGAGGAGGCGGTGCAGCGGCGGGGGAGGCAAAGAGGAGAGGGAGGGGGGCTATTCCATACCAGTATCCCAGATCTGCAGGCGCACAACAGTATCCGTGTCGCTATCGACAACCTTCTTCGCCATGAAACTGGCACCCACGGTGGAGGTTGTCTGGGCCGGGGTGAAGGCGCCCTTGCAGTAGCGCGTGACGAGCGAGGTCTTGCCGACGCCCTGGGCGCCCAGGACGACGATCTTGGCCTCGAGCGAGGACATGGCCCCGGTGTTCGCGTTTGTGTGGTTTCGTCGCAGCTCGCGGTGAGTTGCCTGGTTCTGTGCGGGGATGGACGCGTGCGGTTAGGTCAGACACCGTTGCGACAGTGGGGCGCGCATGCCGTGCTTCTGCGCGTCAAGATAGAGAGTCGTGGATGTTGTGATGTTAAAGGTATCGGAAGTGCTGTGGAAGCGAAGGAGCGTCTGTCCGAGGCAAAGCGGGGCAGTGGAGCTTCAAGTGTTCCTGCCCGCCCCAGAGCTGAACAGGCGCTGGAACAGGCGCTGGAATTCGCGATGCGCCCACTCGGTACAAGGCGGTTGCAGCGCAAGGTATGTAAACAAACAAGATTCCCCACAAAACCCGGAGAGGCCGAAATGGAAGTGGAATGGAATGAGTAGAAGAAGAAGAAGATAAAAAAGGTAAGATGACGGAAGAGAGAGAGAGAGAGACTCGATGAAAGAGCCTTTCTGCAAACAGGGATGGATGATCACGTTTCTGCTCCGAGGGCCTGCGGAATGGGCGAGAGGGTCACAAGACAGAGTGAGAGGCCGGTGCGCGTGCAGTGTGGTGTGTCCGAGGCTGACATGAACGGCGTGGGCGCGCAATGACGTCTGCAGCCCAGGCGGGACGTTGCCTGCGCCGCGCTATTCGGCGGGCGCGCTGCGGGGACCCGCATGCTGGTGTGCAGCAGCTTCGGAAGTGGCGCCGAGGGGCTGGCAGCGCGGCGCGGCGCGGTTACTGGCGGGCGGGCGCCGACATATGTAAGCAATGTCAGCCCAGGCTTACGGAAGGGCGCTGAAGATGGGGCGGCAGGCCTGCCGAGAAGCCACCCCTCAGTGGCCCCGCCAGGTCAGTTCAGCACATGCAGTGCCACAAGAATTCATGTTGAAACTCGAACCCAGCACGGGCAACATCCAGTGAGCGCACAGGGGCGGGCTTTCGGCATATGTTGAAACAGCAC
This sequence comes from Sordariomycetes sp. S4602, assembly GCA_023628835.1. Taxonomy (NCBI): domain Eukaryota; kingdom Fungi; phylum Ascomycota; class Sordariomycetes; species Sordariomycetes sp. S4602. Next base: position 100,554 of record JAMAJV010000014.1, read on the forward strand.
GTCTGATATAAGTCCTCGCCCTATATCCAACTCGACCAGATAATCCGCCTTACCATGAATAAGCATCCAACGCCCATGCAGTCAAGACCAAAATGCCCTCGCCCTACAACTTGGGCCTCTGCGCCGGGCTCCTCAGCCGGTCGTACACGTCCGAGCTAAGCACGTCCTTGGGCACGCCGTTCCCGTGCGCCCCCAGACTCCGCACGTCGATCAGAGAAGGGTTCAGCTCCGCCACGCTCTGGCACCCGATCAGCCGCATGTTCATCTCCAGCTCGTCCCTGATCAGGCCCATCGCCTTGTCCACGCCCTCGGGCCCGTACGCCGACATGGCGTACAGGAACGGCCGTCCGATGCCCACTCCCCGGGCGCCCAGGCACAGCGCCTTGAGGATGTCCGTCGCGCGCCGCACCCCGCCGTCGATGTAGATCTCGATGCGGTTCTCGAGCCCCATGTCACGCAGCACCGGCATCGTCTCGGCAAGCACCTCGATGGCCGACCGCGCAAAGTCGAGCTGCCTCCCGCCGTGGTTCGAGAGCACCACGCCCTGCACGCCCGCGTCGATCGCCCGTAGCACGTCCTCAACGCGCTGCACACCCTTGAGGATGATAGGCATCTTGGTGATGGACTGGAACCACGGGATATCCTTCCACGAGAGCGCCGGGTCGATGAACGAGCTGATGGCGCGAGCGGCCCCCTGTGTGTTGTCCGTCGACTCGCCTGACTCATTCTGCACGCTCGACCCATTGTCCGTGAACTTGGTGCGCATATCCTTCTCGCGCCGGCCCAGCTGCGGCGCGTCGACCGTGATGAACAGGCCCTTGCACCCGCGCTTCTCTGCGTGCTGCACGATGCGGCGCGTGATCTCGCGATCCTTGTTAACGTACAGCTGCATCCATTGCACCTGGTCGCCCTCCGCCGCATCCATGATCTCGTCGAATGAGCATGACGCAAGCGTGGGGATCATCTGGATGACGTCGTGCTTCTTGGACGCCCGCGTCAGGAGCACCTCACCCTCGGGGTGGCCGAGCTTGCCGAGGGCCGTGGCCGTGACGTAAAAGGGCATCGAGACAGGCGCGCCCAGCATGGTGGTGCTAAAGTCGACCTTCTCGACGTCGACGAGGACCTTGGGGCGGAACCATATCCTCTGGAAGGCTGCGTGGTTCTCGCGCATGGTCTGTGTGTGTTAGCCTCCGCTACCCCCCTCCCCCGGGGGAGTAATCGTGGCACTTACAATCTCATCGTCCGCGGCACTCGAGTAGTACGCCCACGCCGTCTTCTTCATGACCCTCTTGGCGACGGCCTCAAAGTCCAGCAGGTTGTACATCTGCTCCAGCGAGGGCCGCAGCGCCACAGCCTCCCGCCGCTCGACATCCTCGGCGCTCTCCTCCTTGTGCTCCACCTCCACCGTCGACATGTCGACAGGGCCAAGGTGCTTCGACTTGTCGAGATACTTGTCGAGCGTGTCTGGCGGGTGCACGGGCTCGAACTCCTCGGTGGCGTCCTTGCCGGCGTAGCGGAGAATGATCTTCATGCCCCCGGGATGCTCTGAGAGCCGGTTAGCTTTGCTTCCAGCGACTCGCCCGCAACGACAGGTAGGTAGGGGGCGTACCCGGCAGGAACTCGGTGACGTCGTAGGCCTTGCCATGGACGATGACCCAGCACGAGTCCTTGCTGTTGTGCGCCGCAACTTCGACACCGGTGAGCGCCATCTTGGCGGCTCCTGATGATTTTTGGGGGGAAGAAGAGGGTTGTAAATATGTTTCGTGGGTGTCGAGGTCGGTGCCGAGGGTTCGCGGTGTAGTCGAGTGATGCTCGGGCAAGGTCGATGCGGACGTGGAAACGGGGAGCTCGGCCGCAGCAGGAAAATGCAGGAGATACAAGCTCGGTTACAGCAGGCCCAGAAAACGAGCGAGATCGGTCTTGCTAAAAGGATATAAGGAGAGAAAAGAGATTTCTTCGTTGGAGCAAGTCCCAAAAGAGGAAGGCAAGGCAAAGAAAGAGTAGTACGGAGTAGCACCAGCGCCGGCCAGTCCCCCGATTGACTGCAACGTGCACTGGGGTCCAGCGGGCGCCCAGCCACTCCAGGCCCACCGCACAGTGGGGAAGACTCTACACCTCGGTCCGCATTCCCCCGCCAGGCCACTGGGGCTGCCAGGTTCCCCGCCCCTGTGCCAGCGCCCCCCAGCGCCCCGCACCAGCTGCATGGCGATCCAGCAGTTCATGTCCACACAAGGCAAGTGGGCCGCTGACCATCCTCTCCTCCGCACTGGGCCGGCCGTTCAACACTGCGGACCTTCGGGGATCCCACTCCCGCCGCGGCCATCCGAGTTGGAGAAGCGCCCACTAAAAATGACGGCGGCCCCCACTGGCCTCACACACCGGTCGGTTTGCTCCGTTCCGCGCCAGTGAGAACCCGCCAATTGCCAATGGGCTCCCCCTCCGAAGTCGCTCCGCAAGTTCCATTTCCCCGTGGATGTGCAGCATAATAAGCCTTGACTTAGCCTCGACTCTTGACGCTGATCGCCAGCCTCTTATTTGTATGTACTTGCTATAGGGGAGGCTTCCCCGCTCACTAACACCAGCTCCGCTGAGTCGTGCAATCATCGCTTTCGGCAACTATGTATTTTGTGTGTTTTCGCCGTCTCCCTCTCACAACGCAGCAGGCGCCATTGACTCCGTATGATGCTTCGCGGAGCCAGAAGAACACAAGGACAAAAACAGTCGAGCTCTCTCTCTCGGAAAAGGAAATACCAAAAACCAAAAACAACACTCATGTCCCCTCCACTCCACTCATCCAAGAATCATACCCATCCCTTCTTCTCCCCCTCATTTCCACGCGTTTAACCCCGCCCAAGGGTCGTGCTCCTGCTGCTGCTGCTGCCCCCCCTGTCCCTCCACTGGATAGTTCTGCGCGCCGTAGTGGATCGTCTGCTGCGGTCCTAGCGGAGGCGGCCCCGGCGGTGGAGGTGGCGGGACGAACCCGGGCGGCATCTGCGACACCGGCCGGCCAGTGGCCTGCTGCGCCTGCTGCGCCTGCCCCTGGTAGCCGCCGTACCCGTGGACGTTTTGTCCGAATGACGACTGGTTAGGCGGCGGCGACGTGGGACCGCCCCGGTAGGTCGACATGCCGAAGGATGACTGCGTCGGCGGCGGGGACGCCGGCCCGGGGTTCACGCCGTATTGGCTCGGATTGTACGCCGACGGCTGCCCGTACGACCCTCCGCCCTGAGCCTGGTACCCCTGCTGCTGCCCCGCGAGGTTCCCGTACGTAGACGGCATGTTCATCTGATGAGCCGGAGGCGAGTTCGGAAGCGGGTATTGACTCGCAAACGTCGCATCCGAATACCGCGCCGCCCCTCCGGGCGAAAACAACGGTGCTGGGGGCCCTCGCCGACGCTGGGTCTCTTGGACCTGCGGATTGGGCGACCCAGACTGCCCCGGCCCGACGCTCATCCGATCCATGAGCTCTCTAAGCCTCTCCCGCTCCAGTTCCGCCTGCGAGGACTTGTTCGCCGACTGTTGGTTCTCGATCTGGTTCAGGAGCTGAGCGCCCTCCGTCCGCCGGTTGTGCACGAACGACTGCACGTTCTTCTCAAGGCTCTCGGCCGACTCCTTCATCTCTGTGTACCAGTTCTTGGCGCTGTGAAGCCCCGCCACGAGGTCAAGGAACTCCTGGTACGCGCGCTTGTACCGGTTGGTCACTGCCGTCCTCTGCCGCTGGGCGTTCTCGTACTTGCTCTGCTCCGACCGGACCCTCTTGTCCTGCAGCAGGGTGTTGAATGTCGTGCTGAGCTCCTTCAGCAAGGCCGACTGCTTGTGGTTCGCCTGGAGTAGGCGGTTCTGGTGTGGCCTGAACTTCTCGAGTTCCGCTTCGAAGAGCTGCGACTCATAATTCTGGATCGATTTCTTATTCAGGATAAGAATTTGCGAGATGTCGTCGTTGTGTATCTGTGAAAGGTCAGTATCCATTCTCCACAACACGGATTTCGCACACAAGGTAGGGAGGGTGGCCTACCTTCTCTTTAAGATCCTTCAGTATCTGGTTGCGCTCTCGCTTGAGAAGACTGAGCTTCTTCAGGATGTCCTCGACCTTGGCGATCTGGTCTGCTACACTGAGCTTCCCGTCCTCAAAGTCGGCATCCAGGAGGTTCGGCTCGTCCATAGGACTGCCCGAGTTGCTTGACCTCCCCCTTAGCTTGCTCACCGACCGCTGAAACAGATCATCCACCTCGCCCCTCTCCGACGCCGCGCGCATCTCGCTAAACTCGAGCTCGTTCTGCCTCAGTTTCGATGCCAGCTGCGCATCCGTACGCGAAGCCTCGTCCAGTGCCTCTCGGTAACTCCGCACGTCGCCCCTGAGTGTTGTTGTCAGCGCAGAGCTGGGCTGCTGCGTCCATTCGGCCCCGTATTTTGACCTCATCTTCTCACAGACGCTCTCCTCCATGTCGAGCTCCTTCTTACAGGAGTCGAGACTCTGTACTAGAGACCCCTTCCGCCCATCTAGGGTCTCCAGAAGAGTGAGGGGATTCTCCTGTCCAGCGACATCTTCGCACCAAGTCCGGAAATCTTCATCTGGTAAAATCTCCTGGTCGAGGCCGCCCTTGAGGACCTGGAGGGCTCCAGGAAGTCGAAGGTAATCCAGGCTCGCCGCCATCTCCCCATTCGCGGTATCGACCCGTTCAGTTTCGGCCCTCACCAGTTTCGCCTTCTCCTCGTCGTAAAGACTAGCCGACTCGGTAACGTTCATGGGGACGATCTTGGAAAACAGGTCCGGACCTGTTATGCGCTGGATGTCTTGGCCCGCATAGAGCTCGGTTACCGGAATAGGCTTCGCGGCGGGAAGCTTGGACACAGGTGCCAAGCCAGCTTCGGACGGAACCGGTTGGTGGTAGATGTAATCGTTGTCCTTGGAGAGTTCCTGGAGCTTTTCCTGAACGGAAGTGTGGTGCCTCTTGGTTATGTCGAGAAGTACAGAGCTGCAGTCACTGTTGAGGTTGGAGCCGGGGGGGATCGAAGTCGGGAAGGAGTTAGATAGACGGTTCGACTCCTTTGCGAGCCGCTCGGCGACGATAAGCCGACCTACAGCTATACCATGGTTATTAGCGTCGTCGTCAGCTTGCGCTTGGTAGTACTGCGACAAGGACGCCAGGTAGTTCGCCTTCGCCTATGCCATAGATGGTGTTAGTCACCAGAATGAGCGCATGGGGTCTACTCAGTGGATGGCCACGCGTACCTGTACAAGGATGTGCCAGACTTTGTCAAATATGACCTTATTCACGTTCTCCTGAGTCCCTTCGATGGCCTGCGTATATAGGTAGGCTGCCTGGCTGGAAAGCTTCGCGAGCAACCCAACCTTCTTCTCGTCCATTATCTGTTTCTCCAGAAACACCTCCGTCGCCTGGGCGAGCATGATCTGGATCAGGGTCTTTACGGTTTCGCGACTAAGGTCGGAGGACGGCGCATGGAGGAAGTTCTCGTTGATGTACGTGAACATGCCGGCGGAGGCTTGGAAGGAGTGGTAGGCCAGCTTCAGCCCGGATTCTTCGGAGCGGTTCTGGGAGGCAGCGTGGCAGGAGAGGACGGCGGCGATGTTGAAGATGATGGAGGCCTTCTCGAAGGCGAGCGAGTACTGGGACGTGGACTTGTGGGTGAAGGCATCGAACCTGTACAGCTCGAGTTAGTACCCACGAGTCTTGGCATTGGACGGGCAACGGATCCATGCAGGTCAGGAGCAGGAGGGGCAGACGCACCATGTGAAGGCGATCTTGATATGCTTCTCGTCGATGGGGAACCGCAGGTCCAGAAGCTCCAGCTGGCCGTAGTACCTGTACAGCATATCCCGCCCAGACACGCTATCTTTGCCGGCGCCCCTCATGTCCTGGCGCAGGCGGTTGAGAGCAGCGCACTCCTCGGCATAGCGCTCGGGGTCATCTCCGTACGTGTTCTGGATGTAGTTCTTCAGCGGGCCGACCCAGTCGATCTCGTTGGTCGACTTGAGGGGCACGGATATCACGGGGGCCTGGGGCATTGTGGCGGCGGGGTGGAGGCCGTCCACGGCGGATGGGCCCGGGAGCTTTCGGGTGGGAGGGGTGTCCTGACGTTGGATCAGAGCCCTGCGGCGAGCGAGTTGCTGTGGCGGCCGGGTCGCATACGGGCCTCGGGTGCAGGCGGCGAGGTGCAGATGGTTATGACGGCGGCGCTGGGATTGCGGGGAAGAAAGGGTGGCTGGCGCGATGGACGAGAGAGCACGGTGGGGACAAGGCCGCTGACGGAGGGGGGCAACCAGGCAGCGAGGATCCGGCGTAGCACAGCAACCGCGGTGACGAAGCTGTCTACGTGGCGGTACGGGGGAAAGCGATGGAGGACGGGGGGCTCTTGGTGCGGTTGCGGCCTTCTTTGTCAGTGGAGGCGCGGGCCGGTCAGATTGGCGGGCTCAGCGCGTGAAATGGCGGGCGGTGCGCTGAGCGGGGAGCGGGGTCTGTCTGTCTGGTCCCTCTTGTCCTGAGCTGCTGGCGGCGAAATTGCGACCCGAGGCGGGAGCTGGTGATTCGGTCCTCGCGATCAATGGTACGGAGAATATTTTCCGGTGAAGAAATTGATCCGCACACCCGGCATCACAGACGGCAAGGTCCCAATGCACAAGATCTAATATCCAGGGGCACTCCAGCTTGCTGGGCACGGGAGGTCCTTGCTTGAGGCAGCAGAATTGGGGACGTCCGTCTGGGTCTAGCCGCCGCCTGCTTGGCGGGGTGATCTTCTGATCCGGCTAGGATTGGCGCATGGAGCCCGCCACCCGCCGGAATTAGGCGCTGGGCGCGTGCTGAACCCAGCGCTCTTGGCCAACCAATGCTCCCAGCCGTGCCATGTCCTTCCAGTCAAGTCACACCGCCGACACCCACAGAAAGCATGAAGCGCATCTCGTAAAAGAAGCTGGTGCTTTCGAATCACGCAGTTGGCTTTTTTTTTTCTTTTTCGTTTTGGGTGGGTTGGTTTTGTCCTCTCCGAGCCCTTCCACTACTACCCCTTTTCCCTTTTCAACACCCCGTCGCTTCTCCTTACTCCCCGGCTTCGAAACAAGCTCAAATTTCTATTACAGCGGTTCGGGGTGGTTTCTTCTCTTGGCTAGATTACAGATATGTCGTGAGGGGGGTGCTTCCGGCGCGATCTCGTCCGATCGAGCCTGCGTTAAGTCTAATATGGTACAATTCATAGTATACAAGAAAAAACAAAATGCCAGGCGAGAGATATCGTCGAGGGCGATACGCTCTCGGCGACTCCAGTCACCTCCATCCCATGATGCTCGGGGCTCGGGATAAAGCCATCCTTCTTCCGACGCCGCCGTTTTTTCCTCACCAATATGTAGATAGCAAGACAGATAATGGAAAGAAAATCTAACCTTCATTAACACCTTTCATGCAATCGCTTACACCTCCTTCATGGGTGACAACATCCCGGGAAAATGCGTCGTGTGTGAGACAAGCGCGGACTCAGCCGGAGCCGGAGCCGGAGCCGGGCTCCTTCTTGTGGTCGTCGTTGCTCTTGGAGGAGCTTTCCGGGCCCTTCTTGGCATCCGAGTCCTTGCTGGTGGTCGAGTCCTCCTTGCCCGAATCAGACGGCTTCTGGTGGGCGGGGTGGTTCGTCAACGAGTGCCAGATAGACTTGATCCATCCTTCGTTCTTATGCGAATCCGGGTCCGACGGACTATTGCCGTTTAGCGTTAGTGAGCCCGCTAACAAGTAGCCCGCGACCAGTGGGTGAGGAAACCTACTCAGACGATATATTCATCACCCGCTTCGCGGTCTTGTCTCCCATTTCCTCGGCGAGCATCTCGATCAGGACCCTCTGGTTCGCCGAGAGGTACTTCGGCATGGCGACGCGGTACTCCACCTTCAAGTCTCCAGACCCTCCGCGTCCGTGGAGCTTCTTCATACCCATGCCCGGCAGGGTTATCCGGTCACCCGTGTTAGTCCCCGTCGAGACCTTGACCTTCACCTCGCCGGTGAGCGTCGGGATGGCGACCTCGCCACCGAGAATCGCCGTCGGCAGCGGGATGCTGGCGGTGTAGAGGATATCCGAACCGGCCCTGCGGAACTTGGGATCGGACGCAACCCTGATGAAGACGTAGAGATCGCCCCTCTTGGACCTGACGCTACCGTCGTCGACCTGTCCCGTGGGAGGCGAGTCGCCCGCACCATCGATTCTCAGGCGCATCCCGTCCTCCACACCCGCGGGGATGTCGACGTTGATAGTCTTCCGCTGCCTCACAACGCCGTCTCCCGAGCACGTTCCGCACGCGGATCCCCGGGGTATAGTCGAGCCGCTCCCGCCGCACGCGCCACACGTTGAGGCCATCTGGAATCCGCCCTGAGCGAAGTGAACCCTCGTTCCTGACCCGCCGCAAACCCCGCACGACGAGCGCTTCGCCCCGGGCTTCATACCGTTCCCGGAGCAGGTCCCGCACGAGACGTAGGGGTTTATCGTAACCTTCTTCCGAGCGCCCATGGCGGCCTCCATGAAAGATATGCTGGACTGGACCTCGATGTTATCGCCCACAAGTATCTCCTGCTGGAACGGGTTCCGCCCCCCTCGGCCGCCGCCGAACGGACCGCCGCCGCCGCCACCTCCTGCAAAGGCAGAGAAGATGTCGTCGAAGTTGAAGCCACCGCCGAAGCCGCCGCGACCGCCGCCGAAGCCAGTGAACGGGTTCCCGCCTCCGAACGGGTCGCCGCCAGGGCCCGCACCGGCATTGGGATCGAAGCCGGCGGCACCGAACTGGTCGTACTGTTCGCGCTTCTTGGGGTCGGAGAGGAGCTCGTAGGCGGTCTGGATCTCGCCGAACTTGTCTTTCGCGGCGGGGTCCTTGTTCGTATCGGGGTGGTATTTCTTCGCGAGACCATAGTACGACTTCTTGATTTGGCTGGCGGTCGCGCTCTTGTCGACGCCGAGTGCCTTATAGGGGTCCTTCTGCGAAAGCGTATTGGATGCGTGGAAGGTCTGACAGAGAGCGGGTCAGCAAGTAGGGAAAGGGGAAAACACGGACAAAACAGGCGGCACTGCAACGGTAACTTACCCGTTTGGAGATGGAGTCCTTGCTCATCGCCGACCGGGGCCTCGGGCGGCTCTGGCCGGTTGTCGCGAAGCACCGGGTCTGCGGCCCATGATGGATGCTCTCCTGCACGCGCGGAACCTTCGCGGCCCGGCACGTTGTGCTCTGCGTCAGCAGCCGCCGAGGAAGCGCCGCCTTTGTAACGAGGCTCGGATTCATCGCGGCTGTCCAGGTTTCATCGGAGAGTATCGAAAGGTTTGCAGACGGAGCCGGGGATGATCTGGTCGGGGCGACAAGGACTTTCCAAAATCTTTCAAAATGTCGGCCTGTCATAGGCCGGAGCTGTCCCGGTCTCTGTCGGCTTCTGGAAAGTTTGTCACGTGAAGAGCCACTTTAGCGGGTCCCACCGGCCATCCAGCACACTTGAAGCTGTCCGTTGCCACTGTGGTTCCGGCTGACAGGCCCACCTGTCGTTTGAGACGACCCGGCTATGAGTTCATGTTGTAATGAGTCGCCGCGGCGCCGTTGTCGGCCTTTTCTCCCAAAGCCCGTCTCTCGTCCTTGCGTAGAATCACTCCGCTCGCACATCTGAGACCCCAGAATTCTCACGAAGGCCCCCGTATACACTTAAACATCCATACCATGCCATGCGAGAACCCTGCCCAGGTTAACGCCTGCACAATTGTAGTTAGCGTGGGCCACGTCCATATCCGTCATATGCACCCCGGTCTCGGCCTTGCATGTTGCGTCGCAGGCCACTCCGTTCTCACAGACAGGGTCGAACAAGGCCAAGGCACGTCGCAAGCACATCTATTTGGTCTGCAGGGCGGCTCGCCACGAGGCCGCGCATATCTCATCTACCGGAGCGACGACAGACCAGAATATTTATTTTGTCCCGTATCATTGACCCCCTGAATACCCGCCGTATTCCGGGCTATGACCAATCAGTTGCTCCTTGTGCTGCACATCCAAGAGATTGTAGAAAGGCAGAACGCCCATGGTATTTATAAAGTCAAACTCCGACTCTGCCTTCCGTAACGCCGTAAACCCCCAAAGTCAAGAGAGTGCCCCTAGCACACCCAATTCCCAACGTAATTCGAAGGTCGAAAAACAATGTCGTCCTGTAGATGGGACTTGGTGCCATCTACGGCTTCTCAATGAGCCTCGGCTTCTTCTTCTCCTCCCGATTATGGATGGCGTGTATTAGGTCGACGATTACGTCGTTCTCCTGGACCCCGACGCTATTAAAGTGTTTGCGAACTGTGAGTGCGAGTTGCTCCTTCGTCTGTCGCTGTTGCCTGTTTCGGCGAGCCATAGTTGGCGACTGTTGACCGATGCCTCCGGGCCGCGAGAAGACGAAGTGGTGGTAGGAATCGGCGAAGGTAGAGGGGGTGTCGAGGCTATTCTCGCGGCGGTACGCATGGAGGAACTTGCGGTCGACGGCGTGCCATTGGATCTATACGGGGCAATGAGTCGTTAGCTGCCTGTCGTAGGGCGACGGGTGGTAGGGGGGGGTAAAGGAAAGACTCACGCTGGCGGGCTCCTGTGAGGCTGTGTTGTGGGTTGTGGCGGCCGTGTGATTATCCCGAGCGGCTTGCTGGCTCGCTACTCGGCGCATCTTGGTGCTAGAGCTCGCCCCTTTGTCTTTGGTGTCCTTGTCGTCTGGCGCGGTCCGCGACGACTTTGTGGGGGCCATCGTGACAGAATGGAAGACGCCCGAGGTGCAAGGTAGGAGAGTTTCGAAGCGCAGGATCAGCGAGGAAATGCGGGATTGCGGCGGCTTTCTGCAAAAGCAAAGAACTCGGAGAGGGAAGCAAATCGCGAAAAGTTGTTGTGGGATCGCAAATTACATGGCCAAAGGAGTAGGATTTTGGGTTCAGACGGCTTAACAGGGTCACGCACCGCGACCCGGCAACATAAATTGGGGGGAAATTTCCACAGAATATGTGGGGACCGGCTTCGACGTCACCGTCCAAGCATCAGATTAAGCCATTTCGAGCGCGTCAATGTGCTGAAGTAATATGTCGTATCCATGCTTAGGTGATGGGCAGTCCGGCTAAAGCTCGGCGCTCTGTGCCCCGGATGTGTGCCCCCGACTCCCCGCCCCCACCCCCACCGGGCCGCGCCGAAGCCAAGATGCTCAAGGGGTCGCGGCAGTGGAAGGCCTGCCAATTATTGTGAGGAACAAAGGTCATCTATTTTGGGAGAATTTCATCTCTGGCTCTCTTTCTCGTCTTATTTCTTGGGTGCAAAAATGAGGGGGTTTAGACTAACTGTCCTATCTTACACGAAAGTGTGACGACGAGCACTCCAGTCCCCTTCGTTCCACCTCGGGGCTTTTCCCAACGTCGCCGGAGCTTTCTTCACGGATATTCCAGTGGGGCATTTCTTCAGCTTACACATGATGCCGGGTAGCCTTCGAGATATCTCGAGCGACCGTTCGATAATCCTTTAGAAATGGTCACACGGAAGGGAAGAGTCTGGGTGACTACAAGTATGAAGCGTGGTTTTGACAAAACTGGGCACACCTTGGATAAAGCCCTTATCTTGCATATCACAACTGTTAGAAATTTCTCGGACTCAAAGTTTCAGAGCAACGGTCTATAAATGTTGATTATGGGATTTTTACACCAAAGCACCCCTGTGCTCCTTAGTGCAAGTTATGACACGACCCTTCAAAATAGCTGATCATAGCAGGCTACTCATTGTTCGCACTATCCCTAAGCCTATGACCATGTTCAAAGCATAATAGCGTAGCCTCCTCTCGTGTGTCGGTGGGAGGGGCCCATACAGCCAAGTTCGGCGGTGAGACTCGAGTGAAAACCAAGCCTATTTCGACAAGAGCCTTTCATATCCTTTGTCCACCAGCTCTATAATACAAGATGTCTCGGGACACTAGAAAACAGCGAGTCGCTCGGTCAGGCGGTGTCGGAGCGAGAATCGGACCCGTCGTCTGCTGAATCCATTTTGTAAACGCGGTCCGAGTAATAATTGTAGTCCGCACGAAAACACGCCTTGTAACCCCCACACACAAAAAGCGCCACCCTCATCGGTGGCTCCGATGCTTGATATTCGCGAATGATGGAGTCGTCTCACCGAAACAATGAGCTTCTTTTTTTTTTTTCCAGCTGTGGCAAAATTGTATTGTATGCAGGGTGGCTAACGAACAGGGCTATGAAAGGCCTCGTCCACTTCCATTCCAGGATGTTTGCATCGCCAACGCGTTCCGACGATCCCAATTCGTCCAGTCAGGAGTCCAAAATTGCGTGGGAGCTGTCGATAAAACAACCGGTGAGCAGGGTTTTCTCCCTTGGGAGGGTCACCGACAAGGCGGTGGGCAAGCCTGGCAGTGCATATCTGTGGTGGTTGGCTTTGCTGAAGTGGCAGACGTAAGCATCGTGGGATGCATGCAGAGATCTTCGGCTCGGAATGCCCCAATGCGATGGAAAGCTTCGGCCAGGGCGAGCAGTCCATCCCGCGGGGTAGGGCCACCCGCTATTGGCTCGAAAGTTTCGGGGGATCGTCCTGACGCGATTCGGGCTGCGCCTCGGGTTCGAGGAGCTCTTGACGCCCATACCGCGTGGGGGTCACAGACGCCGCAGGTGTCAGCTTAGCCTGTTCCCCATGCTTCGTCCTGAGATACCTCCCTGAATGATCTTGTCCTGTAACACGGGACTAGGCGCTTGACTTGATGCTTGCCCACCGATATTGCATGTACACTACGGGGTCAGGTGACTAACATTGCCCGTGAGGTCCCGTCCTGACGGGAGGTTACGCCGAGACATCAGCTTTCCGCGAGGGACTGATGGACACGGGTTTAATGAAAACGGGCTCTGCCAGTCTGCGGATGTGATACAGACAGAGCCCTGCTGCGGAAGGAAGCGCGCTAACATGGCGCTGATCGCCGATCCTTTGTTCAACCGAAGACCGGGGTCACTGCACGCGCTGTATCATCCATGAAAGTGCATTGATGTAAGCGCTGTCATGCTACTCAACCCGCGCGGTAGCAGGAATCAATCGATATTGGCTTGGTATAGAGGATGAAAGTGCAAGCAACTATGACCGAGCAACACCGCGATAATTCGATATCAAAGAATCATCGTCCGACTGATGACGTGACGGCTGGGTCCCTGAACTACCGTAGAGATAGCCAGCCCATCAAGAATCCACTTGTCCCACCGAGAGAAAGCTTCACATGCTACGTACATAATATGCGACCCGATGGAACCCGCTAAATTTGCTTTCTTCGCCGTCCCGCAGGCGCTAGCCTATACTCGGCACCTCTTCCACCTTAGCGGTCGCATCAAGTGTGCCAGAAAGGGGCAGACAGCGCGACTGAAGGAAAGTACCACAGACGTTCCGGTACATCCTCTATCCCCGTGTCCCACTACTGGGAGTTCCCGAATTCGACGGAGGGCCAGGTCCACTTGACTTCCGTGCGCGTGGAACACCACGGGCCAATCAGGATAACAAGCACTCCTGCTTCCTTCCTGTTGGTCGAACATGCTGGGCTGGGCTGGGCAGAGTGAGTGGGCTTCCTTGGCGGAGGGCCTCGTGTGCCGCACTCTTCCGCGAATACAGTGACCGTCGCTGCGAGTGCTCGGTAAGTGCAAACCGCGGATCTAGCATGGAGTGTGCCTCGGATGCCTGTGCCCTGAAATTTTGTACCAGTCGTTATATTTGTACATGTATCGCCCTCTGTACTCCACAGCGAGGAGTGTTGTGATGGGAGTTTCCAGCACCTTGGCGGGGGGAACAAAGGACGCCAAAATCCCTGCCACAACCCCCACCCGTCTGCGCACCCCCCAAAAGCCCCGCGGAGATTCGTGGCTCCGGGCCACCTCACGCCCCAGCCAGCCCTTCTCCCAAGACTGTTGGCCCAGACGTGACCACCCAACAGCGCCCATCAGGAGCCGATTCCAGCGTGCAACGCACCGCCGCTGATTACCAAGCCGAGTCGGCTCCCCACGCTGCCCCGCTTCACCCCTGCAGCAAATACAGATGCATGCTGTGCGAGGAAGCACGAGATGGGCCGTTCCACGCGGCCATGAATCTCCTAACACGAGTGTTGGGTGGGGAGCGCTTCGAGGCCGGGCGCTCGGTCAAATTCCCGACGGTCGTGGGCGACGAGAATAAAACTTGCGACCCTGCGTTGCTCCTGATATCATTCGCCTTGTCTCTCGCCCAACCCGTCCATCCTTTCTCCATTGGAACCCAGCCCGTCCAGCTAAAATAGCGCACGCCATGGGACAGACGCCCCGACCATACTCTGCTGGCTCTCTCCACCGTTTCCAATGGGCGAGGCGGGGTGTCCCATACCTTCCTCGGCGCCTCCTCGTCCAGAAGGGTCTTGTTGCAGGAACCCCGACCCAGACAATATCCAATAGCGAGCGCGCCGAAGCTGATCCTGACAGCAGACGACCAAATCTGCGATCGACAAATTTGACCGGTCGGCGGCCGCGCCCGTCGAGTATGCAGCCGGCGCTCGGGCCATGGTACATCCGCAGTCCAACACCAAACAGTTCCACTGAGAGCGATGTGGAGCTGTTGAAGGTGGGGTGGAGAGAGCCTTTCACGCCTGCGTTGCGCACATCTGATGTTGTTTTTAACGAACCATTCATTCCATCCGAAAGAGGCCCAGGACCCTTGTACGGATACGAGAGAAGGAGGCTGGCCGGTGAAATGATTGAACAGCTAAACACGGTGTCCAGGTAACACACACCCCGGATGGCGGCACGCCAATTACTCGGTGGTTACAGGTCCCTGGCCGCGCTAGACCTGGAAAGCAAGGGCTTTGTGGTGGCGTCGGTGACCGGTCCTTGGGACTGGTAACTGGGCGCCCAAAGGGAAGAAAAGCAATGTGTTGGTCCCTGATCCCGGTAGCCCGGGGTGGCGCGAACTCTCCTCAAATGCGGAGCACATCTTACCACCTTTCCATGGGACCCTGAACATCCTACTTTACTTGTATACTCAGGGCTGTGTCCAAATGTCTTTGTCGGTTGAGGCTCGATGCGATGGTTGTCAGAATGCGGCTCTACCTAGGAATTGACTGATTCCACCTTGTACTCACATCTAGGGAGCGTTGCTCCTGCTCTTTTGGGCAGGGCGAGTGCATGGAGCCCATTTACCTCGTAATGGGGCAAGAACGTGCTACTCAAGCACGCGGCAGGGGGGTGCCAGTAGTCTTTGCGCCTTTTCAATGCGCTAAAGCCAGCCTCACCCATTGAAGACGGGGAGGGGAACCTGGGGTCTCCAAAGGTACCGTTCGCGGGTCCACATGTCGAGGTACGGGGACATGCGCAACACCCCGCTCATCCACGTTAAAAGTCGGGGGTAAATGGCTTGTCCAGGGCGTCCCTCAGCCAATTTAGCGGGCCAGCACCGCCCGGCGGAGCCCATGGGGGTCGACAGCCCTGTACCTGCCCTGCGTGGTACTTCGTACTTGCCCCCGCTGGCGTGGCATGGCAGCACCAAACGGGAGGTGTTGCTTCCAGGAAGGAAGGACCCTTGCGTTTTCTCCGTGTACGTACGAGGTAGTCCCCTGGGCCTCGCGTACCGAGTATGGTTTTATGCAGGAAAGCCCCGGTCCGTTTCCCACACCGCGCGAGGAGCGGGCGGAGGCAGCCATGGATGGAGTTAACTTATACCTCGACTGATTCCACCCGGACCGGAACTGGAGGCTAGTTCAAGCTTGGATCCCCATGTTCTAGCGATCCCGCTAACGACACCTCGCCCCATCTTGTGCTCCTGTCACATTCACATTGTCCCGACGAGCCCGCCCAGATTCCCGCCGCCATCACCTCTCGCGCCCCCCGGGACTCGCCGCAAACTGGACAGATTCGCGCTGTGAACCGCCTCTGCTACGCAAACTGCGGAGAGCGAGGAGCGACTGAAAATTTTCCCGCTTCCCCCTCAGCTCGTACACAGCCATCCAGGAACCACAACCCCACACGACGCCACCAGCGAGCGGGTGACCATCGAGCGACGCCCGCCCGCTACGGGATACCATCGCATCACGGCTCCTCCTCGACGTGACGAGCGCCCGCAGGCAGCCGAGGTTCCCCAACCTGGCGGCTGTACTCTCCACTGCCCCTCAAAAGAAGCCATGCCGTATGACAGCCTCGCCGCATTTTAGGCTTGGTGAACCGTTGCTGCTGTCGCAAACCCGCACTTGAGACGGCGCAACTCCACTGCTGTCCTTGCCGCCGAGACCTCGCCTCCCTCGTCACGTCCGCTTCCCACGACTGCCGCCGGGCCCGGAGCTCGCCCTTTTGTGACGTGGAGCAGGCACCTGCCCGCCGTGTAACACGCACGAAAAGCGCTTCATGCGCACCGTCGACGAATAGCACCGAGCGGTTCCTCTTACGGCTGCACCTGCCACCATCGCGCCCCGACCATCCGTATCTTGTGCCGCGGAGCTCAGGAACTGCGCACTCGAGGACTGGGCCGCCCCTCCAACGCCTCCCCCACAAACGTAACACAAACGTCCTACGAGCCACCCTCGTCCGCCCTCTCTTTTCTCGTCGCAAACCCTCCATCGCGCACACTGCCCGCAATCCATCGCGGCTTTAGTCGTCGCGGGCCATGGCCACGGTAGCCGCCGCCCACGACACCGAGGATGTTAAGCCCGTCCTTCCTGTGTCGCCCGCTAGCTCGTCGAACATGGCAACCCAGGATAGGCAAACGACGTCCCCGCCGGAGCTGAAGCCCGGGTATGATGGGGAGAGGGGCCGCCGGAGAAGCCGGTCCCCTGAGAACGATAGCGCCGACCAGGCCGGAGATGGAGATGGGAACCCGGCGAACTCGTCCAATTCAGACGGTCCAACCCGCAAGAGGCGGCGGAGCCGCAAGGGCCTCGACAAGAAATTCGAATGTCCCCATGAGGGTTGTGGGAAGAGCTATTCGAGAGCTGAGCATCTGTAAGAAACGTTGACTGCCATCTCTCTGTCCACTCTCGCTCCCCCGCGGCTGTCTTTGCCTGTGCTACGGACCATTATGAGCTGACAAAATCACCAGGTATCGGCACCAACTGAACCACAATCCAAAGCAAATCTACACGTGTGACTACCCGGACTGTAAGCGGACCTTCGTCAGGCTTGACCTGTGTAACCGCCACAAGGATCGCCACACCGCCAAAGGCTCGTCACTCAATCGGAAGGACTCGCTCGCTCGGTCTTCTCCTGTGGGAGACCGGCCACCCTTTGTGCACGCTGGGTCCGCGTCGCCAGAAACAAACCGGCCCGCGCCGGGCTACCCTCCCAATATCCGAACGGGGTCCATCTCGTACCAGTCACCGAGGGATCATGTGGGCAGCCCTTACAGCCCGGTCGCACACACGCCTCCGCCAGGGTTCCCGGCGGGCCCCGGCTCAAACGGGCTCGATGATTATGGACGTCAGGAGGCCGGCTATGGCGGGCCCAGTGCGCGTCGTGGCTCCTTTCATTCGGGCCAGCGACCGTCAGTGCAGACCAACGTCAACTCGTACGGCGTTCTCTCGCCGGTGTCGACACAGCAAGGTTTCCACGGCCAGCATAACACCATGAACCAGTCCGTGGGCTACGGGTCCCAGCAGACTTTCACCCCCTTTACCCTACCACCCTCCAACTTCACGGACGCATCCCGCGAAAGAGATCAGCAATACACCGGGCCCCTGACAGGCGACTACTCGGAGAATGGCCAGCAGTCAACAGGAGAATTGATGATGTTGGACTCCATGTCGCCAAATCAAATACACCCAGTATTCGGCAACGAGAGTATAATGAACAACTCCCCGCACTTCCTCCCCGACGATGTTGTTCAGTTTCTCTTTGATAATAGCAATAACTCGCCAACCATGGGGCCAGTAATGAGTCAAGGCTACAATCAGGAGTGAGTTTCCCGTTCTGCTCCCGTCCCGCTTCTGTAGGCTCAACCTTCTCCTTCCCGTACTAACGAACACTGGCAGCTATATGGGGTATCCGAACAACTATGCGAGCGTTCCGTGCCTCGGCAACGATGCCAGCGCCCTCCCCGGCTACTTCCCTGCAGCAAACCAGCAGGTCATGGCCGTCTCCAGCATACTCGACAACAACCTACCCGAGGTCACCATCTCTGACGAGAAGAGCAACGAGATTTTCGAGTTCATCAAGGACCGGTTCCTGGAGACGGGCCGTGCACCGGTAGAGCAGCACCGAGAGTATATCGTTGAAGGCGACCGGACCCAGGGCGATCACATGCTCAGCAAGAGGATGATGCAGGCGTACATTGGGTCGTACTGGGTCCATTTCAGCGATCAGATCCCAATCCTTCACAAGCCGACATTCTCGCCGGATAAGACGCCAAACCTGCTGCTCATTGCCATGATGACGATCGGGGCGGCATGCCTGGATATCAAGACCCATGGCACGGAAGTGACACAGGCGGGCTCGAAGGTGTCGAACTTCCTTGCCTGGCACATACGGTGGGAGATCTTCATGGAGCCTAGTTTCCGGCCACCGGCGAAGCTTTGGGTTTTCCAGGCCATGCTGCTGCTGGAACTATACGAGAAGATGTATTCGACGCGCGAGCTCCACGAGAGAGCACACATCCACCATGCGACAACTATCACGCTAATGCGCCGCGGGAGGTCACTCATCGGCAAGTCCGCACTCGACTCACCGCCCAACCTGGCGGACCACCGCCCAGGCTTAAACGGCTCCCGGCAGTCGTCGGCGTCCGGAGCGGCCACGCCCGACGAGTGGTGGAATCATTGGATTATGAACGAAGCGACCCGCCGGGCGGCTTTTACGGCTTTCGTGATCGACTCGATCCACGCAACCATGTTCGGTCACTCGACAGTCATGGTGGCACACGAGATGCGGCTCCCGCTGCCTTGCGACGAAGGACTGTGGAAGGCAACCAGCAGCGCGGAGGTGAACAGGATCGAGACGAACCTGATGTCGAACAACATCAAGCCCGTGTCATTCCTCGAGGGCCTAAAGCGGACGCTCAGTGGGCAAGAGGTACGGACGAACTCGTTCGGCCGTATGGTCCTGATGGCGGGCCTACTTAGCGTGACGTGGCACATGAACCAGCGCGATATGCAGGTCAACGTTCTCGGCGGCGGCGTCTCGCAGGCGCTCGGCGGGCGCGACAAGTGGCGCGGCACTCTGAATCGCGCGTTCGACAGCTGGAAGACGGATTTCGACAAGTCTCTGGAGCGTGACGAGGCGTCAAACGACCCCTACAGGTGCGACGCGACGCGACGCAAGGAAAGCGACGTGGCGAGGGAGAGCCGCATCGTTCTGCACCACCTAGCGCACATGGCCATGCACGTGGATGTCATCGACTGCCAGATCTTCGCGCGGGCGAAGCGCCTCCTCGGGAGGCCGATTGGGCCGCAGGACCTCAGCAGCGCGCAGCGGCGGATGAAGGACCAGTGGGCGCCGACAGCGAAGGCGCGGGACGCGACGTTCTACGCGCTCAAATTCCTTTGCATTGTGCTCATGCCCGAGGCGGCAGGCGGAAACGCCCGACCGGGCGAACCGTACTCGGCGCGGGACGATGTGCAGCTGAACAGGCCGTGGGTGCTGTACTTTGCGGTACTGGTGGTCTGGTGCTACGGGTACGCGATCGAGGGGCCCTGCCCCGACGTGGCTCTGCCGCGGAGCCACGCGGAGAAGGGACAGCTTATGCAAGACTACCTCGTCAAGTTCGGCGGCATCCAGACGCCGGACGATCTGAAGGGCGCGAAGAAGCTCAACAACAACACGGCGCTGCTGATGGTGATGAAAGACGCGTTTGCGTCAACGAGATGGGAGCTTTTGCATGAGGGGGGGATATTACTTGGGAACTGTATCAATCTCAACGCCGGAAAGCCCGTATAGGTGCGTCAGGGTCGGGGTCGGAGATGGAGGCCTCGGGAGGTGTTGTGGCGGGTCTTGTCTTATACGGGGAGTTACGCCCAGACACGGAAACGGCGGCGGGATCTGTCCACGCAAGAAGAGATACCACTTACTTTCCGTCATGTCTTTTTTCTTTCTTTCTTTTGTCGCTGTTATACGTATCTTCTTTGGCGGACTTATGCTTTAGCGTTCGGGATGATAAAGTGGGAGGACATTCTTGCTTCTGCGGTCCTTTTGTTACACATTGCCACGTTGAGCGGCTCCCTGTCATGAAAGGAGGGGCGTTGATGATGTGTTTTATGCTTTCTACGCAAGGATGAGTGTACATATAACGGCGACGCGTACATACTTATTGGAATGTGTGGCTTGCTACTCTGGATGTTGGCTCCGGCTCGAAGGATGGAGACGAAGTCTCACAGGCCAGACGTCTCGCAACGATCGGGTTTCACCGCATAGGCGGGCCCCTCTTCTCTCCTGCCAGCCTTTTACCTATTGCAGGAAACCTCAGATGCTCGCCGCCCGATGACAGCCTCGCGGGAAACTTTATATATCATGATACGACCAGAAGGGGGAAGTGAGAGACAGACAGAGGCGGACGTGACGGGTCTTTCGAAGCGCCCGGCATGATACTACCTGAACCTTCAGACAAAGGTTAACTGCAGGTTGTGGCAAAGAGGCTTTGGCTTGTCCAGACCCACGTCTGTTACCCGGTCAGATTGAAGCAGCTATCGCGGTTTCATCTACACTAGTCTAGCGCTGGCAAACCAACTCCCCTGGACCGCACTTCACCATCTCTTTGTCTATAGCAACCCGCAGCTCGCAGTTGTGAGTCCTACTCTGGGATTCCGAGGAGCTCATGCCCTGTGAGTTTGAGACAGAGCCTGGAGCCTGAATGCCGCACCTTTGCATTCAGCATACCAATCACAGTCCAGCTTACAGCCAGCCAAGGGAAAGAAAAGGCCATGGGAAGCCTTGCCTTCACTGACTGGGCTACTTCTGACACACTCTTTTCAACACCTTACTTACACCCTTCCCATCTCCCAACTCCACCCATTCCCAAGCACGCGCTAACAAAGAGAGCCCGCCACAACGTATCATCGAGAGCAGCAAGAGAAGCCCTTTGCCATGGTGTCTATACCGGGCCTACCGAAAGATGTATTCCTACACCTTGTTCCATTCCTTGATTTCAGAGACCTTGCGTCCTTGATGTGCACCTCGAGAGATGTCCACGACCTCATCGAGGAGAGCAGAGCGACCATCTGCAGGACCTTGTATCTCCAACACCTGGTAAGCATATCCAGAAGTTGATCTGCGTCCGTCTCCGGGATATTTCGTCTAACTCTTGGGAAGGATGCCCCTCCGAATGACTTGGACTGGGTGCAGGAGGTAAAGGACATCGCGCTGCTGTCGGCACGCGTCCGGGACTCGCCCGATCTCAACGTCTCAGTGCGGTCTCCCCGTCTTAATATCCCCCCGAAGCGTTCGTTCTAACATAGAAGTAACCTTAGCCTGCCGAGGCGCTCTCCATCGGCCAAACGATGCTAAGGTTGGCCAAGAACGCGTCTCCGGCTCCGGGAATGGGCCCGTTCTCCTCGTCACCCACGCACCTCCCCTCTCGCAATGCCCTCTTTCTGACCCGCCTTCTCGAGAAGGCTGAAGTGCGCGAGGCATTCCTCTATGTGTCGGGAATCTACACCATGGCCCCACGGCACCACAGGGTACGCGATACCTTCTGGGACGCGGACGTGGCCATCTCGCACCTCCACTGCCTCTACGGCAGGGTCGATAGCGTGCACGCTGGCGTTGATTCCCGCCGGGTCCACGCCTACACGTGGGCCGAGATGAAGGCGTACAACCCCCTGGAGTACACCCGGCGCGACAACTGGGGCCCGTTCATGGACGAGCTCGGGGGCGCGGTGGACTGGACGAGGGTTGAGGCCTCGATGCTTGTGCTTGCCAAAAGGATGGCGGGTCCGGAATGGGACTGGCTCGGATGCATGACGAGGGAGCCGCCCTTCTCGGGCTCCTACAGAGACAGTTCCGCCTGCCTCCGACCGGCTTCCCAGCCGCAGCTCGGGTTGGACGAAGACCCGTACGGCATCACCGGCAGCTGGACCATGGTAAGTCGCCGGGCCCCGTCGGATCCGGACGAAGAAAGGAGAGCGCATCTGACCAACTCCAGGTGATGTCGGCCTTGCAAATCGGAAATGGCATATTCCACCAGTTCTCGGTTTCGTGGCCCGCCATCCAGAGCCACTTCAAGCGCCAGACAGTGATGCGTGTCTCCATGAATCTGCGGGTCACGGTCACCGAGGACACGTCTAAGTCCCGTGGGCTCCCGAAGGCGCATTTTGAAGGGTCCTCGACGACCCCGATCGGCACTCTTGACATAACGGGTTCGTACTTCGGAACCCCGTCTCTTCCTGCTCCCGTCTGCTCGAGTAACTAACACGGGGCTGTAGGAAACTGCTGCAGGACGGCCGCGGGGGAGGTCCGATGGAGGCTTGTCTGTCTGCGCAGTGGAATCCCCTGGAAGCGCATCGAGGCCGTTCAGATCGGGGGCGTGAGGTCGGGCCGCGGCGCCGTCGGAAACTGGTGCGATACGTAGGTCTCCTCTCATACCACCAGCTCTAGGAACTCCCGAGTTTACCGCTGCGGACGGGTCTCGGAACTAACAGATACTAGGCCAAACAATATTACCCGATCGGTCGGCCCTGCCGCCATGTGGAAGACCTTGTAGGGGGCCCATGACGCACGCTCCAGTCGGAGGGCTTTGACTTGAACGGGAATAGGCCCTGATAGGACGAGAAACGGGATGAGAGAGTGTAGAGGACCAACACCGGAGGACATCAGCGAAGGCACATGGCGGGTAAGAGCGTGGTCTATGTATCTGAAGACCGGGAGGCGTATGATGCCGTGGAAAGATCGAGTCAGAAGGTTGAAGTCGACGGATAAAAAAAGGGGCTCCGCAAGGAGGGAAGGGTATCGGGATCGGGCGTTTGGGAATGCAAGGAGACCAAAAGAGGTTCAATAAAAGGCGGGCAACGAGAGAAAACGCCGCTGAAACCAGAGTTGAGCTTGCTTTAAACCGTGAACCTCTACACCGCCAGCCTCTGCACACCCTCGCCGCAAACAAGCCGGAATCCAGATTCGTCCATCCATTCAGCATATACCCCGTCATTTAAACACAAGCCAGTAAATCCGCCTTTGAAAGCCCTCTCTACTCCGTACTCCTCCATGCAATCATCTTCTAGGAACCCCCTCCCTATAATCTATCGCTAGGCCCATTCCTTTTCTTCCCGCTCCTCGCATCTACGACTTCTGGAAGAACCAGCTCGACCGCTTGCTGCCGCCGCCGCCCTCCTGCAGCGACGAGATGGCAGGGTTCGCAGCGTTCGCGGGGGGGCCCTCGCCGCCTCCCCTCAGCGGTTTCGCGATGCGGCTGCCCGCGTTCGCGAAGCTGAAGCCGCCCATGCCCGTGGGCGAGCCCAGGCCGCGCGTGGAGCCCGCCTTGGCCGTTTCCAGGCGCTCCTTGACAGCTGCCAGCTGAACCTCGAACCTGCGGTGGTTGTTAGATGGCTGATACGGGGATACGGCACGTATGGGGGGGGAAGGGCCGGGAAATGCATACCTCTGGTTCGCGGACGTCATCTTCTCCTGGCTATCCTGCAAGAGCCCCTCCAGGCTCTGGATCCTCTCGTTCCGGGCAATGAGCTTCCTCTCCGCGATCGCCACCTCCTTCTTCAGCGCCGAGTTCTGCTCCACGAGCTGCCTCTGCACCTGCGTAAGCTGCTCGAGGTTCCTCTCCAGGAACGCCATCTTCTTCTGTTGCGCCCGGCTGTTGCTGCTCCGCAGCACGTTGTTGTACTGCTCGCGCGTCTCGTCGAGCGAGATCTCCAGCTCCACCACCCGCTCGCACCGGTTCTGCAGGTCGCGCATCAGCGATTTCTTCATCGCGTCGAACTCGGCCATCTGCTGCTGCACCGTCTTGCCGTTCGACATGGCCGTCGCCGCGCCGCCCGCCGCCGCCGCCGCCCGCTTCTGCAGGTCCTCGACCAGCGCCGATAGGCGTTCCGTCTCGGTGTTCTTCTGCGTAATCTCCGCCTTGAGATCCTCGGCGAGCTTGACCTGCGCCTCCTGCTTGTTGGAGTACGCCGTTTCGAGTCGTGACTTGATCTCCTCCGCGTCACCCTCGCCGAGGTTGCGCGTGAGGAGCTCCTCGTACTCGTTCTGGAGCGCCTCCAAGCGCTCCTCGAGATCCTGCCTCCGTCGCGACTCCGCGGCGCTGGCCGATGACGAGCCGTACGTGGACAACTCCGCCTGCCGGACGATGCCCTGTGTCTCCTCTAGCCTCTGCTGCAGTTGCTTAAGCTCCTCAGGCGGGATCGGGTCGCCGAGAGTGCTGTGTTCTATGAGGCCGCCGAGCTGCTTGATGGCCTCGGAGATGCCCTTTTCGTTGTCGCTGAACACATCCGCGCCGAGATCGAAGCCCGCCATCATCTTGGCCATCTTTTCCGCTTTCTTCTTTTCCTTCTCGTCGAGCACGGCGCTCGACTCCTTGACGGCCATCTTGGCGTCGAGGAGGTGCTGCTTTACCTCGTCGAGTTCGGCGGTGAGCTCCGCGTTCTGCTCCTTCAGCGCGTCCATGGAGATCTGCGCCTCCTTGCCCTCGAACGTCACGCGCTCGATCTGCATCTTGAACTCGTTCGTCTCGGTCGTCAGCCTCTCGTTCTCCTTGCCAAGCTTGCTGTCATGCTCCTTGAGGAACCCAAGCTCCTCCTTGCTCTCCCGCAGCTGCTTCTCCGTGTTGACGAGCTGGCTTTCCTTCTCTGCTAGCTGATCTTGTAGCTCGTTCTCTCGGCGAAGGAACTCCTCGCGCTCGTCTTTCTCGAGGGGGATGCTTGGCGTCGCTGCTCGGTCGAGCGATGGCGTTTCTGGACGGGGTTCAGGTGCCAGCCTCGACGGCGTTGATGGCGTGGACGGACGAGGTTCCCGTGATGGCGGCGGCGGTTTCGCAGCCACCACGGCATCGCTTGCCATGGCAGCTGTCCACTTCTCCTTGGGCACCGACTCGCCCGAGCGCCACAGCTGGACCTCACTCTCGAGGTTAGATATGTAGCTCTCGAAAGTGGCCGTTTGAGTCTGGGCTTTACGGAGCAGGGCCTTGAGCTCGGCCGGACTGAGTTCGGCGTTGACCTTGGCCTTGTTCTTGATTGCCTTTGCCCTCATACCGAACCGTAGAGTACTGAGTGTCTCGGAATCGTTGTAGCTGCTGGGGGAACAGTTGATGATGAGAGTCGTCCGACTGTTGCCACCAAGCGACTCTTGCAATATACGGGTCAACTTGGAGTCTCGGTACGGGATGTGCGACGACTTTCCGTCGGTCAAAGAGTTGATAACCATGCCGAGGGCGCTCAAACTCTTGTTGATCTTCTTCGCCTCCTCCAGGGTCTGGCCGCTGGCTCCCGTCTTGCCAACCTTCTCACTGCCCGCGAGATCCACCAAGAACAGCTGGCCGCTCTTGGCCGACCCCGTCTCGACATGCTTCTGGGTGATGGTCACGACGAAGATCGAGTGCGAGCGGGAAGACTCCTGATTCATGTTGGTGGCGGCAACGGCGCGCGCGGCGTCTCCCCTCCTCATAACCTCGTAGACCTCCTGCACGCTCGACACGTAGATCTCGAGAAGGCCCTTGACGTACACGCCGCGGCTCCGCTCCTCGTGGACGGGCAGGTTGTCGTTCTGGGGGTGCAGTAGATCGCGGATCCTCTCCATGTAGATTTCCATGTACGAGACGCGCACGGTGTATTCGATGGTGGGCGGGCTGGACATGATGCTCGCGAAGATCTGCTCGACGATACGGGGGATGACACCGCGGTTCTCTTCGTCGTCGATATTCGAGCCCATCATGGTGTAGGACTTTCCGGCGCCGGTCTGGCCATAGGCAAAGACGGTTCCATTGTAGCCGTTTAGGATGTCGTCGACGGTGGAGCGAATGGAGAAGTCGAAGATGTCGGTTTGCCTGGACGTCATGCCGAACACGCGATCGAAGGTGAAGTTGCCTTGCGCATCTCGCGACTATATGAGGCAAGCGAGAGTCAGTACACACCACCAGGGTTCGGTCCGTAGCTCGGGCTGGCGCGCGCACACTGCGGGCCCTGCCACAAGGGAGAAGGGAGGACAGCGTCATACATCTATGGTGCACGTGTCGTCGCCATCGAAAGAGACGATAGGCGTGCCGCCCGACCCCAGCTCGATCTTGTTCTGGGGTCGGAACCGGGCCACGACCTTGATGCTATTCGCCGACATGGTGGATTCAGACTGATGCTGGGTGTCCCGATTGGCTTGCTGGGGTTCCTGTGGCTCGTGCTACCACGGCGGATATCACGACGGTCCCCGGGCGCTCGGCGGTTTAGGGGGGTTGCGAAACGAAGGAGGGACTCTGTCGCGCGGCTTGCTCGCAGGACGGATTGGCGGGAAGGCGGGGAGCCGGATGGGGAGAGGATGCCCGCCGGCCACAGGTGCAGGGGGTTGTGGATTTCGGTCGAAGCGGTGGGGAGGGCCCCAGTCAGTCACCGCAATGGGCTGTCGAGGGAACCCACAAAGGAACAACCGGACGCTGGAACGGGACTCGACTCGATATAACAAGGGTGCCCCCAAACAAACGCAAACAAGAAGAAAAAAGAACCAGTCGGCGTTCGCGGATCAAAGGAAGCCCTGAGCGAGAGAAAGACGTGACAACTCGAAGGGAGTGGTTGGATGCCTGAGAGGACGCGACACGGGGCGAAGGGGAATGAGTACTTGGGTCGGTCCCGCGCCGGCAGCACGGGCAGGGTTTATTGGTGGGCGCGGCCCTTATTAGTGGGTTTCAAGGACCGCCACAGGGCACAACAGATTGGGGTTTTATGGCAGTGTTTCACGGTGCATGTACCGAGCACCGGCCAGCCAGCCTCGACCCCGATCCGGCGCTCTGTATTCGGCTATGCACGAAATCAGAAACGCAAACATCCGTTGACGCTTGGTTCGATCCTCGCGTTTGACTCTTGACAGATGCCGGCGAGTTCGTCGCACACGGTTAGCCTGGCTCAACGCCACCTCGCTCCCGAACCACGTTCGCCATGCCTCTAAGCGGGACTTGGGGCTGCGGCGGGGTCCCGTGCCTGGCTGCCAGGCCACGCCACTCGCGTCGCGACTTGGCGGCGCGCCAGGCACATGGCATGTAAACACACATAAACCTTGTAAAGTACCTTCTGGTCAAACCTGCCACGTTCGGTACCTCCGGCCCCTACCAAGCAGACTCGGTCGTGTACATCGATCCCCAGAACGGTTCGGAGCAGATTGTTAGTGGGCAATCGGATGAATCTCGACGATACATAACGCAGCTTTACTTAATTATCGCATCGAAGCCGGGCACTACACGGTATGGAGCATTCATAGAAGCGCGATTATGCTTCCATACGGACCGCAATTCGGTGTCATTCCGGGCCAAAATCGAGGCCGCGTGGGGGTATCTCCGATAAGATACGCTTCCGACCGCCACCACGGGAAGAGCAAGGGCCGCTCGGCTACGACACCATTAAATCTCAGCTGCTACGCTTGACCAGCGGGTCGCAGGCCCGACGCATCACGCCTGCAACCCGTCCTGCAGGGCCCGGGACAGACCGATCCTCGAACCCGCCCAAGATCCATGTACCATAACCAGTCTGTTATTGACACCCTCATCGGTATAACGCTATGTAAATGCAACAATAACCCGACCTCCTTCGCCCGATTTCCTCCCAAAACTCCACTTGACAAAGGAAAAACGACGTCAACGCAATATAGAATGCTCTGGCTGAGCAACGTACAGAAGGCGGGATGCTGGAAATTTTGGGCTCTTAGCAGCCAAGCCCAGTAAAGACGATGAACCAAGCTTGGAGGAATGCCAATGAACCTATTCAGGCTGATGGTACGCCTTGTTCCCCTTACTCCCTGTTAGCATCGAGACACTCCGATAGCACCATCAATGTCTCGTCTTGTTCTTCGGGTTGGATTGGAAGCAGGAGGTTCGTGGCGGTGTTGGCGTTGGTGTTGGTGCCGGTAGGGTCGATGGTTGATGGTTGATGGTACTCAGAAGCGATACCAGTGGCCACGATAGGTTCTCTGTCTTCCAATGTGCGGCCAGGGAAACGGAGAATGGGATCGATCATATCCCAAATGCCTTTCCTCGGCACGTGGGCCTTATTCTTCCCACGATTTCTCGACTGTCTCGCGGACTCGCTTCTCATACTCTTTCTGGTTTTCCCTGTAGAGGTTCGACGCTTCAACGTTCGCTGGAGATCCGGTGTTTGGGTCGTTAAGCAAACTGCACACCTGGTTAGCCTGAAGGGCGCTATACGGATCAGGGAGGGGAGGGGGAGGTATGATGGCCATACCTCTGGATGCTGGTCAGAACCGCAGCGACATCGTACGTGGGGCTCCATCTGTTCTGCAGGATATCTAAACACAGCTCTCCGGTGGCATAGACGTTGGGATGGAACATTTGGCTGATGAACTTGACGGCGGGCGGCTTATTAGGGTACTGCTCTTCGAACTGCATCACCAGCCTAAATGTTCCATCTTCAAAGGGTGTGTCGGCGGGCCCGATAATCACAGCATTCCTGCATCACAGACGTTAGATGCGCCCGTCTCCTGCGCGTGTAGTTGGCTAGGATACGAGGACCGATGGCATACCAAGTCATAACATTGTCGGGCACTGGGGAGGCCGAAACGCCGGTAGGAGGGTCGGTCTGCATGCGCTTCACGAAGACGGTGGTCAGCATTGACTGCACAGAAGCGGATCCCCCTCCCCCCAAAAAACCTGGATAATGGGTGCAACGAACCTTGAAGTCGCGCATGAGACGGCGTCGGGCAGCGGTGGACATGATGGCGGGTGAGGGGTATCGACGGGGAGACGAGATACGGTCAGAGGCACGGTGCGGGGACGACCAGGTGGAAAATGCAAGAAGCCCAGCCTCGAAGCCGGGGTTGACGCGTTCGGCTTTGGGGGTGAGGTGCTCTGTGTCGATGACCCGGGACGCTGGATGGGGTTTGTTGCAGGAGGCGAGTTCTCACTCAGCCATGGAAAACCGGTGCAGCGTCTTTGAGTTTCGGTGCGTGCAGCGGCGACCGTCGACCGGATTCTGTCGACCCAGCGAGGGGCCAATCAGGCTGGCGTGGTTTTGGCCAATGAGGCACGCCCAAGATCGATCAGGTCAGCGCCCGGCCTCGGAGCCTCCGCCCGCACGGGTCCGGAGAGGGTCCGAAGGGGAGGCGAGGCACGTGACGTCAGAGAATCGTGTGGCAATGGGAGAGAGGAGTCGAGGTGCCGGAGTGCCGCCACCCAGCATGTCGGTAAGGCAGCCGCCGGAAAGCGTGCAAGGAGAAAGGCCAAGCTAAAACGCCCCCCCAAAAAAGCATGCAGTACTTGTACCGAGCACCTCCAAAACCACGGCCAATGGCTGCGAGAGAGGTCTGGCTGGCCAGCTCGGGAAACGTGGGGCACCGTTGCATTTGGCTCGGGGCATGTTCGGGGAGTGTGGGGAAAGAGGGACCCGCCACCGTTCTTAGCCGAAGAAGGCCGAGTACAGTACAATACATATGATGATTATGATTGCAACTCCCACATCGCCGAAAGTGCCCGCGTCTCTTGTTCTGTCGTCTGCCTCATTCATTTATTCTTCGTCGCGCCCCCTATCGTTTCCTGCACCAGTAACGCATCTGTGGCCCAGCATGGTTCTATTCTGCGCTAGGCAGTCCGCGGCGATTCCGCGCCAGTTCGCCCAGGCTGGCGCGCGCCGAGGCTTCTCGAGCCGGTCTTACATGTGCCAAGAAGTTCGCGATGCCTACATTCTGAGCGCTTCTAGGACGCCCACGGCCAAGGTGTGCACCCGCCACAGCCGGACCGACATGCAGAGACGCCAGGATGGCTAACACTCTATTTTGATAGTTCAATGGATCCTTCACGACGGTTCCCGCTCCGCGCCTCGGCGCCGCGGCCATCAAGTCGGCGATAGAAAAGTCCAAGGTCCCCAAGGACAGGGTTACCGACGTCTACCTTGGAAATGTCCTCCAGGGCTCTGTCGGCCAATCACCCGCGCGCCAAGCTGCCATCTTCGCCGGCTTCTCGCCAGAGGTCGAGGCCGTCACCATCAACAAGGTGTGCGCCTCCGGTCTCAAGGCTGTGGTTTTCGCCGCGCAGAACATCCAGCTCGGCCTGTCCGAAGCTCAGGTCGCCGGCGGCATGGAGAACATGTCGCAGGTGCCCTACTACCTGCCCCGGTCGAGCAGCCTCCCGCCCTTCGGTCACATCAAGCTGGAGGACGGTCTGATCAAGGACGGCCTCACGGACGTGTACGACCAAATACACATGGGCAACTGCGCCGAGAACACGGCGAAGAAGTACGGTATCACGAGGGAGATGCAGGACGACTATGCGCTGCAGTCGTACGAGAGGGCCCAGGCGGCGTGGAAGGCCCAGGCGTTCAAGGATGAGATCACCCCCGTGGAGGTCAAGGGGAGGAAGAGCTCGACTACGATCGACACGGACGAGGGCTACCTCGACATCAAGCCCGAGAAGATCTCCACCCTGAAGCCGGCCTTCGTCAGGGACGGCACTGGCACCGTCACGGCGGCCAACTCGTCGACGCTCAACGACGGCGCCAGCGCTCTCGTCCTGGGCAGCAAGTCCCTCGCGCAGGAGTTCGGTGCCGGCTCGAGGGTCCTGGCTAAGATCTGTGGTCACGCCGACGCGGCGGTTGACCCGATCGACTTCCCCGTTGCGCCCGCGAAGGCGGTCCCCATCGCGCTCGAGAGGGCGGGGATCACGAAGGACCAGGTGGCGGTCTGGGAGTTCAACGAGGCGTTCGCCGCGGTTATCAAGGCGAACGAGAAGGTGAGCAGCCAGAAGAGGACTTGCCCGGCGGTACTTGTGCGTTAAAGGTTGCTAACACATAAACGCAGATCCTGGGACTCGAAAAGGCCAAGGTCAACCCCTTGGGCGGCGCGATCTCGCTCGGCCACGCGCTGGGTAGCTCTGGCTCGCGTATCCTCACCTCTCTCCTGCACCAGCTGGAGCCCGGTCAGTATGGTGTGGCGGCGATCTGCAACGGCGGCGGGGCGGCGACCGCGATGGTGGTGCAGAGGGTCGAGTCTGTCTAAGGAGCGGATGGAGGAGAGAAGAACAGAAGCCGTGAGAGCAAGATCGTTCAAGTTGGAATAGTTGCGAGACGGTGCGAGGCAGGAATCTAAGATGTATATCCACCATCGCGCAGTTTCGAACCGTAGCAGATTTGGGCTTTCCTACCCGGAGCACAGCATGTAAAAGGAAACTCCTCGGCTTTGTGATCTCATGATATGGCTATACCCTAAGCGTTCTCGTCCAATTCGCCCAGCCAGTTGAGCAGAGGTATGCTTTATATGTGTGCTCACACTGGATTCTCCTGTTTGACGGGTGGTGCTGAGATGGGAGGGGCTTGTACCTCCCCACGTAAAACCGGCGGCATGTGACATTGCCAGGCCTGTGGGGGAGCCCACAGTGGGCTCTGTGCACCACGCAGCTTCTGCCAAGCGCTTCACAGCTCACATAGCTCACTTCAATACCTCCAGCTTCATCCCTGGTACCGAGCATTACCTTCCTTCACCGGGGCGCCATCCCGGCGAGGTATGCAAATCTACCATCCTCGCAACAGCTTTCCATCCAATTTCCTCACCCATCTTGCCCCCGCCTATCTACCCACAAATCCCAGTTAATCAGACGCGCGCCGCCATGTCCCTTCTCACGCAATTCCTCACCAACCTCCGCGCCTTCATCCGCGACCAAGACGGCGACAGCCTCCGCGCCTGGCTCCAGGTCTCCCCCAACGCCTCGCAGCAGTACTTCGGCCTCGGCGCGGAGCTCAAGGCCCAGTTTGGCGCCGCGCCGGGCGCCGGGGGCGCGAAGAACAGAAAGGGGAATGACGCGCTCGAGGCGGCCGTGGAGAAGGGGCTGCCCGAGGACGATGACGTGGGCGACGGGCAGGGCACCAGCTGGCCCGGCTTCGTGACCTTTGTGAAGGATTACATGGTTTTCTGGCGGGATGTTGATTTCGACGATCTTGTGAGGGCGCACTCGCAACTCTGCGGCCTCGTCAAGTGAGCTAGCTATTCCCACCCTTTGCATCTCATCGTGAGCACGGCGTCTGACAACCTTCCTCCAGCTCCTGTGGCACCGCCTTCGCCAACCCCAGCTACGGCGGCATGCTCCTCAAGACCAGCATGTCCCTCAGCGAGGTCCTCGTCCAGCTCACCATGATGCTCAACCGCCGCCCCGACCTGACGAGCCGCCTGGGCGCCGGCGACGAGGAGGGCCGCAAGTCCGTCGCCGAGACCTCGGCCGAGATCATCCAGAAGATCTTCACGGCCTGCCTCACGGACCGGACGAGCGCGAGGCTTAGCACCCCTGAGGGGAAGAAGGTCGGCGTGTACATGTTTGCGAACCTCGTGCTCAAGCTGCTATTCGCGGTATGTGCTCTCACTCTCGTCCCGGGCCTCTCACGCCCTCTCCCGCCAGATCGTGACTCTCCACCCGTACTAACTTCCGCAGTGCCGCAAAACCCACCTGGCAAAGCAAATCTTCACCAACATCTCCACAAACTCGCCCCCTCTCTCCCTGTACCCCGCCGCCCAGCGCGTTACCTTCCTGTACTACCTCGGCCGCTTCAACCTCGCCAACAACCACTTCCTCCGCGCCGCGAACTGCCTCTCCGAGGCCTACTTCCAGACCCCCCCGCGCTTTACCACCCACCGGACCCTCATCTTCACCTACCTCATCCCCGCGAACCTCCTCCTCGGCCTCCTCCCCTCGGAAACTCTCCTCGCGCGCCCGGAATGCGCCCCCCTCTCACCCGTCTACCGGCCCGTCCGCCAGGCCCTCCGCAAGGGCGACTTCCACCTCTTCCAGCAGACCTTGTCGGCACACGAGTCCTGGCTATTCGACAAGGGGGTCCTCCTCCTCCTCACCCACCGCCTGCGGCCAACCCTCTGGCGCTCGCTCTCCCGCCGCGTCTTCCTCCTCACCTACACACCCCCCACGGACCCCAACTCGAGGCGGGCGCCGCTGCTCGACCTCACCCACCTCCTCGCGGCCGCCACGTACCTCCACAGGCGGATGGAGGGCTACGCCCCGTCCCCCGCCAGCGCGTCCGCCACGACCACCCTCGCCCCACCGCCCGGCGGACCGAGGAAACTGCGGCCTAACGAGGGCATGGTGTGGGGGAACGCGGCGCCGACAATGCAAGACGTGGAGCTCGCCGTCGCGGCGCTGGTGCAGCAGGGACTGCTCCACGGGTATGTGGCGCACGACATGGGCAAGTTCGCTGTCATGGGGGCCAAGACGAAGGGCGCGGTGGTGGCGGGGTGGCCGGTTGTTGCCAACGCGGTAAGAGAGCGGAGGTACGCGGAGGAGATCGAGCTAGATGCGGTGCCGGGATGGGTTAAGGGGTGACGAACAAATGAAGGGGCATGGGCACATTCCGGACGGGTGTGCAGGATTGTAATCGTCATTGGTTTATGGGTGCGTGTATGGCCTAGTAGAAGCCTTGTGCTCTTGGTTACTTCGCCAAGCAGGGTCTAGCGGGAGGAATACCAACCCCCTGCGCTGCGAGCATCTCAAACCAAAGACCAATTCGGATATCTAAAGAATCAATTCGCTACCAACTACCTCCCCCCCCCCCCGTCCCTCGTGCCCACATAGACTTATCCGGTCTCACCAGCCCCCACTCCCACCCCCCCTTCTAGCCTTCCCAAACAGCGTCCATATATCCGCTCTCCCAGTTCATACATAGACTCGTATAAGTCGTCACACCAACCATGTTAGTCCCATCCCACTAGAAGTGAAAGGGCTGAACAGAAACGAAAAGAAACGGCCACCAAGGCCCGTCCTCGCCCACCCCCCAAGAATCGAATCATCCGCAAACCCTCGTCCCATCCCCACAGACGATGAGATAGAAGAACGTATGACTGGCCCCAAGGAAGGGCACCAGCAGTGGTATCCAAAAACGAGATACTTGTCCAAAGACAAAGTTCCGGCGACGAAAAACGAAGAAAAAGGGCGTTCGGGCAGTACCGAAGCCGAAATCCCGGTTCGTCGAACTCAGGATATGGGTATTTGTAAACAACTGCGCGAGGCTTCGAAGCCTGCGCTGGCGGGGGTGATCGCGGAAGACGGGTCGGGGCAAATAAGAATAGACACTATCGCCAGTAGATGGCTCCATGTAGGGTATGTATAGTCGAGAATATGCAAGACGAACCAAGGCGCGAGACCGGCGAGGTAGCAGTGTCGAGTTCACTAGTACCTTGCGCTAGCAAAAGAAATCAAAGAGGTGTCCACCATGCGAGGAACAAGGACAGCTGTGAGGCGCAAGTTGCGGGGTTCTTGCTGTTTAATAGAGGCAAGCTGCCGCCAGCGCAATAACAAGTCCAGCAACAGCTGCACTGCCCTGCCGGCCAGGCGCATCGTTCTCCTCAGATTCCTCCTCCTCGGCATCGTCCGTCTCGGATGAGCTACCGGTATCCGAGGAACCAGAGTCGGCGCCTCCCTCGCGGAAGAGGCCAGGCCCCACGGTAGGGCTGCTGCTACCGGATGATGACCCGGACGTCTCTTCGTCGGTGGTCTCCGACGCCGAAGACGAGGAAGAAGAGGAAGTGGACGTGGGCTCCTCCTCTTCGTAGGAGTCACCATCTTCCTCCGAGTCCTCCGAGTCGCCCTCCGAACCGTCCAGGCTAAAGACGACGATGTTGCCCTTGGACCCGGACGGCACGGTCACGACGCAGAACGCCGAGTCGCCGGCGCCGACGCTGCCCTGGTTGCTAACGACCTCTCCGTAGCTCTTCTTGGACGGGTTAAGTTCGCAGGGCAGCCCATTGCAGCCGCCGTCGGGGCAGTCGATGCGGACACCGAAGTTAAGGGCCGACTTGTCGAGACCACCGCCTTCGTGTTCGTAGATGGGATTGAAACCAAGCTTGAGGAAGGTCTGGCCATCCTTGTCGGTGTTCGCGCCGGCGACGTAGGGCGACCAGTTTCCAATGGGCTTCGATTCGTCACCCCAGATGCATCCCTCATCGCCCGTGCCCGGAGGGTTGATGTAATAGCTTATACAAAGTTAGTCTTTGAGAACAAATAGGCCTGTAGCTCTGTGGGCATGAGCTTACTGTGCAGAGGTCGAGTCCCAGTAGTCCGGATCGGGGACAGCTAGGGTAGTAGTCGAGCCGTCGACAACGGTGGGAATCAACATGGCCTCATTGCCCGGCAGGACTGTCTGGCAGAACGAGCACTTCTTGCCAACCTTGTTGACCACCTGGACGGTCCCGGTTCCATCGACACAGTAGGGCTTGTCCTCGAAGGGCTTCTTGGCCTCGCCACCATCGCAGTACAGTCCACCGTTCTGGAAAGTGTTAGGGACAGTCCAATAGCTACAGAGGAGCGTGCGGAGGGGGGGAGGGTTGTGACGGCCTACCATGGATTCGGTTTCATAAGTCGTGTCAGCCTCCCACTGGGCCATCACCTTGCCAGGCTTGCACGCAATCGGGCAGTACATTCCATCCTCGCAGGGTTGGTCGGGGCTCATGGCGAAGCCGTTGTTCACATCGCCGGGGACGAAGACGAGATCGCTATGGTCGGGGAGGGTGCAGGTGGACTTGCGCTTCTCGACATTAGCGTGCTCGACCTCGGCATGGATTTTGGCGAGCTTGGCGATCTGAGAGTGAGTGTGTCGTCGGTGGTTAGGGCGGTGGGCGGAAGACGCCTCGGCGCAGAGCAGCACCAAGGCTGCAACAGCGGTGGTAAACCTCATCGTGGCGGCGGATGTGGCACGGATGAAGGCGTTGTGGTGTCCTCAGAGAGCCAGATCCTCCGCTAAGCTGAGAGTGCGCGATCCCAGGGTTGTTCAGCAAGAGCTGATATAGTTCCGTCGAGTAGTGCTATAGAATAGGTGTAGATGGCGCGTATATCGCAGACATGGACGGACGGTAAAACGAGGGTGATGCGGGTTGGTAATGAGCGTTGGTCAAGCTTGGGGCTTGAGAGTCGAAGCGAGTGTTAAAGAGCGACAGTGGTTTGGAACGAACGAAAAGTCAAGCAAGCAGTGCCTGGGGCGAAGGGGAAGAAAAAAAGAGTGTTGGGGCCACACGGGCTGAAATGCGATCAACAGGGATGGGGAAGCGGGAAGGGAAAGAAGAGCAAACAGAGGGCGTGAAAAGATCGTCGGCGTTAAAGAGAGCGGGAAGGCAGGAAGAGATGGATGGGGAAGCGAAGGGAGGGTACCTCGAGAGGCAGCAACCCCTGCTCCTCCAATTTCATGCTTCGTCCCCGTCCGCTCGGCTGCCAATGGGGGAGGAGGGGAGCCCGGTGACAGGGGCTATTGGCTTGGGCGTTAATGAGCTGGACCGCGTGTGGGAGAAAGTGGGCCAGGCTCAGAGTCCGGCCCAGCGCTTTGCCTCCATCGGGCAGGCGCCCCATCTGTCAGAGCAATCAAGGGAGTCGCGCCTGGGCTGGGGACCGCTTCCGCGGTCGTCCCTTCCGCCCAAATCCGTCTCTCTGGTGGCCCTGGCGCCCCACATAGATCTCGGCGTTTTCCTTGATTGGCTGTGACAGAAGAGGTTCCACTGGGACCTCGCAGGTCGACAGGGGC
The DNA here is from genome assembly GCA_023628835.1 of Sordariomycetes sp. S4602. NCBI lineage: Eukaryota > Fungi > Ascomycota > Sordariomycetes > Sordariomycetes sp. S4602. Next base: position 137,147 of record JAMAJV010000014.1, read on the forward strand.
TGCTCAGGAACGCGCATGATATGGGCCAATCAGACGAAGGGAGGCAAATGAGCAGACACGGCAAGACGCCAAGGGAAATGTACTGCACTCTGTGCGGAAATGTGTGTACAAGGACCTCGAAGCCTGGGCAGGGGCATGGATTTCATTTCACCGTTCAATTGCAGACCCGACCACAACGGTCGGGGACATTCTGACCCGTTCGTATTATCCGAAGACGTTTGCGGTCTGGGCTCTCAGGAAAGAACCTTCTCTTCCGCATGGGAACGAATGCGCTCGGATCCACACGGACGTCGAGCTGTCTCAGACCACCGCGATCTGGCGGCAACGGCGTCGGCTCCAGTTGGCCTTTGATGGCACGCAACTCGGTCGTTGTCTTGGATTTCCAGCCGTGACACGTTCTCCCGGCTCCACCCTCAGACGGTTAGCAGTGTTCAATAGATTGACGACGCGCCGGGCCGTCCAGTATCCCCAAGAGATCGGGGAGGTCAATTAGAATCAACAAGGTCCAGGGCGATGATTCTTCCAGCCGAAGGCCCCAACCCTGTTCGTTTCCCGTCTCCGCCTCTTTCACTCCCTCGGTTATAGGCCGACCAGCCCACCGGGCACCGCTGCCTGCAATCGGAAGTCGGGCCTCCCTCGCCGGTAGCAGTGCAAGTAGATCTCTGCGCAGGAGGGCCGAAAGAGCGCGCAGGAATCCTGTTCTCGCTAATAACCGAAGCTATCGGGACATGCGGGATTGCCTCATCTGGCCATGTCCCAGCGATCAGCGACACCTCGTCTCGACGATCCCGTCATGCTGGCACCAGAACAGGTTTCCCGGGATACGCGAGCACGACGCCCCAGGGAACCCCCGCGTCGGCTGGGCTGCCGGGTCGCACAGCCTATGGACGAGCGAGATGGAGGACGCTACAATCTGGCTAAAATCGACTTATATTGAGGGTCGTCCAGCCGTCCCTGCGGGTTCCCGTCTGGGGGCGGCTCCCACAGCCTGCGGCGGCGACGACTCGGTAACAGAGAGCGGGCACTTGGTATCCGTTCCAAGAATAGTACTCCGCGTCAGAGCCAGGCGGGCGGTGTTGCGTCACTGTTGTTTCCAGCTGTCAAGCCTCTCCACGTGCTTCCTCTATTTGATGCGCTAATGTCAACTTGTTCTCCTACTACCATATAACATTAACAGGTCGGAACATATCGATGCGATCATTGACTCCCCGCAAATCCCATGTCCTACAACAGCGAGTAGTGCACGGCCCGTCTCGATTGTGAATCCTGCACCACATACTTGTAGAGACAGTAGCCGATCATGACAGTAGCCGATCATGGTTGTTGAAGATGTCGTTTCCCGCCTTCGGACCCGTAATAATATCAGAATGTATTCCCGGCCGATCAGGCGGATCCTCGTGGGGATTGACGATCCGGAGATCAGGCCACAAAAGCTTACACGACTTACACGACGTGGTTTTTTTTGGTGAGCCCACCCAAGTATATGGGTCGGGACGAATACCTCGCGAGACGGAGGAGGGATGCAGCTAAACGAGAGCGCCAATAAGCTTCCGCAGCTGCTGATGGTGAAGATTCCTACAATGCTCGCTATGTGCATCAGCACAGCCCTCGGGTGGTTGGCCCGCCGCTGCGCCAAAGGATCAAAAGACGCAGCCGCCATCGCGGCCACCACCGTGGCTGAGCCCCATTGCTGCATCGCAACACCAACCACGTAACGTCAGCACCCACCACACGCACCCCCAAAACCGTTCCTATTCTTGCGCCACTCAGCAAGCGCCTCCCAGCCTTGACATCCCCCAATTGCGGCCCTCGGCCCCTCGGAAGCCCGTCCATCCGGGCCACTAGGCGCCGGGCGCAGCAGTCGCTTACCATCCAAGACCAGCGTCTGCCAGGCGCTTCGCGCTTGCGTCTTCTGTTTTCGGCATAACACAACGGTCGGAGGATGACACGGGGCTTGCGGATGGTGGTTTTGTGCTGACAATGCGTACGTGAGCTTAGCTTCCTGCGGCGGCCGTCTGATGTTGGCCATGGCCCGCGGCAGTCGCGATGGGTGCCCGCGAGATGTGTATAAGAAAGCAGGAAGCGGCCCGTGTCAACATCCATATTTCGTTTCGTTTGCCTTCATCAATATCATCGGCATCGGTAGCATCAACATCATCAACATTCTTCCCTTTGTCTTTCCTTTGTCTTGCCGACCAAAGCATATATCACCGTGCAGCATCTATACACTTCCTCCACTTACACACGTTGGATCCTAGACTCCAATCTCTAATAGAAAGCCCTTGCTTTTATTTCTCGTGTCAACCAGGCTTTCCTTTACACAGCCGTCATAATGCGCTTCACTCCCACCACCGCCGCCCTCGTCCTGGCCTACGCCTCGTCCGCCCTCGCCGCTCCTCACATCCACGCGCGCGAGGAGAGCACTGCCGTCGTGAGTGCCCCTGCGCCCGGGGCTACGGACTCCGCCTCGGCTACCCAGGTGCCGAGCGGCCTCTCGGTGACCCAGCAGCTCGTCCTAGCCGACCTGTGAGTTTCTTTCCACCTCGTGGCCCTGGAACAAGATCCCTAACTCGGACGACAGGGCTTCCGACCGCTTCAACATCTTGAACAATGATGACGACTTCAAGATCTCGCTCCGGCCCGGCAACGTGCCCCAGGGCAGGGGCGGCGTAGTCACGGCCGCGAACCGCAAGACGTTCCCCGCTCTCGTCGGCACCGGAGCGGGCATGGCCGTTGGCACTATCCGGCGTAAGCTCTTCCCCCTCCCCCCGCGCCAGAGAAAACGTCTGTCTAACAAACCATAGCATGTGGTATCAACACCTTCCACGTCCACCCCCGCTCCGCCGAGCTCCAGATGGTCATCTCTGGCGAGCTTGTCACCGAGATGGTCCCCGAAAACGGCGTGCGCCCCATCCGCAACACCGTCGGCCCCTTCGAGATGACGCCCTTCTACCAGGGCTCTGTGCACCACCAGTTCAATCCTAAGTGCGAAGACGCTGTTTTCGTCGCCGCCTTTGCCGCCGAGGACTTTGGAACCGGCCAGGTCTTGAACGAGGTGTTCGAACTGGACCAGGACGCCATCGTCGATACCTTCGGGGGGAGCTTCAGCGGGGACATGATAGAGGCAATCAGGGGCAGGCTTCCCGAGTCGGTCGTGCTGGGAGTGGAGACCTGCTTGAAGGAGTGCGGTGGAGAGCAAGGTGGGAATTCCGATAGGCCCCAGGATGGCAGTGATGTTTCGGACGATACTGGAAACGATGCCGCAGGTGACGTCGAGGGTGATGTCGGCGGCGACACCGACGGCGACGCGGTCGACGGGGATGAGACCGAGGGGGACGAGACCGAGGGGGACGAGACCGAGGGGGATGAGACCGAGGGTGACGAGACCGAGGGTGACGAGACCGAGGGTGACGAGACCGAGGGTGACGAGACCGAGGGGGACGAAACGGAAGAGGAAGAGACCGAGGCGGGCGATACAGAAGGGGGAGAGACCGAGGCCGACGAGACAGAGGAGGTCGAGGAGTAGAAGACGTCAGTAGAAGACGTCTGAAGGCACCACTCCCAACTCTCCCAACTACCCTCCCCCCGGTCGCACCAACTAATCGGTTCTTTTGCGGTTTCCTTTCGGCGTTTTGGTTCTGGGTTGTTCCGTAGACATTAGGCGTATTGTTACAGTTTCACTTATTGAATAATTACATATATTCTAATAATCTCTTCCCGCAGGGCCTCCAGACCTCACAGAGACCTTAGAACAAACGGCCTTGAAGATAGCTTCCCTCACGCTAGTAACTTCCGCACCCTCTTCTCAAGGCTCTCCTCGAACTCCGTCACACCACCCCCCAACTTAACCAGCTTACCACCTCTGAGGCGAAACACGGCCCTCCGCCTCTCACCCTCCTCCTCTTCAATGTCATCCTCTTCCTCCTCGTCGTGCTCGTTCTCCACCGCGCCTCTCATGAACCACCTGTCATGGCTAACCAGGACTACGGCTCCCTCCCACCCCCTGAGCGCCTCTCTCAGCGCCGTGACGGTCTCGTAGTCCAGGTGCGTGGTCACCTCGTCCAGGACGACGCACTGCGGGCGCCTCCACAGGATCCTCGCCAGCTCCAATCGGACGAGTTGCCCGCCGGATAGTTTCGCCACCGGGACGTCGGAGGCGAAGCGGCCCGGGAGACCCAGGGAGCCTAGCAGGCCTCGAACCTGGCCTTCGTCCAGCTCGGTGCCTACCTCCCGCGATAGGAGGGAGAGAGCCGTAAGGTCTCGCTCCGCGCGGCCGAGGGCCTGCAGTGCTTCTACGGCGTGCTGCGAGTAGTATCCCAGCCTCAGTCGGGGGTGCGTCGTCACGCTTCCCGAGCTGGGCGCTCCCTCGCCGACGAGGAGCTTGATGAGCGTGGACTTTCCGGCGCCGTTGAGGCCTAGGATGCCGACCCTGTCGCCCGCGTGGACAGACAGGCTCACATCCTGCAACACGGTGGCACCACCTTTACTATATCGAAAGGTGACGCCATCCAGCGATAGCAAGGCCCCCGGGAATCGTAGCTCCGCGGGCTCCGGGATCGCAACCGTCACTCCCCTCTCCTCCTTCGGGACCTCAATTTCGTCGCGCGCCGCGTCGTGCCACCCCGGGAGATCCCTGTTGACCTTCACCTTCCCGCCGCGCGCGTTAACCTCCATCCCCATGCGGTCGTCCAGCCTCTTCTGCCTCGACTTGGCCTGCCTCAGCTTGTTGTCGTCGTCCTTCGCCTTTCCCTGCTTGACGTTGTTGGCAATGGTGCGCTGCATGTGCGCGCGCTGCTTCTCCTGTGCCTCACGCATCTTGGTGAGCCACAGCCTGCGGTCCGCGCGCGAGGACTCGTAGGCGGGGAGGTCGCCGGTGAAGTACTCGAGCTGTTTGTCCCGGAGGATGAGGAGGTCGGTGCAGAGGGATATGAAGGCGCGGTCGTGGGAGACCAGGATGAGCGTTGGGGGTTCGGGAGCGTCCTGGAGAGACTCGAGGTGACGCTGGAGCCAGATGATACCCAGCAGGTCGAGGAAATTTGTGGGCTCGTCGAGGATGAGGATGTCGGTTTCCTGTAAGAGGGCTGTGGCGAGGGCGGCGCGCATGCGCCAGCCGCCCGAGAGACTCTTGACAGGCTTCTCCATGTAAGCCTCGGTGAACCCGAGACCCGTCAGGATCTTCTTCGCGCGCGCCTCGATTTCCGACATGCGCGAGGGTTCGATGCGGAGCTGTAGGTCTGCAAGCATGTCGACGGCCTCCTGTGTCTCTGCTTCTAGGGCCTCAGCCGAGATCTCGTCATCCGGCTGGTCCATTCTAGGGGCCGGGTTAGCTGGTGGCTTGGCGGGGACCGTCATCGGACTTACACTGCTGCAGAGTCTGCCACGGCCTTCTCTCCCACAACGAGGGCCTTCCTGGCCTGGAGGCCCCTAGCGCCGCTTCGCAGCCTGGCCTCCTTGTCAAGGAGAAACTGCTCTCTCAGAAGCCTCTCGTGCTTGACCCTCCTCGCTGCCCTGATGGGAGCGTACGCGTCTGAAGCGTCGACTCCACTTGATAACGCTGGCCAAGGCCGTTAGCAAGACTGGCTGCTCACGGTCCTCTCTGTCTGCGCACCTCGGATCTCCTTCTCGACTTCATGCCTCGACGTCGCCCTCTCAATGACCTCCCCGAGTACCGTCCTGCCAGGGCCGTCGGGTGCACTTTCGATGGAATGAGCGTCGGTATCCACATCTTCGTCCCGGGTCTGCTGCAGGAGCGACACGCGTGTCTTCTCAGGCACGCCGGGGATGAGCTTCTCCGCAATGGCCTTGATTAGAGCTGCCGGCGAGCGTGTAAGCCAGAGGCCGCTTCCCCATGATATGTGCGAACCGGTATCAACCTACTCGACTTTCCCGAGCCGTTTCTGCCGAGGAAGGCATACCTCTGGCCAGCCTGGAGCCTGAGCTTGGCGTCACACAGGATCTCCGTCCCTTCGGTCTTTGCCCTGGCCTTGCCCTTGACCTTGCCCGCCTTGGCTGCTAAGGCATTGGGCGCGGACTTGACGGTTATGTTCAACCCCTCCACATCCAACTACACAAAGCAATACGAGACTGGTCAATAACTGTATGGCCGAGGCTTCAAGGGCAAAAGATACTCACATCCCGGTAGTTGGGGCTCTCGATGTGGAAGCGCGTCTGCTTGCACGCCACGACGATGGTGGCCGCGGACTCGGAGGCGATCGACGTCATGGCGTTGCTGTTTGGTATCGTCCCGTTCGATCGAGACACGACTCTCGATATGGGTGAAGATGAGAGCAGACTACCGGAAGAAGGAAAAAAACATCGAACCGTTAGAATACCCTCACTCGGCCTGACATTGGCTTATACTTACTTCCCCTCGTATGCGCCAAGACCTGTAGAAATGGGCCAGTTTGGAAGCTTGTCGATCGACTTGCTCGTCGAGCGATTGAGACCTATTCACGTGCTAGGAGGTACTTCAATGTCCAGCTGTCTTAATCGCCTCTCGGCGTGAGTCACGCCGCCGGCGCTTGTCGAGTGGGGGAAGGGACGAGTTAGCTTCTGGGCAAGACATGGAACCCGTGCGCAGTGCCGTGCCGGGACGGTTGACAGCTGGAGCCCCGGACACCGTGCAGCGCGGGGCGTGGCGGGGCACCACCTGTAATTACCATACCCACTACAAGTCTGGTATTACTTCCGGGTGGTTTAGCGTACGAGTAGTCCATGTTGCAATTGCAGCTCCCGCGCAGGCCTCACAATCATTGAGCAGTACAAGAATAACAACGGGGAATAATGCCGTGTCTGATACAAGAGCCAGGCCGGGCAAGCAGAGGGAAAATCGTGTAAAAGACCGAGTCGGCCCCGTGGGTATAATAATAACACACTCTCCGGATCATCATCCTCGGGAGTCTAAGTCTATGATGCATAACCAACCCGTCCCAAAGCAACCTCGACGCCTTCACCATGCCCCAAGAACCACCTCACAATATCTAAATCATGATCCTCCTCAGCCCCTCCGTCCCTCCTAGCACTCTCCGCCCCGTGACGGCACACCGCCCCTGTCCGCTCTCCCACTTGCCCTCCCTCTCGGCCATGAACTCCTCCTGCCGCGGGTGTACGCCCTCTAGCCACCTGTGGATGCACGTGTAGCAGTACACCACCCCCGTCTGGCACGCCGTCGCCGTCGCCACCTCTCCCTCGCAGATAGGGCATAGAGACGAGTCCTCCGGCGTTGCCACCGTGAGGATCGGGAGCATGGACGGCGTCGCGACCGGGGCGTCCTCGGCGCTAGGCTCCGCATCCCGCTCCTTTTCTTCGCCTTCCTTTGTGCCATTCTGTTTCCCGCTCTTCTTCCCCGCGTCGGGGACAACCGGCGGCGGCAGCTCCACCCCTTCTGCCGCCTTCCGGCTCAGCTGCTTCGCAAAGTCCGACGAGTGCCACCACTCCAGGAACTTGAGCGCAAAGATGCTCATGGGTAGCGCCACCGACAGGCTCGACAGCGCCGCAGACCCCATCTGCCTCGGCGACGTCAGGAGCGTCCTCAGCCCCGGCGCGCCGCCCTTCCCGCCCTTCCCGGACAGCCTCTCGACGGCGCGGAAGTCGGCCGCGGTCATGCGCCGCACGCGGGTGCCGATGAGCCACATGAAGGGGTCGTGGTGCTTCGCGTTGTCGAACAGGTAGGCGAGGTTGAAGGCCAGCACGGCGAAGTAGTAGGCCGCGTTGACGCTCGGGTACACCTTGAGCAGGAACCAGCGGTAGTAGTGGGTTATCCGGTCGCGCCACGTCGGGTTATCCGGCATGCGCGTGTATGCCATGCCCAGCAGCGCGCGCGGCGCGTTGATCTGGTAGCTGTCGTCCAGCTTCCTCTTCAGGTACGGCACGCCGACCATCACCGCCAGGTTCTTCCACACATCCCTTCCGGACAGCTTCAGCGCGTCCTTGACGGCCTCGGGAGCGCCCAGGCTCGCGCGGGGGATCTCGGCGGCGAGGGCCCTCTCGCGCTTCAGGCCATAGAAGTTCTCGGTGAAGCTGCCGCCGCGGGTGCGCAGGTAGTGGCGCTCGACGACGAGAGAGGCGAGCGCGTAGAGCTCGTCGTAGGAGTTGAGGACGCGGAGGAGATAGCGGGGGTAGCGCTGGGTCCCGAGGACGAGCAGGTAGCGGATGGTGGGCGGGAGGAGGCCGGAGAGCTCCTGTTCCGAGAGGAGCTCGAAGAGGGACGGCTTCTGGTCGTCGACCGGCGACTGGAGGGCGGTGACGAATTCCATGGGGGCGGCTGGCCCGACGGCCGTGGTCGTATGCGTAGGTTTTTGAGCTCGAGGACCTGTCTAGGAGTTTGCCATAGGGGATGACGGTCTGGGGAGAACCGACAGATGACGCTGGCGCTGGCGCTGGAGCTCTTCAATGTTCGGTGCATGGAATGGAGCCGGAGCTGTGCACGGACGGAATGCAGGTGCTGGGGCATCGGCGGGCCGAGGTACAAAGTGGCACCGGCCTCGGCGCCTGCAGCACTCAGTCGATACAGTGTATTCGATACAGTGTATGGTAATTAGCTGCACCTTACCCTCTGTAAACACCGACATCCGACCTCGTAATTAATCGAATGCCTCGCAGCTTATACAACACCAGAATTGCAACTGGTACATCTGAAGATTGATATGCCAATGAGAGCACGGATATTTATACCTCGTAAATCTTCCGGCTGAGGGGCCTCGTCCTTTCCATGTATCCACCCCTGGTAACACCAACCCTGTTGTCATCGTCCCATCTGGCCTGGCGGATCCGGCGCGTTGCGAGCGTTCCCATATAGTGGGCGTTGCGCAGCGCCTTTGGACTAATATGTCATATGTTTCCGTACGAACGAACGGTTGATGGCGGTTCCAGCGTTGGTACCGGTCATACCTATTAATGGACAGCCGCGACTCGCAATTCTGCAACTGGAAATCCGCAGGCTTTGGACCGCCGTCTGGTCCGTCCGCGCTCCCTTGCGCCGCTCACAGCCACCCGCTGGGAAGACGGTAAGCTTACTCTCCGTACAAGGTATGAGTTTGTCTCTCCGTACCGACTGCGCGTGCCTTGATGCCCGCCGCCCTGATAAATATGCTCGTCTCCTATAAAGCCAGCCTGGCTCTTCCTCTGCATCGATATGAATGCCCTGGCGACTTCAGTGCCGCCGAACAACAAGACGCCAAGCCCCGGCCGTTCTACCCCGTGAACTGTGGAACTCACTCCTACAATGTCGTCCACAAACCATAACGTGGACATCGAGCGGTACATGAATGCCACTGGCGAGGAAAGGATCAAGATGTGGCTCGACACCGGGGACGCCGGGGCTATAACCCGAATGATAAACCCCACGGTACCATAACGCCCTCCCCGTCCAGTCCCTTCCGAACCCCTTCCCACCTGTGTAACACTAGTTCCAGCTAACTAATACACTCCCCAATCCAACCACAGCCCTTCCACCTCCCCTTCCTTAAGGATATAATATACCACTCCTCCTCCGCAACTCCCCTCCCGCGCGCAAGCTTCCTCTACACCGTCCAGCAGGTCGCCTGCAACGGACTCAACAACCTCAGCGGCGGCTCGGCCGCCACCCTCCTCGATTTCTTTTCCGTCATGCCCATCTGCCACGCCAGTGACCCCAACTGGATCGGGCTCGGCGTCTCGCGGACCCTCACCCTGACGTTCCTACGGCCCGCGAAGCTGGGAGAGACGGTGAGGATCGAGACCGAGGTCCTGGCCATCGGCAAGATGCTGGCGACTGCCAGGGCGGTTATCCGGAGTGAAAAGGATGGGTCAGTGATGGTGACCGCAGAGCACGGGATTGTTAGATCACTCAACCTGCCCAAGTTGTAGGAGATCTTGAAGCACGGGGCCCCCTTCTACATGTATGGTGGATTGCGCTGGAACTCTGTTTCTGTTTACTAGATTGCCTTGCTTGAGAATGTGAGGGTTACACGTATATAATAAATGTGGAAGCCAAGAAGAGAGGGTGCTGGGGAAAGAGCAGCTGCGCCCGCTACAGTGGGGGGTCTTCTTAGACGCCCATCACCCCCCCAGCCATCAACTAGCTATACCTTCACCACCAATCCCTGGGGGCACCGTCGCCAGAACCCAGTTTCAAGTCTACACCGGCCGCCTTGCCCGTTGCGCCGATGACCAGGAAGAACAGCATCCACACCACGGCGTGCAGTCCCGTAACCTTGGTCACAAGCTTCGCAACCCTCCACATGGCTGCCTTCGAGATTGTCTCCCAAATGTCCCGGAGCGTGGCCACCGTCTTCTCGCCCGCGGCACCCTCGTTCCCGACCATGAACAACGGGTTCACCCGCCCGCCGAACGACCGGTCGAACGGCACGATGGAGTCCTCATCCGGCGGGAGGAGGCTTGCCTGGATGCGCACAAGCGCGATCTGCGCGGGGAGCTCGACGAAGAACCAGAGAACGAAGAAGAGCGGCAGGAACACGAGGGCCACGAACGGGTTGATTCCCGCCTTGGCATCGCCGAAGGCCATCAGGAAGACCAAAACGGGCACACCCCGCGCTATCTCCTTCGCCAGCGCGTACAGGATAATGGGGCGCACCGTCGCTCTAAACACCTTGCCAAAGGGAATGAGACGCTTCCAGAAGGGTACCGGGTTAGGCGGCGTGATGACGACGTGGAGCCAAACGGTGTGTAGCTGCACGAGCGCCAGGTGCGCCGGAATGGAGGCCAGGGGCGCAAGGTAGATGGGGGCGAGCGGCGCGGCGATGATGACGCGCAGAAAAGACGTCGCGGCATCGGCCACGAGGAGCGGCAACAGGCCACGGAGGACGGAGCGCCAGCCGTCGATAGACTTGACGAGGGCATGGACACGGCGGAGAGAGGCAGTCACGGGGAACTCGGTCGCCTGGGCGCGAGCCTGGCCGCCCTCCTCAGTGTTGTCGGTGTCGAGCGGGAGGGGCTGGTAGGTGGGCGGGGCGTGGTCATCTTCGACGATGGCGAGGGCAGGGTAGAGGGTGCCGAGGGTGTAAGTAAGCTGGCAGCAGAGGTTAGCTTTGCCAGCAGGAAAAGGGGGCTATTGCGTTTTGGTATGGACGGGATCTGGGCCAGTCGGTAGACACTCACAAACACGAGGACGGGTAGGAAAAGGAGGAACTCCAGCGAAAAGACAGGCCAAGCCCAGCTGCTAGCCTTCGAGCTGCCGTCCTCGACGCCGCGCTTCAGGAGGGACGACGCCCCGACGACAACGTGATCCAGCATCGCGGCTCAATCTTTCAATAGGCAGAGCGGAAAAGAAAAACTGCAGGGAACGATATTGTGATGAAAGGGGGACGATGGGGGGAGAGGGGAGAGAAAAGGATCTGGAGAAGAGGAGGAAGAAGGCGAAGCAAACGAGCGAAGGATGCGGGTGGTGCGGAAGGCAACATAACGTCATGTGGATAGGAGCGCGCTGGAGGAGGAGGTGCTGCGCTTGAAACGGGCGCAGTGGCGGCCGTCCGGCACCAACGTGAACCAACGGGCGGGCAGCGGGGTCGCCCAGGCTGTGCGCCCAGGCAGCACAGTAGCAGGGGCGTCGCAAAACCGGGCCCCATCCTCTGGCGTTACATTGGGTTGGGCGGCACACCACCTTCTGGTAGGGCTGCGCAGCGCAGCGCTCCTCCGCGCCGCATCCCGGGCCTCGGTCAAGACAAGGACACCCCGGATAATAGCGGCGCCATGCATGTCTCGGGGGCCTGTCCGGGTTCTTCCCACTGCAAGACAGCATTGATGTTTCCTGCCTTTGTTTCTCCCCATTTCCGAGTCACACGCTGTCCAGCCCCAGCGTGTTATTAGCCTCTTCTTGCCTTGGACGCCCACCAACGGCCCGGCGAACCCGGAACGCAAGAAGAGCTCTCAAGGACACGATGTGGGGCTGGGCCACGGCTGAGAAACAGCTTGCCTAATTTCTTGAGGAGAGCATCAGCAGCGGCAAGCTACGCTCAGTAGTTGGAATCGGCATCGCTGCAGTCGTTTACAAATGGGACAAGACTTAAACTTGGGCGAGTACCAGCCGTGACTAAAGATCCGTTTACATCCGGAGCCGCTTGGCTTCCACAGGCCCACTGATGGGCTAACCAGGAACGATATGTCCGAGCGATGGCTAAGATGGATTTCCGTCATTTGGCTATGATAGTCGTTACTCTTCGAACTACTCCCACCCAATCCTGTTGTCTTAGCCTAGTCCCATCGTCACCATGGGCTTCGCTATCGACCGGAAGGTTTATTACCAACTAAAGTGTCGAACCATGGCCAGCCCGTTGTAGTTCTCGACGAATACTCGTCTCTGACACAAACGGCGCTCCGTCATCACAACATACATTCGCCGACCCGCAACGCCATGCTGCCCGAAACAAGCAAAGAGAGGACAGTGAACGCCAGACAAGAAAGAACCCACAGCACACGTTCCATCCCCCTTGTTCATCCCTTAACCTCCCTTCTTTCGAGCCCGTCATTTCTCAAAATATTTCTGCCTCGTCACCATGTCATCCCTCGCAAGGCACACCACGACGGCCACCGTAATCGCGTTCCACACCCCCTGGTTCTGCTTGTTGAAGTTGACCTCGACCTGGAAGCTGACAAACGCCTTTGGGCCCTTCGCCGGATCGACCGTCACCACAAGGAGCGTCGTGTTGACGATAAAGAGCCCGTAGAGCACAGGCGGTATCTCGACCCACGCGTCCCCCCCGGTCCGCGGCGAGTGCTTGTCCTTCCCCCAAAAGTCCCAGTGTTTCTCGGCGAGTTCCTTCATTCGGCTCTCCACGTAGTTTTGGATGTTTTGGATCCCGGAACCACCAGCGCCTTGGTGGATAACCTCCACGATGAGGTTGGGTAGCGGATGTGGATATTGATACCCGCCATCCGTCGCGGCCCACCGCACGTACCGGTCTATCTCCTTCTTCATGTAACGGGGGATCTTCTCTTTCATGTTTGTCTGCACAAACGCCCTCGCCATTGCCGTGAGGTCGATAAGACGGATAATCGCCTTGGTCGCTGTTAAGAAGTCAGTTCGTTGCGATCCATACAAGCGGAGGGTACTGTGGCAAGGGCTCCTCACCCCGAAAGTCCTGCTCCAGATGCGAGTACACCACTGGCCTGTCGACCTCCGACGTGGCAAAGAGGATGCCCGGCACGGGTATGCCCCGGAAGTCCACGTGCCAGTGCACCGGCATCAGCGGGCTGTACTGCCGCATGAAGAGTAGCTGGAACAGCCTCTCCTCGCCCGCCGCCCACATGTGGCTATTGGGGAAAAGCTTCTTCTCCTCCATCATCTCCTCGTAGCGGTCTGCCTCCAGCTCCTTCTCCGCCTCGTCGAGCCTGCTGGTGCCCTCTTCGAGGAGCGAAGAGTCAGCCTCCGACGGCTTGGGCGAGTCATGCTTTTTGATGCGGCCGGTGAGGACCCGGTCGAAAGCAAGAGAGGCCCTCCCCTTTTTGCCGCCCGTGCTTGGCGTCTCCTGCCTTCTATCAGCAGCTTTCCGTGGCGTCGCCATCGTTGACGCCCGCGTGGGTTATGTTCCACTAGCCCTGACCACGCTCCCTGGTGCGCGTAACCGCTGGGTTGGCCGGTGCGAAACCAGTGCTCATAGAATGCCTGCCAGGTCGAGGTGTGGATCTGGTGACTCGGGTAGCTGGGTGTTGAGTGAACCAAGAGTATGGACGAAACGTCGGTGCAAAAAAAACGCAGGTAGCTTTTGGGCCGTAGGAAGGCGATAAACGAAAAAGAAGCGTTTTGTTCAGGCGGGAACGGGACCTTTGCGACTCAAGGTTGGGTCGCGACGTCTTTGTCCCGGAGCCGCCTCCGCCAGTTGTCTGCTGCAGCTCTGAAGTGGAACTTGGCTCATTGTTGGCGTCGGACAATGACGGACGCCTCCTCAAATTCCTCCGGAGGGTGCCGTCCTTTGTCTCACAGGGCTAGACTGGATTGCGGAGCTGTCCAGGAATGGAACGCGCACAAGGCGGTGTGCAGAGAGGGAACAAGGGACGAATATCTGGCATAAGACTGGTGTGAAGCCAGGTGAGGTGTTGCTGTTGCTGCATGAGGAGTGAATAAATCGGCAGGTTGGGCCGGTTGCGGTGGGGGCGGAAAGACCCGCCAGGCACCTGCCCACGGAAGACTCTCCTTCGCCGGGGGTGACACTGGAGGCCTGGCAGGACTATATAGAGGAAAGACAGCCGGCTCAGAGGTCACTTAGTCGGTATAAGCCCGAGTATGACGAAGGAGAAGATAGTTTTATATGGACGTGAAGATAATATGTATATGTATGTGCATATGCACAGGCAACACGCAGACCGATGCGATGGCACTGTGTTCAAAGCTGACTAACTGACCAAAGACACTGCGCTGTTGTGGGATGACAACGATTGTTAGTTCACGAACGGAAAGCTGTGGATGTTGCACCTTTCGCAGCCACCTGGAGGCTCGGACTGGGATAACTCGAGCCAACATGGTTCGAGGGCCCCCACAGCGCAGGGTTGGGGCAAGGAAAACTGATCCACCACACGTTTTGGTGTGGCCCTGTCCCCAAATCATCGGACGACAGCTGGCCGACATCAACAATGATACCAGCTTGGCGGTTGTACTTGTGGCACAAAGGGAGGCGCTGTTTTACCTAGAGAGCCGCGGCCATCAGGAAGAAAAACATTGCGACAACGTCTGATTAGTGACGGGCAAACCCCATGGAACACAATATTCGCTCTCAACAACCGCGTGGCGCTGAGGACGCCAGATTGACAACTGCCGAAGATGGGAGCGTAGCAGATCTGACTTTCTCGAGCCGGGGACTATGGTATTAATGTCGCCCAGGCTGATATCGCCAGGACTTGGAAAAGCAGGTTTTACGGTTTTGCGGCGCCGCAGGGATGGTAATAATGGTCGGTTTGAAGCGCGTCTGGGTAATGACAACCTGAATGCGCCTGAATTCCGGTACCTGTGGAAGACATTCTTGTATCACTCCTTGTTATGTAATCCGATTGCGATCTCGCATGGCGGATCGAGGCTTGCGGTATTATGCTAGATCCATTATGTATGTACCTCTGCGCTACCCCAATTCAGGCGATGAACGTTGTATCGTGGTACTTTGACCACCTGTCGCATTCCATTCCGTGAATTGCTCCTCCGCCCAAAGTCTTTCTTTTTTCGCGCGACGCGCCATTACGTCCCGCCGCAAACCTTTCGTTCCAAGACACCTGCCTGCCTCCACTGTTTTTGCACCTCGCGCCTCTGCCTACTCTCCCTTCAATCGGCTTGACGATTTTATCGCCTTCACCATCAACACCAGCACAACGGCCCTTTGAAACACCGAATCACCTTCGCGCCATCGGTCCTCAACCTCGCGACGCGCCTAGCAATGCAGCAATCGCGGCTTCGCAATTAAAACATCGTCACTATGGATTGGGCGAAACTCAAGGTCACTGAGCTCAAGGCCGAGCTTAAGAACCGCGGCCTTCCCATTCATGGCCTCAAGGCGGAGCTAGTCCAGCGCCTCACGGATGCTGATGCGGAGCAAGCCCAGGGCTCTTCCGACGAGGGGGCCCCCGGGACGGCGCCGGACGTGAATGGCGAAGCAGGCGCAAACGACCAACCTCCTGCCGAACCGACCGGCGGCGATGATGGCGACCATGGCGAAGAAGTGAAACCTGCCGAGGAGGCCCGCGAGAACGGGGCCGACGATGACGTAGCGCGTGAGGCGCAACCAGTTCCAGCACCATCGCCACCCCAGACAGCCGAGGGCCAATCTCACTCTGCCGCTCAACCGGCACTAGAACCTGAGCCTGAACCGGAGCCCGCGATAGCAACTGAACCCGAGGCGCGTAGCCAGGCCCAGGACGCGCCTTCCGCCGCTGCCGCCACACCGATGGAAGGTACCGGGGCGGCTCCTGTACCGCAAGATGTGCATGCGCCATCCACAGAGAAGACGGAGGAAGAAGTCATAGACGTCGCGCGGGACTTGCAGAAACGCAAGAGATCACCTAGCCCCACGCCGCCTGACCTAGGTGATCGGAAGAGACAAAGAGGGGACACCGAGGAAGATGTCACCATGGAGCCTGCTACGAAGCTAGATGAGCCAAGGGAGGACGTGCGCGAGGAAGATACGGCCATGGAGGACAAGCCACGGGCTTCATCACCGAACCGTATCCCGCGCGAGGATGCTCAGATTCCAACAACCGCAGAGCCTGTCCCGACTGCGCCTCCTGCCGAGACTGCGGCCGCCCCCCAAGCTGCACACCCCGCGACTGAGACCCGACACTTCCCTGGCATTGAGCCCTCTAGCCACGCCGCCCCCGAGGCCGCCGAGGAAATGGACTTCGAACGGAATGTCGACCCCGCTATACACCCAGCGACATCTGCGCTTTACATCAAAAACTTTATGCGACCTTTGAGAGTGCCAGACGTCCAGGCGCACCTTGGCCATCTAGCCAACCCTTCAGGGACTGAGACCACGGCGGATGAACTCGAGGAATTCTTCCTTGACCAGATCCGCACGCACGCATTTGCTGTTTTCAAGAGTGTATCGGCAGCCTCTAGAGTCCGAACCGCTTTGCACAATCGCGTGTGGCCTGATGAGGCGAACAGAAGGCCGCTCTGGGTTGACTTCGTGCCTGCCGAGAAGGTTCCTGGGTGGATCGAGACGGAGGAGTCTCAAGGCGGTAGCAGGAGCTCGACTGCCAAGCGCTGGGTTGTGGTCTATGACGACAGCGGCTCCGGAGACGTCGTCGCCCGTCTCGAGCCGGACGAGCCCCCCAGTCGCGCCCCAACGGGGCCGAGCAATCGTGGCCCAGCGCCGCCACCTGCTAGACCGCCTCCGACGGGACCCGCATTCAACAGCACGAACACTATCCCGCTTGGTCCTCGCGCACAGCGGGGGTACGAGGGGCCTCCTTCCCGGCCCAATGCTCCACCTGGGCGAGAACAAGCTCGGGAGCCGGGCGGCAAGTTTGGTACAACTTCAGGGGCTCGTCCGTACGTCACGTTCCGACTCGTATCGGACGAGTTGGCCCGACAGAGGCTGGACGACATGCGCTCATACTACACCAAGGACTCCCGGCGGAGTTTGGGGAAAGAGATCAACCGCTACACGTTCGAAGACGGCTCCCGCTTTGTAGACCGGGGTGCGGAGGTGTTTGAAGGAATCCGCCCGCCCCATCGCGAGCGGGAGAGGCAGTTCGAGCGCCGAGGGCGTGGTGGGCGAGGAGGGGGACGCGGTGGTCCTCGTTTTGGCGGCCGCGGACCGCCAGCATTCCAAGGCAGCGATAGGTACCTCCCCGGAGCGAGGGGCCGCGACGACAGGCGAAGGTACGATGATAGCCCGCCGCGCCATCGCGGCGGCCGCTGGGAGGATGATTACCGCAAGGACACGGGCCGGCTTCACTTCGAAGACGATCGTGATGCGAGGGACGATTACCGGAATGATCGTGGCAGCCGATATTAGGTCTTCGGGCGTTTAGGAGGGGAGAGGGGAATCGGGAATAACGGATAGAAAGGGGTTCTGGGACATCGGCTTATCATACTTGATGGCGTTTAAAAGGGCGGTAAACGTGTTATCTGTACGGGATGGGCCGGGACTCTGGTGCGCTTTTTACGAACATGGCGGTTGGCGGAGGACTGGGCGGCTGATTCGTTCTATAAGGAGGCCTGTATGCTTAGAAATGATATTTTATGCCCGTCAATATAACAAAAACGAATTCAAACCTGCATCCCCTGGCAGTGCTCGTGACAGTTGAACCCACGTCATTAAAGGCGTCGGTGGTTCTTGAGCGGTGAGCGGCGGTTTCGAAGGCACTGCACTTCAAGTATTATGTGGGGACCTTTCACATGTGGCCTGGAATCCACGCCGATATAGGCGGCGAGGCGGCGCTGTGGCTTGTGACCATCTCCCGGCACTAGCCGGCCCGGCGACGAAAACCATCTTGGCCCGAGGAAGCTCCCCTCCCCGACCACTTCTTCCCCCCCCGCCAGCCAACCTCCAATCCGCCGGCTTTCATTGCACACAGCGCCCAACATGTCTGCGCTTCGCATCCTCGTGCCCGTCAAGCGGGTGATTGACTATGCGGTACGTCTACTCCCACCCTAACTCCCACCCGCAAGCAAAATCGGCGCGACGAAATCCCGAGATCACCCGCCACCCGCCATCACCCCCCCCAGTCCGCCTCACGACTCGAGTCCCCCCTGCTGCCGAACCCTCGCTCAGCCGGACTAACGTGCTTGCCGTCCAGGTCAAGCCGCGCGTAAACAAGGCCCTCACGGGCGTCGAGACCGCCGGCGTCAAGCACTCGATGAACCCCTTCGACGAGCTCTCGGTCGAGGAGTCCGTCCGCATCCGCGAGAAGAAGCGCGCGCCCGGCGGCGTGGAGGACATTTGCGTGTTCTCGGCCGGCCCCGCCAAGTCGCAGGACGTGCTCCGCACGGCGATGGCCATGGGCGCCGACCGCGGCGTGCACGTGGAGGTGAAGGAGGGCGAGGACCTCGAGCCGCTCGCGGTGGCCAAGGTGCTGCAGAAGGTGGTGGAGGAGCAGAAGACGAACCTGATCTTCCTGGGCAAGCAGAGCATTGACGACGACTCGGGCCAGACGGGCCAGATGCTGGCGGGCCTGCTAGGGTGGGGCCAGGCGACGCAGGCGAGCAGCGTGGAGTTCGGCGAGGGCGATGCCGTGACGGTCACGAAGGAGGTGGACGGCGGCGTGGAGACGATCAAGAGCAAGCTGCCGATGGTGATCACGACGGACCTGAGGCTGAACGTGCCGCGGTACGCGAACCTGCCCAACATCATGAAGGCGAAGAAGAAGCCCCTGGAGAAGAAGAAGCTCGCGGATTACGGGGTTGACGGGACGCAGAGGCTGAAGACGCTCAAGGTCATTGGTGAGTTCCCCCCCTCCCTTGGGACTGCCGTTCGTTCTTTTCGGCTTGGATGCTGACGTTGCTGTGCAGAGCCTCCCCCGCGCCAGGGTGGCGGCAAGGTCGAGGATGTTGGGGGCTTAGTATCGAAGCTGAAGGAGCTGGGCGCTCTGTAAAGTACACGCAAGAGCGAATGATGTTTGATGGCATATTAGAAGTATGGAGGAGGCTAGTATCTATTGACTATAACTAGACGGTGCTTCTGCACACTGGAATGAATGTTCGATTCGGCCCCGTCGTCCGCGTACTGCCTGGTCTCCGCCGCCGAATGTGTCTGGACAGCGTGGATGGTTGGCGCATCAGTCTGTTTGCAGCGCTGCTTTCCGTCTGTCTGATGCGTCGGATGCTGGTGCAAATCCGGGGCAAGCGCGGACTGTCCTATCTTTCGTTAACGGGCACGTGCCTCGCCCCGCCAATGGAATGAGTCCCCGCCACACGCATCGGGGGAGAGAGCTTCGATGACGCACGCCACCGTTCTTCGTGCTCGGTTCCTGAGGCTCGGCCTGGTCTGAGTCTTTGGAATTGCCGAATTACCCATTGCAGCGGAGCATCTGTTATCGCGCTAACCAGGAATCCGGAACGCCCGCCGCCGCTCCCGCTACAAGTGCATGTACTCCGTACTGTACATTTCAAGGGGATGACTCCTTCGAAACTCGCCCCTGGGAGCAGCACCCCCACACCAACACCACCGTGTCAGGCGCTGAAATTTGGCCCTGATAGCGCAGGGGAACGATATCGGCGCCCTTGTTCGCTGAGCCCAGCCAACCAGGGTTCCCCAATTGGGGCTTATTTGGCGTGTACCCCTCCCCGCCGTGGCCCACGACCTCTGACTCCGTCCCGAAATTTTTTTCTCGCTCGCCTCCCTTCTTGCCCTCTTTTTTTCTTCTTCCTCCTCCCTTCTAAAGCAGCAACAACCGCTCCTCATCCAGAACAAACGCCGGTCCGATCTCGCACCGCCCACCTCCCAGGAAGCAAAAGCCGCGACTGTTTCGTCCCAACTATTACTACTGGTCGTCCAGACTCGACTTAAGCCCCATATGAACGGGCGCCTTTCGCAGTTCACCTCTCAGGTATGTTGAGTGGGAGAATTCCCCTTCGCGCTGTTTGCTGGATCGGCGGGGTGTTCGCGTGCTGAAGGGGCGGTCTGCGCGCTAAGCTGGGGTGCTGCCCCACCGCAACTCTTTTTTATTATCACCGGCCTCCCCCAAGCTTTTTTTGCCCTTTCCCCCGTTCTCCATGTCTTGTGTCTTGAGTAGAGCTCGAGACTGGCCAATCCTTAATATTCTTGCATATCAATTGTTATAGCGTCTGCATTGCTAGCCATTGTTGCCATTTACTGACTTGTCAAAGGACTATCTCTCAGGTTCGTTGCCGCCGATCTCGCCCCGGCCTCTCCTCTCACCGCCATGAGGTCCATGCTCCCCACGCCCTTGATTTCTCACTAACAATACCCTGTAGACCATCTCTGGCGCGCTCTAGCCGCTTGAACGGTCTCCCCGGAATATAGCTAGAATCACCCTTCGTTTCCCCACCGTATCACCCCGCCACCAAACGCCATGATGTTCACTCGCTTGGCCGTCCGACTTCCCAAGGCCTCCCCGGCCGCCGGAGCCGGGCTCAGCGCCGCGAAGCCCTCGTTCTCCTCGTTCCAGGCCCGCCATGCCTCCCGCAAGGCCTTCGCCGGCGGCAGCAGGGGCCGAGATATGCCCGCGCTGAAATACCGCACCGCTACCGACCCCGATGCCCAGAGGGCTGCCGAGGCTACGCTGACCATTCGTGTACGTGGTCTACCCCCCACGAGCCCTTACGCTGCTCACGGCTGACAAGGAGGGCCCAATAGAACGGTCCCGTTTTCCACGGCAAGCCTTTCGGCGCGAACGTCAACATCTCGGGTGAGGCTGTCTTCACCACCTCCCTTGTCGGCTACCCCGAGTCCATGTCCGACCCCTCGTACCGTGGCCAGATCCTGGTCTTCACCCAACCCCTTATCGGCAACTACGGTGTTCCCTCGAACGAGCGAGACAACTACAACCTCCTCAAGTACTTCGAGTCGCCTCACATCCAATGTGCCGGTGTCGTCGTCGCCGACGTCGCCGAGAAGTACAGCCACTGGACCGCCGTCGAGAGCCTCCACGAGTGGTGCGCGCGCGAGGGCGTCCCCGCCATCTCGGGCGTCGACACCCGCGAGATTGTCACCTTCCTCAGGGAGGAGGGCTCTTCCCTGGCTAGGCTCACTGTCGGAGAGGAGTACGACGCCGATGAGGACGAGTCCTTCCTCGACCCCGGCGCGATCAACCTGGTGAAGAAGGTCAGCACCAAGGCTCCCTTCGTGGTCGAGTCCCCCCACGCTAGCTTCCACATCGGCCTCATCGACTGCGGTGTCAAGGAGAACATCCTCCGCAGCCTCGTCAGCCGTGGCGCCTCGGTCACCGTCTTCCCCTACAACTACCCGATCCACAAGGTCGCCGACAACCTCGACGGCGTCTTTATCTCCAACGGACCCGGTGACCCCACTCACTGCCAGGAGTCCATCTACAACCTTGACCGCCTCATGGAGACCTCGGGGATCCCCGTCATGGGTATCTGTCTTGGCCACCAGCTCCTCGCCCTCGCCGCGGGTGCCCGCACCATCAAGCTGAAGTACGGCAACCGTGCGCACAACATCCCCGCGCTGGACCTCACGACCGGCCAGTGCCACATCACGAGCCAGAACCACGGGTACGCTGTCGATGCCACCACGCTTCCCAGTGACTGGAAGGAGTACTTCGTCAACCTCAACGATGGAAGCAACGAGGGTAAGGAGCCCCGAGAACGTCCCGCGGACTAATTGGAAAGATCAATGCTAACTGGCGCGCGCACAGGCATGATTCACAAGACCCGTCCCATCTTCTCTACACAGTTCCACCCCGAGGCCAAGGGCGGCCCCATGGACAGCTCCTACCTCTTCGACCGCTACCTCCACGACGTCAAGACCTATAAGGACAGCCAGGCCGTCTACAAGGACAACAGGCCCACGCAGCTCATGCTCGACATCCTCAGCAGGGAGCGTGTCGGCGTGGAGCCCATGCCTCTCTCCGCGTAAGCAGGGAGGCGCCATTGTGTGCGCTGGGGTAGTCTGCTCGTTTATTTGGGACTTTTTGGGGAGTTTTAGGTTGTGCTTGGAGGACGGTGTCTTCAGGATTTAGCTTGAATTGAGTATAAATATCCATTTGAACGACATCTCGTCGAGATAAGACGTTACGAGCGTGATTCCTTAAAAAACATAAAAAAAACCAAAAGCTGTAGGGACAAACAACCGCTCATGCATTCGACTCATCCCCCAACCACCAGTCATGTCATATACGCATCACCAGTCCCACTCGTCTTCCTTCTTTCTCCCCTTCCCCATCGCCGCCGTCCCGAGAGTGCTGCTGCCCCCGCCAGACTCGGCGGCGCCCCTCCTCTCGCCGATGCTCGCAAAGTCGTCCCAAAAGTCCCGCCGCGACTCGTCGATGGGCGCACCGCGCCGGCCGCCGTGGCCGTCGCCATCGACGAAGCGCATGAAGCCGTCGTTCGCGTTGCGGGCTCCCTCCTGGGCCTGGCGGGCGACAGCCGCCGCGGTGACCTGGGCCTGCTTGCCGAAGTCGGAATCGGCGAACTGCGGTGTGTTAGTCTAGTTTCTCGGTTGCAGGGGTACTTTGGGCTGAGGTGAAAAGAGGCCGGTTGGATTAGAGGGGCCGGGGGAGGAAGTGGTGACACTTACCTTGGTGGCGGTGGGTTGTATATACCCGTCGTTAACAGTCTTCGCCGTCTGGGTGACCGTGGACGCGAACCACCCGAACCCCTTCGTGATGGCGGCCACCGAATCCTTCTGCCACTCGTCAAAGGGTAAGGCCCCGTCGCTCTGCCCCGCGCCGGCCGCCGGCGCGGGCGTGTTCCCGAACCCGGCGTACTTGCCCCCCTGGTTCGGCGGCACGTCGTCCCGCCTCGTGGCGTTGTCGGCCCCGAGCTTCGCGAAGTACTTGTCGTCGACCTTTACCTTTCCGCCCTGGCCGGCCTGCGTGTCTCTCCTACCGGACATGGGAGTGCCGCTCCGGGGCTCCTCGGGCGAGACGCTGCCCGCAGGGTTGCTCTTTTCCTCCTCCTTCCTGTCGCCGAGCGCGAACGGCTTCCCCTCGACCTCGCAGCTCAAGCTGTCCTTATACTGCTCGCCCAGAAAGCCCGGGTACCGCCTCGGAATGGAGTCCTTCTCCCACGGGATCGCCCTCTCCTCCGCGCTGGCGTGCTCCTTCCAGAACCTCTTCCACTTGTTGTTGCCGCCCAGCTTCATCCTCTCGATCTCGGCGGGCTTGAAGGCATCCATGGTCACGCTCCGCACGAAGGAGATGTGCACGCCCAGGGCGCGGTGGCTGCCGGCGCACTCGAGGCATATGAAGATGCCGAACTTGGGGGACGCCCACTGCGGGGAGGCGGCGCTGCAGTCGCAGCAATTGTTGTTGCCCTCCTCCTTCTGTAAGGCCACGAGCTGTCGCGGAGAGGCTTGTCAGCAGATGGCCCTCCCTCGCAACACTGGGCAACGGGGCGATCGCGTCTGGGAGTGGAAGCCTACCTTGGACCTCGTCTCGGGATCCGCCATGGCTCCAGAAACACGCGCGACACTTGCGAAAAGGGGTGGTGTTGGTCGATCGGAATGAAGGCTCGAATGCCACGGGCTCTCGTCGGAAAGAGAGTCCACTCGGGGGGGGGGGGGGGCGGAAAGATAATATCCTCGTCAAGGTACGCTGGGTGCAGGTGCGGCGAAATCTGCCAAGCAACAGGGCAAGGACCAGGAGAACAACCAGTCCGGTTGCCAGGGGCTGAACTGCCAAGGTGACTGGGTTTCTGGTAGGGTGAAAGTGGGCCGCCACATAATTATATGTACAGGATGTACGTGCTGTTGGCAGACGCACTGTGTGAAGACATCGATCTCGTCCATTTAACCTACTGGGTAGCACGTGAGGACTTGACAGTCTGAGCCTGGCCTTGGCCGCCGCACTCGGTTCCTGCATTGCCGCATGCGGCCGGACGATGAGCTCACATAACACTTTACAGACCCAGAGAGCTGCGCAGAAATATTTGCGAAGCGACACAAGACACACATGGAAAGAAGACCCACGCGAGGTATCAATGGATTATCATTATCATTGCGCGTCCCGTAAAAGGATGTTTGGAGGTAACATTGAGAGGATTGCTATGAGGCGACCCAAGGAAAGAACACCGTCAGGTTGAAGACCACCTCGATCTGGAGACGATCCACCCACATCTAATCTAATCCCCGAGAGCAACCCATACCGATCCTCTAACCACTGAAAAAAGGATAGAACCCAGTCAAAGCCCAGCATCGTCTCGTAAAAGGGAACTCCATGACTTAAGTGAGACGCAATATGGAGTGTTGGGGGGGGCGTGAGCCGAGTCTATGCATCTCGGTTCCCAGTGAAAGCGCCTACTCGAAGGCCTTGTCGTGCGCTTCGATGTCGTTCCTTTAAGCAGCGGCCGTGGCAGCCGGGGCGGACTCCTGGGTAGTCGTCTCCTCGGTGGTCTGCTGAGCGGTCTCCTGGGCACCACCGTTGGCAGCAGCCTCCTCCTCAGCGGCCTTGGCGAGCGCCTCGTCCGTCTTATCGGGGCTGTCAATGGCCACCTTGACGGCGATCTCACGCCCGTCAATATCCTTGCCGTTCATCTCATCAACGGCCTTCTGCTGCAACTCCTCCGAAGCAAGGGTCACGAAGCCAAAGCCACGGCCCTTGCGCTGCTCGCCGCGGGCCTGAAGCTTCTTGATCATGAATCGGGGAATAGGCCGCAGAGCAATCTTGGCGGAAAGGGGCTCATAGGGGGCAAAGAGCTCCTTCAGCTGTGGGGTGGTCAGAGGAAAGGAACCCAACACGGAAGATAACTCGGGAAAGGAACACTGACCTTCTCCTCGGTCAGCTCGTAGGGGAGGTTAGCAACCATGACCTTGGTCTTGGACGGAACGCCGTCGGCGGGAGGGCCACGCTCCCGACGCTCCTTCTGAGCGCGGTTCTGGTTCTTGCCCTCCTGATCGGGGGTCTCCTTGTTGGTGATATCCGCCAGCGGCTGGTCCTCGGTAGCGGCGGCCTCGCCCTCGGCAGCCTCACCCTCCTGGCGCGTAGCCCGATCCTGCGATGAAAAGTTAGCTACCTTGATTCAAATTACCACATGCCATGATCTCAGTGTTGACTTACACCACGGCCGCCCCGGCCACCGCGGCCACGGCCACGGCCACGACCGCGCCCAGAGGCGCGGCGGCGAGTACCCTCGCCGCCGGAGCCCTCACCAGCGGCACCCGCCTCGTTCTTGTCGTTCGACTCGGGCTTGCGAGCGAGCTGGACGGAAACCTTGCGCTCCAGAATCTCCTGGCCGCTAAGCTCGTTGATGGCCCGCTCGGCCTCGCTCGGGGTCGACAGGTCAACGAAGGCGTAGCCGACCGGCTTGTCCGTGCGAGGGTTCTTCGGAATCGAGACAGACTCCCTACAACACGAATCTGGTTAGCAACGAACTACAGGCTCCGGCTGCTCACAAAGAGGCTTGTGCTTCCCTGCATCCTTCACGCCCAGCCATGACGCCAGGTCAAGCAGAGGTTTTGAGGTGATGCATGAGCTAGAGGCTGCTACTGCAGCCTCTGTCCAGAGCAGACTTCACCGCCATGTTCCCAAGCACAGATGTGGTGATAGGAGTGAAGGGAGCCAAGATGCGGAAACACAGGCCGAGGAACTAGCAGCAGGCGCAGATGCACGGGACCAAGAAGGTACTCACACAAGGTAGCCCTTGAAGAATTCCTTCAGCTCCCCCTCCTTTGTCGCATAGGCCAGGTTGCCGATGTAAAGTCGTCGGCCCTCGGCGGCGCTCGCGAGGACGGCAGCATCGGTCTTGTCGTCGGCCTTAGCAATGTTGGTATTGGCCAGAGCGTTGGTAACGTCATTGACGGCGGCGTCAGGGGCCTTCTCCACGTTGGTAGCAGACATGTTGATAGTGTTGGGGATGGCTGTGATGGTTGAGACTTGGTCAAAATCGAGTTTTGATGACGTCGAAGCTAAGGAACCTTTGGTGCGAAAGGTTCAGGAGCTCGGGAAATTAAAGCTTGAGTCTTCCGATGGAATTGAACTCTGGAACAATTGAGGGGGAATTACAGGGTCGCTTCGTGCCCTAGGAATCTTGGGGGGAGGGAGGGGGTGATGATTGACTGCGTTGTCCGCTTTGACACAAGATCGTTGAAAGGTTGTGATGGGGAGAGGGAGGGAGAAAGGAAAAGGAGGGCCCAGAAAACAATGGGTAGCAACAAACAAATATTTTTTTTCTGGCTCTCACCCCGTGGCGACTGGTGACTGGAGCACGGATCAGTCTTGGTTGGAGGGGCGCTGCAGGCAGGTGCAGGGGGTGGAATTGCAGCGACCAGGGCCATTTGGCAGGCAAGCGGGAGTGACTAATACGGGGAAGGCACCACCACACTGCTTGAATTTGGGAAGCGGTCGAGCGACTCGGTACCTCGACAGTGCCTGCCAGGCCTTACTGGATACATTGTACCGAGCAATTTCGATGTAGAACCTTAGTTGGGTTGACCGCTCTTCCCCCACGGCAAATCCATATCCGCCCCCAAGCGCTAGTCCAGGCAGTTTTGCCCAAGCCTTTCTGGGAACATGCAGCTTCCCCAGATGTGGGTTCATCATGGATCCGCGACACCCTGGCCACTGTGGGTTGAGACGGCATTTAAAGTAGCGTCTACCGACGACATGTCTTATTTCGGATCTTCAAGAGGGCCTTCAGCCACCCATTTAGATAAGAAGCATCACCTCAAGAGGCGCAAATTTCCACCCTGCAACTTGACGACTAGCTAAGTTCTCCCATCCATGTAGTCTCGAAAGCACTTGCCGTAACCCAACTCACTTGCTGCAAGCGTAGGCAAGAGCTGATGCTGAGCGCGCCAGCCATGCACAAGGAAGGAAGATGAGCTCTACGCATGGCTATCGGCAAGGATAAATGTTTTTGGGGGGGGATGGGGCAAGCACGATGCGCATTGTCATGCAAGCGCCAGGCATGAGAGCCATAGCTTGGGAAGGAGGGGCGGACCTGTCCTGGACGAGGCACAAGCCGCCCAGCCGGGTCTTCAAGGGAAGCTCCGGTACACTGCAACACGTGCTCCATCCTTGCTGCGAACTGGGTTGCGAGTGTTGAGCATGTGATATGACGCGCTTTGCAGGCCTGCTCTGCCCTGACTCGCGAAGACTCGAAGACTGCCACCAACGGAAATCTGACTTGGCTCCACTTCAGACGCACACCCCTGACCAGGTCCTGAGTTTAATGTCCCCTCCATTGACCAAACAGCAACACGTCGCGTTGCAATCAATTTCGTGGAGGGATTAATCTCCGTACCTGCATCGGCGCCACCCGAAGCTATGTGGAGGCCAAGGCTGCTGGAAACTTCTCTTGATATTCTCTGCAGCTCTTTGTGCACATCTACTCAATACTGCGGTGTGTCCTAAATAACTTTACCGGCCTGTGATGCTCGAATAACAGAACATACTTCGGGGAATCCAGCCCCAATCGCCGCACAGCCGACATCTTGGCGTACCTTGCAAATTACGCAGCATTCGCGCGCAGACCATCGGAATCCTGGAACCCAGCCAATCCCTGCGGGTGCTTTTTAAGGAGCCGAAGCATCTCGTCTTCCACCCTGCTTAGACGTGTCATTTACCAAATACGCCGTAGTATTATACTGCACCAGAGCAAGACAGGAAAATCACTACGTACCTTTGGAATAGCGATGCCCACTGCGGCCACATGCCGGCTGTCAGAATATCATTACGCCTGTCCCTATGAGTAAGTGTCTCCTGTATGCAGCGGGGATTCCATGGACATACATTGAATAAAGTGCGTTTCTGTCATCAAAATCTTCTCGGGGCTCAGAGACCCCGAATTCTCTCTTATACAGGTTGATGAGATCCGGCCCCAGCGTGTATCGGGGGTCCCTCATACATTGTAGGTCCACTAATCAGGATCCTGTTTAGACGTAGCTAGTCATGAAGGTAACGGGGCCGGTCGAGGTTGTACTTACTTTCGTTGTGCCCGTAGAAGCAGCATGCATCAAAGATAACTGGCCGCTCGCTGTCGCTGTCAATTTGTATGTTCCCATCCCACAGATCTCCATGGCAAAGTGTCGGTTTGATATTTCTGCCCCCGGTCTCCAGTGGTCTCAAAAGTCTCGGGATGACGGTCTGGAAGAACCGCTCTGCGGCTTCGTCTAGACCGCGGTGCCTCCCCCGCTTCCGCTGCGCCCATTCTAGATTGGAACGAAGCTCGCGAGTGAAGAACTCCTCCCAGGTATCCGTCCATTCATTCCGCATCGGTGAGGCGCCATAGAACGTCGTAACGTGGAAGCCAAACCTGCCACTGGGGGAAGCGGACGACTGGTGAAGCGTCATCAGGATCTCAAAGAATTGAGGTACGGGCGGGGAACGGGCGTCGAGGTTGATGAAGTGGGCGAGATAGAACGCCCTGTTGTTGCTCCCATCTAGGCGACCCCAGGTGATGGGGCGGACGATGCTCTCAGGGACGTGGGCTTCGAGAGACTTTTGAGATTCGTATTCACCCTCGGCCACTTGGGCGGCATCATCGCCATCGATGACCTGGACGATGTATTAGCTGATAGATCTTATAGACTCCGGAGACGGGTAGAGAGGGACATGGGGAGACCTTGAGGAAATAGATCTTGACACATCCACCAACTGACGTGTCCACCCTAAACCCCGTCGACCACTATACGGAATTTAGTGCGGGTCTAACGTGCACATGGTATAGTAGCCTACATTCGTCTTCCCATGTTTGACGACGGAGATGATCTCACAGCCCCGGGGGAGAGCTATACCTCATGTCAAAAACTAAGGATAAAAAGCAAAGAAAAAAAGGGAGGGCCGAGAATATAGGGACGAGACTGACCTGCAACAACCGTAGGATCTAGCATACCTACTGATATTGCGGCTTCACAATATGTGATGCAATCCTCGTCTCAATATAGTCGTTCTTCGCTTGTCTAACTAGAATAGTATCCCAGGAGTGCACGAGGGGGTTGCCGCGTTATATTTTGGTTCCACGGCGGCCGGTAACACTCATGGTCTCCAGTCCTCATGTGGTCTTCAATCCTCGGCGGTTAACAACTAATGCTGATTGGAAACGAGGATTGGGACTGCAGCCTTCACAGTTGTCCCCTGCATATGTATGTGC
Organism: Sordariomycetes sp. S4602; assembly: GCA_023628835.1. Taxonomy (NCBI): domain Eukaryota; kingdom Fungi; phylum Ascomycota; class Sordariomycetes; species Sordariomycetes sp. S4602. Next base: position 166,302 of record JAMAJV010000014.1, read on the forward strand.
CTAAGGCGAAAACATTCCGAAGAGACGTCATGTAAGTAAGTTTTCTGTGAGAAGGGGCCTGTACTGAAGAGAGCTACACCTGGCGGAGATGCCTCCAAAACGCCTAACACGTACACGAGCGGCTTGCACCTAGTGCAGCTAAGTTGTTCGCTTAGGCCTCCCGGGCAATATCAGAGCGAACCCAAGTCTCCGTCAAACCTATAATTTACGACACAGTTCAAGCAGATATGGGCTGGCCACACAAGCAAGAATTTACTCGCATTCTGCGTAGATTAAGACAGAGTGTTTTCGTCCAGGCCGATAAGAGAAAGATCTTGACATGGCTAGTTCAGCGCAAGAATGGGAATAGAGCAGAGTTCATTAGGTCTGAGATACTTGGCATGGATGTATCATGGACAGTGGGGCCAATGTGTCAGCAGCAAGAGTCTCACCAACACTTTCACTAAACAGGTGCAGCGGGGCAAGCTGAGCATGCGCGGTGCTCGCAGGCAGGGCGACAGATCGATCAACGGGTCCGGTGTGTTAGTGTGAGACTCGCACTCGCCCCCCACACTCGGCACCCCGAAATCGGTGCTAAAATCTAACAGGCACCGCTCACATTATCTTATCTTTTTTTATCGCCCCCACCATCAACCCGAAGGCGGCACAGATGCCCTGAGCGAATCGTCCACGGCATCCAATGTATATCAAGGCCGCCCAGCGCAATACCTGGACTGAGCCGGCCGTCACCCGGCCTTCGAACAACCAGCCCTGATTCTCGAGCCCACGGACCATGGCAAACGCCCAAGCCGCGGAGGCTGCCGGCCCCCCGCCTGCCGACGAGCTCCCCAGCCGGTCGATCCTGGTGCTTTACGGCTCCGAGACGGGGAATAGCCAGGAGATGGCCGAGGACTTGGATAGGGTTTCTCAGAGGTTCCGGTTTGAGTCTAGGGCTGCTGAGATGAACAGTGTCCAACTCGTGTGTCAACCCGACGGCTTCTTCACCCCGCCCAACTGTACATCTCACCTTGAGCGCGGATATTAACGCTGCCCATATTAGAGCACACTCCTGCAGTACTCACTCGTGGTCTTCGTCATCTCCACCACAGGCCAGGGGGACATCCCGCGCAACGCCGAGGCGCTATGGAAGAAGCTTCTGCGGAGAAAGTTGCCGCCCGGGTGTCTCAGCACAATGAGGTTCACGAGCTTTGGCCTCGGCGACACATCCTATCCTCGGTACGTGTCCTCGCACACGCCTCGCCCCGCATCTTCCACTGACAATCATCTAGCTTCAACTGGGCAGCTAGGAAGCTGGTGAAGAGGCTTGAGCAGCTAGGCGCCTCCGAGTTCTTCCCGAGCGGAGAGGCCGACGAGCGGCACCCCGATGGGTAAGTGCACGGCGCATGTCCTTCTGTACTTGGAGACGTCGTCGCTTACACACCGCGCACAGATTGGAGGGGCTTTACCTTCGGTGGTTCAGGAAGTTCAGGGACCATCTATCCGAGGCTTACCCCATCCCCGGCGGCTTGGAGCCCCTACCAGAGGACGAGCCCCTCCCCCCGCGGTTCTTCCTTCAGTTCAAGTCGCAGAACGGAGCACCCGGCCCAGAGTCTGGCAGCTCTCCCGGCCTGCTGCGGAATCTCCCCATACCTGGGGGCAACATGATGACTCTAGCCTCCAACGAGCGCATCACGGCCCCGGACCACTTCCAGGACGTCCGTCTCCTCAAGTTCGACGTGCCAGCGAAGGAAGACGGCTCAAACATCGACCTAGGCCCAGGTGACACCATAACCCTCTACCCCCAAAACACACCCGAAGACGCCCAAAAGCTCATCGACTTTATGGACTGGGGCTCCTCGGCCGACGCGCCCATCGACTGGCCCGCCTCCTCGGCTCCACCCTCTCTCTACGCCGACCAGACTTTCACACTCCGCCACCTCCTCATAAACAACCTCGACATAACCACCGTGCCCCGCAGGAGCTTTCTCCGGGCAATCTCATATTTCGCCACGGACCCCGACCATAAGGAGCGCCTCCTCGAGTTCCAGGCACTCGAGCGCCTCGATGAGTATTATGACTACACGACCCGCCCGCGCCGCACCATCCTCGAGATCCTCCACGAGTTCTCGTCCGTCAAGGTGCCAGCGGAGCGCGTGCTTGACACCTTCCCCGTAATCCGCGGCAGAGAGTTCAGCATCGCGAATGGAGGGGATGCGCTGCGGCACCCTACGGATCCCACGGCCCAGCGCGTGGAGGTCGTGGCCGCCCTTGTGCGATATAAGACGATCCTTCGCAAGGAGAGGCGGGGCCTTTGCTCGCGGTACATTGACGAGCTCCGTCCCGGCGCGCGGGTCCCTGTCCTGCACAAGAAGGCCATCACGACGTACCACGGGCCCCAGCGCGACGCGCGGCCTCTCGTCGGGATCGCAACCGGCACGGGCGTCGCCCCCGTGCGCTCTCTCCTACAGCACCGCGCCGCAACCGCCTCGCCGCCCGCCGCACACCTCTTCTTCGGCTTCCGCTCCGTAGCGTCAGACTTCCACTTCTCAGCCGATTGGCCCTCGCTCCCGTTCTTAACCGTCCACGCGGCGCAGTCGCGGCCCATCCCGCCGGCGGGTGAGAAACCCAAGCGGGAGTACGTGCAGGATCTGCTGAAGAGTGAGGCGGACCTGGTGGGCAACCTGGTAAGGGAGGGGGCGATATTCCTGGTGTGTGGTGGATCGCATAGGATGGCGGCCGCGGCGAGGGAAGCAGTACTGGATGCCATTGGAAAGGAGGAGGAGGAGAGAGGAAAGGTATTCGAGGAGATGAATTGGATACAGGAGATCTGGTGACGTTGATGACGATACACGGTTGGAACGTGAATAGATTATGTACTCTAGACGCGCTGGGAAAGCCTATATAGAACTGATTCGCGTCCGATTCAATGGTGGAGACTGCCTCGCCGACCCATGACTCTCACACTGCCTCTTCTTCGTCCACCCCAGCCCAAAACTCTCGAGATTTCAGAGAACCATGATCCAATCTCTTGTTCGAGAGCCTAAATCGATATATGTAGTATATGAACACCAATATTCCACATCTACCCCAATCATAATCCGGTCGTGATCACAGTTGTGGCCTCTGCCTCCTGTGGAGAAGTCCTGCCGCTCCCACACACAGTGGCCAGATGGCAGATGTCATATAACAACCGACAAAGAAAAGAAAACCATTACCGTTTGTTTCCGGGACTCCGCGCCAGTATGATATCCAAAAAGCAATAAACCACCCAACGAACATAAAGGAAAGCCAGTCAGGAAGTTGGAAGCGGACGGAGAGGTCTTGTTTACCTCTCCTCCTCCCAGCTAAACCTCCTCTCCGCCAGCTGAGGAACATGAACCAGTTCAGTGCCGCCATCTATCCTATCCAGACTCCGCGGGGATGCCAAGTTATTATTGCCCACACTCCCCGGCGGTGACCTGGGAATATGCGGCTGGCGTCCCCAGCTCCCACGGGAGCTATTCCGGTGGCGCGCTATTTGCTCTTCCATGTCTGTGAAGTTGCTCCCCAGTGTCTCGGTAGACACCTGCGCCTCGGGGTTCCTCATTACCGGGCTGCCGGGTTCGGAGTTCCGTCTCCCACGCATCACGGGAAGCACGGGCCCCGTGTTAGGCAGCTGTATGTTCTCCGGTAATGGTCCAAGGCAGACGACCCGAGACGGGTCGATGGGCGTTCGTTGGATCCCGCCTGAGTGCGTGGTAGATGTTGCGGATATGGGTGATGGGGCGTTGGACGAGCTTGACCGACTGAGAGATGAGGCGTATGTTTGACTCCGTGAGGACACCGAGCGAGGTAGACCGATGCCGCTTTGGTGGGTTGGTGATGGGAATGGGATATTCATAGTCATTGGGGACGGCAAGTCACCGAAGCGGGTATTCCAATCCGCCGTCCTCGGACTCATAGGTGAGGGTAAGGAATGAGGTAGGGAGTCGGAGTTGGCCTCGGTGGGTGATGATGCAGGGGAGACTCGGTCGGTAGGCCGATACGTCACCATGGGGCTGGCGTCCTGCATGCTTTTGTCCTCGTTCGACCCGTCGGCTGCCACTACCACAGCATCGTTTGACGGAGGGCTATACGCCGGAGCGGGGCCCTGAAGCCGACGCTCCATCTTCCGCCGAGCTGCTTCATATGCGCTGACATCCTCGTCCCCCCCCGTGCCCAGCTCAGTTTCGCTGGCAATTGAATCTGTGTCTGCATCAAGCTCGACAGGGGTAGGGGGCACGGGCATTTCGTAAACCTCGTGAGCAGCATCTGCCCCGACCTCGGCCGGGTTTCCGTCGGTCCCCGACGTCTCCGCGGAGTCCGTCTTCTTGGACCGTTTCCGACGGATGATCTTGGAGAATATTCGGGCGACGGGGGTTTTCGGGGTCTCCGGGAGGATGGAGGATGCGCCATCCTTGGCATCGTCATCCGAGAACATCTTCGCCATGCGGGCCTTCTTTCTGCGGCGAATACAGAAGAAGAGGAAGACTGCGAGAGCGATGGCCGAGCCAACCACCGCGCCGACAACAACGCCAACGAACTGGCTCTTTGACAAGCCACTACCACCATCACTCCCATCTGCGGGTGGGGGGTAGGCGCTGTTGGAGGGTTGCCCGACGGATGCAATGTCTGTATCGAAGGGGTCTTTCGGGAAAAGAGCTTGATGGACGGAAAACACAGTGCTATCGTATTTGGTTATGAGGTACGCTTCTTGCAGGAAGACCCGCCCGAGGATGAAGTTGTCGTCGGAAGCAGGCTTTATGGGAAAGTACGGCTGCGCTGCGTCGCGGTACTGGATGGCCTCGTCCTTGTATGGGTACTGGAGGGCCTGGGCGAATGCGTATGCAGAGAGGGTGATGTTGACGACACCGGGAGCATCCAACGGATTGCCAAAGTTATCGTTATTATCGTAACTTGACAAGCTGAAGGTGAACGAGAACGAGTCGTCCGCCTTTAGGGCGTTGAACTGATCGTCGTCTAGCTCGTATGCATCCAGAGTCGTGTTCCAAGTAAGGCTGAAGGCCGAGACGAAGTTGTTGCAAACCGATTGCGGAAGCCACAAGTAAGGGGTTGAGCTGTCGATGATGGCTTCGAACGAGTCATTCATGCGGGACAAGACACGAAGGTCAGAATCCCAGTCGTCAGGCTTATTGTCCTTCGGTGCCGAGACCTCTATCCCCCTGACCTGTGCTTGCGGTAACGCAGTATCCCTTGTGAGGGTAAACTCGGTGTCATGGGGAGCGAACCGGTTCTTGTCGTAACCCCCTAGAACCAACGAAGATGGCGTTCCAAACCCCTCTGCATGCACTAGTTAGCACCCCAGCTACAGTTGGAGGCAAGGGAGGCAGTAGGGGCATTCCATACTGTAATAGGCCCCTGCGGTGTAGCCGTATGTGTAACTTGGGAACCATCCATACTCGGCGACCATTTGGCTGAAGGGGGAATCCGAAACCTGTCCGTTGAACTCCCCGGAAACAATGCCCAGTCCGAAAAATCCGTTGTAGTACTCGGTTGAGTTGAAGGCGGTGATCAAGGCCCCTTCCAACGAGACGAGGTCCTCCGTCTGCGACTCTCGGACGACAAGGGTGTCGTGGCCATAGTTTCCGTTCGCCTCCACTTCTGTGTAAGGAAAGCTGAGCTGCCAGTCTCCTAGGGACTCCCATGAACTGGACGCAGCGATATCAAGGGTTCCACCGCGATACTTGGGACAAAGCTGCTCAACTACAATCATTGTCAGCACATGGCATGGAATGGGAAACAAAACGGGCGAGTCGGGATAACAGCGGCCGACGTACGGTTCGCACAACCTCCCGAACCCACCACCCAAGTTTCGGAAAGGCTGGTGCTGACGAGGAGATTCAGAGCCCCTTCGGACGCGTCGACGTTTCCGATCCATAACTCGGTCGTTGACCAGTTGCCGTCGATGCCGTGCCTACGTTCATAAGGTCAGGACCACAGTCACGGGCGCGCATACGCTGACCGTCGAACACATACCAGCCATCCCCGATTAACGTTCTTGGCTCCGCACCCGCATGAACAGTTGCCAGGCTCGCGACGAGGGCCGAGGCGAGGCATAGGAAGCGCATCTTGGGCGGCTCCTGGATACGCCAGGCGCGTTGGGCGGATACACAGCGTGGCGCGGGGGTTACTGAGGTGCGCCAGATCACCGGGCGGACGGTGAGGGAATCATGGGGATCCCTGGCGATAGCAGTCTGTCACTGTGTTGGCGTAGTCCATCCCTCGTGAGGGAGGACGCTTGGTGAACCAGCTCGAGCTTGCGGGCTTTTTTGACGGAGAGGCCCTGGAAGTGAGTATCGCTACCGCCGCGCTAGGTGGGATAACTACACGGCGTGGAAGATGCAGTGGGGTTGAAGCCCAGGAGAAGTCAGTGGACACAAGAGCCTACATACGGGGCAAGACATGCGAGGCAGGCGGCTTGGTAAAGGACGAGCGCTCACTCCCGAGTAGTGGGGAACAATGAACGCTGGGCGCGGAGACAGACAAGTGACCATGAATGAGTGAGTGAGTGCACGGGCGGCGGGAAACGGGGCCAGTCCCCGGTGGAGGGGGAAGGCGTGGGCGGGCTGGTACTACGTACGAGGTCTCCCCCGGCAGCAGCATGAGGAACTTTGGGGCTCCTGCCGATTGCAGATGAGGGTGGGGATCCATCGAAGCGGCGTGGATGGAAGGTGCGTCTGGGCGAGGGCCGATGTACTCCGTGTTTTGATTGCATTTAGATTAGGAGCAACAGCCGAGACAGGGTCCTCACGGGGGAGCCCAGGGGACATTGGTACAGTGCGGGCATTGACCGGAGCAAGGCCAGTGGGTGGACGCCGTCTGGATAAATCGCACATTCATATGGACGGGATTGATCGTTGCAAGTATTTCGACCCTCCATCTGCCGTACATTTGCAGGGAGTTCGTGTGCAATCCTGGCCCAAGAGTTTGTCGCAGTAAACCGCCAGACTGGATCCATGCCCTGAGCCCGCCGTTCGATTCATGATATCGCACGCCAAGTACGATACTCGGGAGGGTTTTCAGACCAGGCTTCTCGAACCCCTGACTCACCTCAGTCCTCGCGTACCGAGTACATGAGCTCAGGCTCGGTCGCCTCCGAAATCTGGGCGTTGGGGTGGATCAAAGTCTGTGGGCCTCCACCCCGCTCGCCCCAGGTACGTCCAACCCTACCAGGCAGAGGTACAATCCTCGTCTGGCACGGGACGAGGAACACACATCCTTGCTACCTCATGGACATGGCGAGAAAACAGGAGACAGCCCTGGGTCTTTCTTGGAGCCCAGATATTTTCCCTCCGAGCGCCACGACAACCACACGCCGCCGTCTCACCCCCAAGAAGCTGACACTGCGGGGCAGACGCACGGTAAAGGGTGCGAGAAGGGCCCTCGCTCACTGGAAGCGGCCGTGGATCCAGTCCCGTCGGCTTCCCCGGGACAGGGGCGAGTGTGCCCAGCCGAAGGGCCTCAGTCGACCATGCAGCACTGCCAGCGGTGGGACGCATCTTCATCCCGCTGCCCTGGGCTCGGTCGCTCTTCGGTAGCCCACTCGGTCGACTGCAGCACTTACCGTTGCTTCGACGAATAAGCAGCGGGCGCGGCGACCGCTCGCCACAGGCGCGGCATGGGGCCCTCAGCACCACTTGCGCATGGTGCCGTGGCCATCTGGACTCCAGTTGGCCTGTACCAGTGATGCTGGAGTCAGCGACTTCAACGTTACTCATGCTCGTGAGCCATCGTCAGTCGCTGGAGCGCCGGGATCCTGACCCGGGAACGTTGCTCTCGATCAGGAGCCGCCCGGGATGCTAAAGTCAGTGGACGGGAAGGCGACCCAGGCCAATCACGACGGCAAACAGCGTTGTTTCCTGGTCCTGCACCACGAGGTGGATGCCACATCCAATTTGCGTCGCATACACCCCATTTCTGGATAAAAGCGAATCCAGCCCTCCGTACGGCGCGCGGCCCCTCGACTTGCCGTCCTTGGAGAGGGCCCATGTGACCCTGCGTCGTTCGCTCCCTCTCACCCTTTCACGTTCTTAATACCGAGATCACCACCTGTTGGTGGAGGCGACAAGGTTCGGGTAGAACAATCTCGCTTTCTGTGCGGATAGACAACCTTCTCCTTGGCACTGTTTACGAAGCAGGAGTGAGAGCGGCGTGAGAGTGGAATTTGATTCCAACACCTGCCGCAAGGAACCCGCAAGCTGCCGGCGGCGAGAGGGGAGCGTCTGGTGTGTCGGTGTCGATCTGGTCAATCCCGCGACGGCCGCAATGACAGCGGAAAGGTAGCGACACCCACCCCTCTTACGGACCTGCCTCAGACAGAAGGGCATCTTGCTCGGGCTCTGACTTCGCTCCTGTGCCACCATCCATTCAGCCCGCCTTGCCCGGGGCTGAAATGTTTTGTGACACCCCGGTCGCGGACACAGCGGACGCCAGCCGTTGCTTTGGGCCATCCGACTGTCGATCACTCGCCGTTACGAGCAGCCTCGACGCACTCGGCGGTGCATCTGAGTTGTTTCAAGGTGGCAGAGTGAACACTGCCCACGGCAGAGGTGCTCGGTGCCGGTTCTTGGCACAAAACGGTGGGCAACCCAGAGTGAGTGTCCTGACGTCGCCTGTGTCTTGGGAAAACGGCGCAGCTGGGCCTGTTACTAGGTACTTTTCGGACAAGCTGTACAGGTATCGATGGCCTTGTCCACGTTATATGGGTTGTCTATGACCGGCCGTCCTTCCGCGCCGTAATCCTCTCTGCACTCGGCGTTGTTATATTCCTTCCACGTGCAGCAGGCACTTGGAAGATGATACTACTAACGACAAGGGCGGCTACATGAAAATCGCTAGCGATGTCAAGCCGAGCATCTGCGGCTCCTGGCACGCTGGGCTGAGACAGTTCTGGTTGCTTATCTCACCGCGCAGCTGACCGACCGCAAGTTGTCCCTGCGCAAGCGCGAATCAGCGTTCAAATGATCGACCGCTGACTCCGCCTTCCCGCCCTCGTATCCGCCAAGTCACCTCCGGATCGACAAGAAGATCAACGTGTGGACCTGGGCCCACCGCCATCCTGGGGACTGATCTGCTCAAGAAATACGACGAGTTTACTTTCGCGAGGACGGAGTATCGGCAAGTCGTATCAAGTGGGCTTCGAGAATTCCCAACCAAGCTGGACGTCTGGAAATGATGTGGGAGCAGACGAAAGGCACGTTCCGTTAATACGCCGGCGGCTGATCCAAGCTTGGAAAAGGCAAGAGGCTTGCGTGGACCGCGGCACGAACCAAGATCTCTCTGACGAAGCCTCGGCAATTCCTTGTCAAACGCGCGTCTCGTTGTCGCCATACAAGTTGGGCGGGCCTCCGACATCGTATCTGCCGGAAGGTACAACGGAGATCTGACCTGCCAGACTCCCGGCGCGCCCTTGGACGAGAAATTTGTGGCCCGGAGATTTGTAGAAATACATGGAGGCTGGCGTGGTGGTTAATGAGGATTGACCCTGATTGGCGAGGGTGCGAACCTGCGAAGATGGCGGGAGACTCATCCCCTCCTCGGAATCCTCCAAGATTCCCCCGTATCAATAGCTGTGAAACAGTCTTGTACCTTTCTCTCTTTCTTTTTTTTCTTGGTGGAAATGAGACATGGGTAGATTGCGACGAGGCCCTCTTGCTTTTTGGCTTCCAAGCCACCAGGGTCTTGGATATCGATTTGCTCGGTCCCTTGAGGAAGCCGTTGAGGACCTCACAAGGAGGCAGGTTTGAAGGGGGCTAGGATCAACACCGGGAGCAGGCCTGGGTTCAAAGGTGGTCGGGACTTCAGTTCCAATCTGCTCATGCATCGGGCTCTTGGCTCCGCCCCGTCGTCAGTGGCTGAATCTCATGCGGGTGACACGAGCAGGTTCAGGGTACGGAACGGAGAATACCAAAACACGGCGCGCCGCCCAGACGAGAGCTTTTTTGGCGGGGTCACCCTCGACAAGTCGCTCAAGGGGACAAGAGAGCCCTGCCCGCGCCTTGGGCATGGTCCTCTCTGCCGCGAGCTCCGCCTCCAAGACTTGCGCGAGAGTAGAAACAGCCGGAAGTACTCGTCCGCTGGGATTTCTCGCTTCCCCGCTCATCATCATGGCTCCCGAAATTGCGTCTCATAAAACTTTCTTCATAGTCTGGCTTCGCTTCTGGTGACAACCGAATGCGGCAAAAGGCGAGGACGGACGGACGTCTGACAGGAGAACCCACATGGACCAGATAAGCAAGCGCGAGAATTCCGCTCATGCGACCGTGGCGCCGACGGTTTGGTGGAGCGATGTCAGGTTCCTGTGACACCCACAGGGCCGGGAGGAACGATCTCATCTCAGGCCGGCAGATTCAGATTCATATTCACCGGCAAGGATCGAAGGTGCCATCAGACGGGCCCCCCAGTGGCTCAACATGGCACTCTACAAGTATGCTCTGTCCGTTCTTCCCTCTCCCGCCGAGTACGAGGTACTGGTACACGCCTATGTCTGCCCCGTGCGCCTGGAAGCCGGGGGGTGGGGGCAAGTTCAACGCATTGTGGGTGGCTGGCCTTGGGAGCTCGACCCTCCGGACCCATGTGGCGTGCCGCCATGGCTTCCCAAGCCGTCTGAGCCCTGCAATTTTACTCGACCGTCGTGGAACGAAACCCCCAGCCGGTGGACCATCGGCCCACCGGTTCCACCGACCGTCGCCTGGGCGAAGCTCTCAGGGCCGGGTAGGGCGCAGTTATCGAGTCAGAAAGCCAGGAAAGGACGAGACGGGTGAGACCGCGGGAGGGATGAACATGTCGCGCTCTCTCGAAACCACGAGAGTGACGCAGCTGCGTCGCACATTGATTTGACCCCCAACCGGGCGAGACAAGGAGCAATAAGAAAAAAGACGGGGAGAATCTTCCTGCGGGGAGCCGATCCAAGTACGAGACCGGGACCGTCGGTTGGTCGCCTCTGGCAGAGGTTCCCGACCCCCGGGTCCAAATTGGCCGGCCTTGGCAGGTCGATCCTCACTTTCCTCGCGTCGGTGCGCTGGTGAAGGATCGGAGCTCGACCACCCAGCGTCCGTCCACCCCTGTCGCTCACGAATACGACGCTGCGTGCAGGACGTGCGAGCCCTCTCCCGCTGAGACTTGCATCGCGGCAAGCCACCCTGAGAGGGCTCCCTCCCCTGCCCCGGTCCGCCTCGCCAGGCCCGCGGGGATTTCCCCGGGGTCTCATACCGCGCTCCTGACCACATCGGTCCTTGGCGTGGCGTGGCGGGAGGTACCCTTCCCTCCCTCCCCGCGACAAACAGACGCGGCACACCCTCCCTCCATCTCCCAGCAGACACCTGTCTGGGTCCTGCCGGCTCCATCTGCTCCCTGTGATATTAACCCCTCAACACCCATATTGCCCCCAGTCCCAACACTGGAAGGAGACTGCCCCGTCCTTCCTCTGCCGCGTCTTCTCACCATCCCGCCGCTCGCTTCGCACACTCGCCCGCCGAAACCCACACTAGGCCACCTTCCGACCGTCACGAAGCCAGTATCCGGCTGGATACGCGATATGCGACCGAGCTTTTGCGTAGCACGCCCATGATGAAGAGCTCGGGTGCCGGACGCTGACGACCCTCATTCCAATTCGCAACTTGCTTCTTGAGATTTTACTCTGCCCAGAGGAGAGGGTGTTGGGGCCTCGAGGAGAGACACAATCACCAAGTTGAGAGCCGTCTGCCCGAATCGAACTGCCCCTCACGATGGCAATCAAGGACTTCATTCTCGCCGGCCTGGTGTTGTCGGCGCAGCTATCCGAGGCTGCGGTTATAGGTCCGTGGCTATGGATGTTTCGAGGATCACGGGCAATCACTAACGGTTTTGGCAGGACCGAACAAACACTGGCTCCATCAGCGCTCACTCACCAACACGACGGCCAAAGAGGATCTCGACACATCGACAGAGCCGCCATCTTTGCCATCGCCAGTGCCTTCTTCCAGCGACAGCGAAACGACCGAGTCGGAACCCGCGAGCTCGTCTGAAAGTGCCTCGTCGTCTTCAAGTGATGACGACTCCACCACATCTGCCGATGATGCAACACCAGGTTTGCCGGCGACGTCTTCATGCGCCGAATATGGGGACATGCCTTGTAACGCGGATGATGATCACGGCGATGAGAACGACAAGCCCGAGGATGGCGACAAGCCCGAGGATGAGGACCCCGAGGATGATGGGGATTCGGACGATGAGGATCACGAAACACCCGAGGATGGCGACGAGGATGATGACGGTTCTGAAGATGACGAGACGCCGGACGATGAGGAACCGTCGGTTTCATCCACTCACACGTCTCTCACGACGAACGAGGATGGCGAGGTCTGCACCCCTCTTACCGAAGGGGAGGTCGTGACGGTCTACTCGGTCATATATACGGAGACACTCACCTGGACGGACGATCCGTCCGACTACATAGCGCCATACCCTACCATGGAAGTACCGACATACTGCGAACCAACAACAGCCTCTACCACAACCCCTTCCACGACGAAAACGACGCCAAAACTAACCTCCGTAACCGGCCCTGACGACGGCTGGAACACATACTGTTCGGAGCAGACCAACGGGACCAGCTCTTGCACCAGCGAGCCCATCTTTAACCCTTCATTCATCCTCACAACCAGACCCATCGATCTGACTTCTCCGTTCTTCGGCCCGCCCGACGCATCGGGCGCTCCCGTAACCTCGACCTTCTTCATCACTTCGAAAAACCCAAGCGTCGTCTTCCCTCCCGACAAAACACCAGACTACGGCCAAGATCCAGACGACGATGACCCGCCGTATAACCCCGGCAACGGGAACTTTCCAGCTGAGACTCGTCCGCCGTCTGGCTCACGCCCGCCCCAGAGCGCGGTGAATGCGAATCCGCCCAAGGTCACCATCACGGCGGACCCCACACAGGTTATCATTGGCGATTACACTCTCTCCAACCTGAAGCCAGGAGCGACGACCAGAGTTACCGTGGGCGGCAACGAATACGAGATCAACCCTAGCCAGATCGTCCAAGCCGGCGGCAAGACCATCAACCGGCCAGGTGCAGGGCAGGCTCTCGCTGTGGCAGACCCAATCAAGACCTCTATTGGTGGCGTCGCGATCAACATCTCAGGGTCACAGGTCGTCATCGGCGGGTACACCTACACGATAGGCAGTACGCCCTCGACCGAGGTGGTCCAAGGCCACACCATCGTCATCTCGCCCACGGGCATAGAATTCAAGGGCACAGACGAGGGCGTGTCCTTCGAGGCCAACCCGCCCGAGCAAACGGGCATCATCGTCGCTGGCGGCGAGATGATAACGGCCATCGGGAACTCCGTCATCGTCATCCACGAAAAGACAATCACATATGGCCCGGGCATTTCACCTCGGACGGAGACCGTCGACGACGACACTATCGTCATCGACGAGCATGGAGTCACCGTCCACGGCACGACGGTTGGCGGCGATGGCCTCGCGGAAGACAAGACGCGGTATGAAGTTGTGGGAGGCGCGACTCTCACGCGCGTCGGCCCCTCGAAGATCGTCATCCGCGACGTCACCTACACCGTCGGGCCCGGAACAGGGACAACGACCACCTTCGTTGGCGGCGAAGACGTCACCATCGCGCCAGACGGCGTGACCGTGGCTACCCTGACCGTCCCGTACCCCTTTGGCGCCACCGTCGTGACGGCTATACCCGCGCCGAAGACGACCGACCCTTCGCCGCAGGAGACAGCGGACGACGATGACGAGGAGGATGACGAGGACGGTGGCGGGGCGTTACGGCCAGGATGGGCTGGTGTTTGCATAGCGATTGGCGCATGGCTGCTTTTGTGATTTCTGCCTCCTCCTTTTTACTGTCGTTCCGTTCGTCCCCATCCCCCTTTTCATTTTTATGTTATTTTATTTTACATCTTGGTATTAGTGGTAGACTCGGGGTTGGGATTCGGTTCTTATGATGATACGATACCCGGTCCAGGGACCGTCGGCTTGGATTCTAGGGAGTTGATACTTCTTTTTACATTGAGGGAAGAGGCCATGGGAGAGATGGAAGTGTATAATTAGCATCGAGGACTGACATGGGCGGAACTTTAGATATAAATCAAAAGTCATGATAATCAAACCCCTTTACTTCAACTCCACGTGTCATGTCGCGAAGGAGGGTCGGTCTGCCCAGCGGAGGTACGCCTGAGACACGGCGGCCTTGGAAATATAACTTGCACCATTGATCTATTAAACAAACTGTACATATGCGTATGAAGCGCTGTCCTGAGACGACGAAGGATAGGTTGGTGCAGGCTAGAAACAGAAACGTAGAATCCCCCGGAGAGAAGTATGGACAAGAGGGGCACTAGCGGTGACTATCGACACCGCCAGGCACGAAAGATAGATAGGCGAAGATAAACACGGCAAAATCAAGATGAAGATCCGAATAGGTAGGTCTTGAGAGAAAAGGCCCTTGCATGATCCCAGCACCCCAGAGTCCGAAGCACCGCCGCCAAAAGACCCAAGCGCAAAGCGTGACGGGTGGGTGGCACAAGTGTCCGTCAGGATGTCGGACTAGGGCGACTCGAACTCCCCTTCTTCGACTTCTTGCCCCTTTTCTTGTACGTAATGGCAAAGTCGAACTCGCCCTGGCTGCTCCCCGAAGCATCCTGTCCCAAGGCACCATCCACAAACGGATCGCCCCCACCGTAAAAGTCGGCAGCAAAGCTGTCCGACGGCGCAGGGGCTTCGGCTGCCCGTTCGGCCATGTTGATGGCCGCCGCGACTTCACTTTCCTCTTCGGACGGGGGTGCCAGCTCAGGGGTCTCACGGCTCAAGAGCAACGCCTCGACGGCCTCGCTCCGGCGAACCTCGTCTTGGGCCATGGACTCCTCCGACATCATGAGGGCGTACGCAAGAGACTCTTCCTCCGTGAGCTCGAGCTCACCGGAACCGAACTGCTCCCGCAGCTGCGAGTTTCGCTCCTGAAGCTCTAGCAGATCGGATGACTCGAGCGCGGTCTCCTTGTCCATCTTCCCCTTCTTCCCATTCACGCGCGGTTGTCCCTCGGAGCAGTAGGACCATGACCGGACGAAAGCCCCAAAGGACACGATGCCGCGCAGTTTCGTCGCATCAGGATCCATGCATATGGAGGTCGCCGCCGAGTACTGTTGCTGCCGATGGCCTGGGTTGACCTGCGCAAGATGGCGCGGGATGCGGCTGCCGGAACGGGTGTTGATGGTTCGGATCGGGCCTCGGGTCAAGGCTAGTGGATCCCAAGCCTGGACTAGACCATCACTCCCGCCGTGAACGACATACAATGATGTCAAGCCAAGGCAAGATACCTCAGGGGACTCTGTGTAGATAACCTTGATGGGTGAGATCCTGGTCGTGTTCCTATCCCTGGCGTTCCAGACTATGATGCTCCCCTTATCCGTGCCCACGGCGATGAAGCGGGCGCGCTCCCCGGGAATGCTGTTCGGTGCGTTTGTCTCTGATGTGATGGACGCGGAAGACCCCTTATCCCCGATAAGCGGATCTTCGGAGAGCGTGGTAGAGGCGCATATCGACACGTCCATGGCCGATGTTGTAATTTTCAAAGAGGAGACGTCGCCAAGCAGGGCTGGTGTGGTATGCCAGTTGTCTACCTTGCATAGTCCTTCCGTCAAAGACCCGCAGCCGTTCACGGGATCCTTGGGAACAGAGCGGGAATACCGCTGTATTCCAGCAGACAGCTCTTCAGCATGGCCGGAGTCAATCACGAACACTGCCTCGCCGGCACTGTCCCCGTCATCGGCCGCAAAGTCCACCTCGAGGCGCCTGCGCATGTCCCAGCCACGATAGCGACCCCTGAAAGAATGCGGCCGATGGAGGAACCATTGCGAGATGACCCTGGCTTCGTCCAACCAGCCATTCGCATCCAGACCCATGAAATCTGCAGAGGATCGGGGTGAAGGGCCTCCATCGTCAGACGGCGACCTCGGCGTGCGGCGGCTGGGCTCGATCAGGTGCCAGTAAGCAGTCCTTCCGGCGAGGTAGGCATTGTGCGTCATCTCGGGGCCAACAGCATGCTGGCCCACTGGGGATGGCGTGTCTCTGAGGTAGTAAGCCTCGCCAAGAGCGTTCAGCGCAACAGCCCAGACCCTGCCAGCAGCCAGTCGGGAAGGTGAGTACTTCTCGTCCACTTTGATGGACACTATCGGGACGCCGGGGCTCAGGACCCAGCGGCATGACATTTCTCCGTCTTCAAACCTGCGACGACCCGTCTGACGACCCAGAGCGTACGCAGTCACGATACCCATAGTGGACCCCGTCATCATGCCAACCATGGCTTTCGTCGACAGCGGGACGGCGCTGGTCTTGGCAATCCAGACGCTTGACATGGCGTCCGTCTCGGGAAGCGCCCGCGGAACATCGGGGTATGTGTCCGGGAGCGGGGCCCCGTAATCAACAACCCTGCCGCGCTTTCCGATTGAGGGTCGAAAATAAGGGTGGCCGCCCGGGAACCCCTCGCCGGCGATGAAGCCATATTTAGGGCTCACGTCCATGACGTTTGGCACAGCGGCCGGGCCCTCATCCACGCCGTAAAGCCTAAGGTGTGGCGTGACGTCCTCGGCCTGGCCAAGGGTATAAGAGTCGTATCGCGCCCAGGGGTCTAGCTTGCCCGTCATGGGGTTGCTCATCGAGGCAAGTCCGAGGTCGGCACCGCCGTGGACAGCCTTTGATGGGAGCTTATCGCCTGGGAAATCCGCGTGCACGTTGGTGATTAGGCAGGGCACCCTCGAGTCATACGTGATGACGGCGTTGGGGCGTCTCACGGTCTCACCGGCGTTGTTTACAGCGCGGGTGTGAGGCCTGCCACTCGCCAGACCCCTGAGGAGCTGGCTGCGAAGCACATATTCACTTTGCCAGGTCGCCTGGCCAGTGAGACGGCTAAAGTAACGGCTGTGAGTGGGGTTGACAACATCCCCGTCGTCTTCCCAGATATCGTCAAACCCGTCGCCGTTCAACAAGAAGCGCGTCGAGTACATCCGGTGGAAGGCCGTCTTCCAGGCATAGGGCGTCTTGACCAGAGCGTTGAACTTGGTGCAGACCAGAGACATCGCGGCGTAGGATTGAGGGTGTAGATACGACATGATGTTCGTCAAGACCTCTAAATCCCGCATTAGTTGAGAATATCCGAGGACATGGCGGTGGTCTGCTGTCCCACGCGGAGCTCGCTCATACCGTTGGGGAAGTCTGCGATACTCGGGCCGTCGGAGGGCGCATCGCCAACGCGTGGAACGACTTTGAATTCCACTCGGCGACGCGGGGCCCGCAGAGCGGGCGAAGAGGCGTTTTCATGCTCGGAGACGCGCTGGCCCGGCGACAGGCCTCCCACATGGCGGTCTGCAAGACCTAGTCCGCGCAGGCGTTCGTTGAACCGCTCGAAGTCGATGCCATCAGCCCACGAGTCGCTCGCGAAGCCCGAGGTGGCATCCGACACGACGGACGGAGTGGCAGGGCTTGAGGACCGTACGAGCTGGGAGCCTGCGGCTGAGACATGGTCTGCCTGGAAGCCATGTTGGGAGGAGGGCGAGGAGAGTGCTCTGGGGGTTTCTGGTTCCGACGCGGTCTGGGTTGAAGCACTGGAAAACACTTGTTGCATGAAGCTGCGGGCGTGACTCAGCGGGGAGAGGCAGTTGACCGTGCAATGGAAAGCTTGCACAGGCGGAGGGCGCGGGTGAGAGAGGCGCGGAAGATGCGAGGACCAGAGTCGAGAGAGCCGGGACTGTTGCTTGATAGCGGAAAGAAGACTGACGAGTCTTCAGGGGTTTTGCGAGGCCAATGCGAGATGCCGTGTGTTTGAACAAACCGTGATGACAGAGTTTGGTGACACCCTGATTTGGCTTCGCGTTGACGTCGCAAACGCTGCACGTGGCGGGCCGTGGTTTACCCGCTCGTCCATTAGTCATCCTTTGGCCCAGGCACTCCGTTCCATATTCACCCAGAGCTTCGAGTCGTCAAACATCAAGCAGCCTTCACAGTATTCTCTCATGCCCGTGGCTCTGCTCGAGTACATTTGGGGACACGCTTTCTATGCATTCGGTTCCTCTTTATGGAGGCCAGGTGCGAGTGTCTTGCCCGAGACCACATGCGCATTCGACAATAAAGTGCAGCGTAATGGGGCGAAGGCATCTACGTCCAACGCCGAAGATCTCAAAGGGTCGAACAACATAGATGCTTTTCTCCCCAACCCCCCTGCTAATGCGTGAAGACAGCCATAGTCCAAATCTGGACGCAAATTCCCCTTGGTTGAGTTTGGCTGTCCAACAAGCGGCCTGTCGTTGATAGGGACAGCCCTTGGCCCTGTTTGGGAGTATCGAGTGTGCTCGGACAACTGCAGACTCTCACACAACGACAATTGCCCGGCGCAGTACATATGCCGAAGTTCTGTAGTTGAATACCCGTCTCGTCCGCACTTCAAGGAACTCATTATCCCACTGATGCCCCCTCTTGACCCGGCGAGCTGTCAACCTAATCCCCTGCCAACAACGCCCTTTCTTCGAGTGTCTAGAAGAGTAGTGCAACATGCGGCACCCCGCGGTATAATGCCGGGCGTGGAAAATCATCGCCCTTGTTGAACTCAACCAGCTTCCGAAGCCACCAGCCATACCATGGTTCACAGGAGCGGTAGTTCTTGATTGGCCAGAGTCAAGGTCAAGACCGAACCTCGACTCCATAACGAAAGACGAAAGAGCCTCGGCCCTTCCATCCATATTATCTCCGGGAAGTGGACCTTCACCCCACGGTCCTTACTCCGTTGGGTAACTCCCGCACGCCAAACACGGAGACTAAACAGGTCATTATTCTGCCAGGGTCAAGTCCTCACCGGAGGGCCGGAACCACAAATATTCTCGTGTACATATGTACATGGGGTCTGAACGGCCGATAACCAGGCGTTCGTCCGAGCTCATAAAGCAGGGGAGGCGGGCCAACAGCGAGTCACGGAGGACCCTTCATGCCTCGGCCCGCTTCCGGGGAAGAGCTTCCGGCGGAGGACCCCGTCCGCCTTTCGATGAAAACGGATGCTTCGTATCCGACAACTCGCCGTCACTTGAGCATATGGGGCGATGCGACACTCAGCGGTCGGGAGTTCCAGAATGGAGTCAAAACCCACCATTTGAAGTGCTTTATCAGCAACCGGGTCCGAGAGCAGTGACGACTCGTACGAAGGGCCTGCAAGAGTCATGTTTTATGACATGTCGGAAGGGGGTGGCTCGACTTCTCCAGGACCCGTCTCTTTCGGGAAAGGATCCGACATGAACTTGCAACGATCCTGTCATCGTCCCGGATGCGCCATGCCCCCCCCACCCACCGTTGGGGATGGTGGATCCCAGAACGGATCTGCGACGCCCACGGCTCCCGCAGCGGCAAAGCGCCCTTCTGGCGACAGGGTTGTCCCGCCAATGGACCATCAGGATAAGAGGGTCCGTTCGGAGGGTGCTGCCAACAACGGAAGAGCCCCCGCTTTAAGGCTCACAAGTGAGAGACATCTGCCCTCGTCCAGGGCAGGGGATGAGACCGTTTTGTTGAAAAGGCGAAACGTGGTCGTATCGAGGCCACCGTTATGTCTGGTGAATATGTACCGAGTAAGCTGCAAGGGGATCGTCTCACACTTACGAGTACGAAGACTTGGATACAGGAGCAAGGGATGATGATGCCAAGCCATGAATCAAGAGCCAAGGAGCCCACTTCCTCCGGTTTCGAGACCGCAGCAAGATGACGAGCGAATGGAGGTGAAAAATTGCAGGGAAGAGGGCGAAAGAGAGCGGGTAGCGCGGCGACACTTGTCAATCTCCCGCTCTCCCGTGCTCCGCGCCCGTCTCGCAATCCTTGTCCGTGTCCCCGCTGGACCGCCTTCTCCACTCCCCCAAGCCACCGAACACCGAAGCCTGGCTTCCTTTCTTCTCTCGGGCCGTGTACTGTGGACGACATGGTCGCGCGGTGTCGCAAAAGCGCAGGGTCCGCCCCCCATGTCCTTGAATTGAGGCTTTGCTGGTGTTGGTCGCGTCAGGGGACACGCGGCCTGGATTTCCCACTTTGTCTTGCCCTCAGGATCCGGTATTCCTAGGATGCAAAATCTCGTGCATAATGAAGGCCTGGCGAGCAATGCATGATGTTCCCCGCTCGTTGTTCCAGGCCGAGGAAACAGCGTCTTCCTGCCTCAACCCCGCTTCTGTTCGGAACAATATTATGGGGCCGCAGCGGCGTCCCCAAGCATGCCATGCTGGCGTGCACCAGAACATGCTGAGGCCGATCTCTGCCACGCAACTTGTGCTGGCCGCTGCCACCACCGCTATCTTCAAGCTGCCTTGAAGAATCACACGCCACACGGAACAGTGATGCAACCCGGCTCCAACCGACATGGATCGGGGAAGCAGGAAACTCCCGCGGCTGCACGAGGAGGCTCAATGACATCAGTCATTGGACGGCGCGACGCTTGCTCTCGTCTCCGGCCTGTGGGATGGTACATCCGGGCTGCCCGTTAAGGCCGTGTCCACTGGCGATGACGCAGGCAGTGGACGCGCAGCCCTCGGGTTTCCGTTTGGGGAAGCGCCGTATTGGAGCACGGCCGTGCTGCCAGTTTCGTTCCAAGCGCCGCCTATGGGGCCGAGGAACTGCCCCAGCGTCAGTTTCTGCGGAAGAGGGCAACAGCGTCCATTGCCGGCCTCGTTCGACTTGTCAGCATCTGTGACACGAACGGTGGCGCGGGCGACGCAAGCTGTACTCCGTTTGGCATGTCAATCTGGCCTCCAGATTGGCTCCGATCTGACGAGTAATATAATTGTGAGGGTCCCCAATATCGTCAACCAAGTCTTCTGCACCAACAAAGCTTGCTTGGGGGGCCATTCGCCGGATGAATGGGCTGCCGTGATAGGCCACGGCCAGGGCGAATCCAACCCTGGGACAGAATGGTTGCTTCGGCCCGGGATGCGCCGGCTTGACGAGGGTCCCCTGTTGCGACTGGCGCAGTGGATGGCCGCGAGTGACGGAACTCTGAATTCTCCGTAATAGCCGAAAGCCCCCCTCCCCTCTAAACTCGCTTCACATCGTGCAGTGGGCGCGCGACGTGGCCGATTTTGGCCTCGAGAACGAGCTCCCCGCTGGCAACCGCTGGGCCATAGGCAGGGGACCAGGATGCCCCGGCGGCGGGACCTCCCCACTCCAGGTGGCGCCGAGAAAACACTCTTTGTGACTGCTAACAGCGTCTCGCAGTAGCGGCGCTCCCGGTGTGGTGACACAGATGCATCCTGCTGTTCGTCAAGAAGCGGGGTGGCTGGCTCGGCTGCGGATCCCACCCGTCCCAACCACGTCGACGACCCGACAGTATGGTTGCCCGGCTCCCCGCTTCGTGCTGGCAAATGACTGCCGCATCACCCGGTGAAGTGCCTGGTCGGGGGCGGGCTTCCTGGGCGTCCGGCTCGTGGCGCGATGGCGGCGGCGCCTCCACCCAAGGACGTGTGGTTGGTTCGCATCCGCAGGCGGCAAAAGAACGAGCGAGACAGTCAAGCCTCTCGGCGGGAGTGCATCTCGCCCCCGCAGATCTTGCCGCCCGAGAAGAAAGATTTGGGAGAAGGCCGGTTTCCTGTCTGCGGGCACTGACGGTGACCTATCGCGACCCTCCATCGCCTGCAGTGGCAAAGTCAGGATGTGTATGTTGAGCACGTGCGGCAGCGGGCCCTGCATGGTTGTCGGTCCGGTAGGAAACGGCGGTGAGGCGATTTTCGCGGGATTGCCCGGGCTTTTCTGGTCCAAGCCTCTGCGCGATGGCGGCAACGTGGAACGTGCCTCATGCACGAGACAATATTCCAAGGGGCGCGTTTGCCACTGGTTTCCCGACGGGAAGGGTCAGGGCAGCCGGGACCGGAACCGCCCAACTGGGATGCTCGACAAGAACGTCGGGCCCCGATGCGTCGCAAGTGGCGCTCTCCAAGCCAGGCGGCTGGCTGTGTGCTTGGACGCCGTCGCAGGCCTCGGTTGCGAATGTGTGGAACCACATATGCGCCCCATGCTAGAAACGGCAACCCGCCGAGACACAGTTGACTCCACGAGTGCTCGTCAACCAGTCCAGGTAGTCAAAACCACCCAACATCAGAGGTTCGAGAACATCGTAACTCCAGAAGCGCCCCGCGCGTCCCGACTCGGTGGTCATACAGAAGACCCACTCACAGCCTTGGCACCCGCTTCGTTTCTCTCGAACAAGTGGAGCAAGATGGAACAAGGTTTGCTGTGGAGCTCATCCGGGGCTGTCATCGGCTTTGTTAGCGGATAATATCGAGATTGGTTTGGTTTACGAGGGAAGTACGAGGTCGGGGGGTCAGGAAACCTGACACAAACTATGGAAACGTGAAACCCGAGAACGTCCGTTTCGTCCGAGTCACTGCCGGCGCCGAGTCCGCTTCGGGATCGATTCCGGATAAAAGTCGAAGGAAGCGCGAGACAGGCATGCCTTGTCGAACGGTTGAGAGAAGCAGACAGCATACAAGTAGTGAGCAACATAACGCTGTGCTCAGCCTAGACGAGGTCTCGAGGTTTCGAGGCTCAGATATCGATCTCGGCCATCTGCACGCGACCCTTGAATTCCGCCTCGGAGGGTGAGCGAGCGAGCGCATTGTGCAGACCTTGAGAGAGGAGGCGTGATCGCCCGACGTGCGTTGTGAATGGAAGCAGGAGGCGACCTAGTCTCCCAGGGCGTTGGTTCCAGGCGCACGGGACTTTCGCTTGACACTGGACGATCGCTGTTGCTTGCGCACCGTTTCAACCCCGATTACGGGCGCCGCAGGGCTCAAGCTGGCGCCCGCTCGAGGGGATGGATGGGCTCACCGCCCCCCCCGGCAATCACGCTGGAGCCACAGACTCGGGATCCATATCAAACTCACTGGGGCAAACACCACTTACAAGCGGTTGGCCTGCCCGAGGGACAGACCGGGCAGGCCGCCGGTATTCACCTGGGTCCTGGTCCCACCCCGACTCCGAGAGACGATAACTGTATCACCCCATCAATCACATTGTGCGACGTCTCGTACATTATGACAAGTGACGAGACGCATGTCCCCGGCCAGAGTAATGCAAGCGACGGGCGCTGCTGGAGAGAAATCCCTGACATGACAAGTCGGACCTGGAACCGGCAGTCTCCATGCCGCAAGCCGTGGATCACGGCGAAGGCCTGTCGCCCTTCGTGGCGCTTTGGTTCCCGAGCGATAGGGAGTGTGGTTGCTCAAGTGGCCGACGGGCACACCACTGGCAGCAACTCAGTGCACGACAACGTCTCGTTTCTCGTTCGCATCAACCTCTGGGCAAGGCAGCATCCACACGCCCCCCCGCCCAGTCTCATCCAGCCCTTCGGGACGGCGCGTTTTAATAGTTTTGTGTGCAACGGTGGGTCCCTGTGGCTGACGGAGGTCGTCCTCATAACGGCTGAAGATGAAAATCGGGGGACTGACTGGGTGAAGACGTTTAATTAGCGCCGAGCCATGCCAGGACGAGGCGAGACACCGAGGTCTTCTGGGCCTGGCTGATGGGGCCCTTCCGTTTTGGGAGCAGCTGCCTGTTACGGACGCCTGGACTTGACGGTCCCTCGTACTACGTAGTACTTGTACTCGGGAGGTAATCCCCCGTGGTTTACCCACACAAGTACCACGTACAAGAACCTCCTCGCCCAGGGCTCCAAGTCGCGCGCATCATCAAACGAAAGTAGGTCTTTGGCGTGCCGGGCTTGAATAAACCCACTGGCCCATGTCCTGTCCGGAGTGTGGCGCTTCGCTAATGGGCGCCCCGAAGCCCAGGCCCGGGCCGGTTTTCAACACTGTGTGTACCAAGCCAAGCACCGTCGAAGGCTTCGGTCAGGCTAGCGCTGTATTTGCATGACAGGCCTGCGAAATGACATTGGGAAATGGTTCCCAAAACGGCCCAGTGCGCGGGAGGGAAGCACGGAGCGCGCATGCACCAGAATGGAACCTGTCTCGAGCGTCCCCGCAGATGGGTTCTCAGTCTCAGTTCCCCACCAGTCCCAAGCCCATCATTCGTTCCGGCGCGCTGGGATGGTGCCCGAAAGGATTACCCATTATTAACAGGTACTCTCGGCAGGATGCATCCCACCCCAACGCCCCGGTATCAGGGCCCACATCTTCAGGTATTGCTCCACTCCGGGCCTGTGAGCAGCTGGGGAACGGCCAAAGAGAACGCTGATGTGGCCTCGGGCCATCCATCCATCCCTCAGGACCGGATTACTGGCACTGTCCGGGGGGTTGCATCGCCTGCGCCCCAAGCGAGCACGGCGTGACGATTCGCTTGGGTGGGAGTGCTCCCTGACGAGCTGGCCATGGCGCGCAGTCTGCTCTTTCTTATTGGAAGACCGCAAAGCAGGGCAAAGTCGCAATCCGCGATGTTCTTTCGTCTCACAGGCCGGCCATAATAAGAAGGTCAGAAAGCCTGCGACCGCTCGGCCTGCGGCTTGCCGCCCGCCCGTTTGCCACTTGCGAGCGAGAAACTGGCCGAGCGGACTCGTTTTTCTCGAGGCTTTACCTCGCAAGTGGCGGCGCCGGAGCCAGGGCGCCGGGAAAGCATTTGCAGACTTTGGGAATGGAGACAGCCAATGGACATGCCGCGGCATTCACCGACCACCTCAGCCCTCGCGGGGAAAAAGGCGGCGATGGAGTTTTCAAGGCAGCCTCCCGTCTGGGCTTCCACGTTACTGCAGCCGAGAGCAATGTCGCAACCAAGAGGGTAGCAGTTGAATATAGCCGAAGCGCAGTGGCCCCCCCCCCCCCCCATGCTGGCGAGAGGGTGGGCACCGAGGAAGTTCGAGTGGAGTGAAAGCCTCCGCGCAGGCTTTGCGGGTGCACGACGAGGGTCCGGCGCGATACAAGCATCCAGCCCAGTACGAGGCATAATAGCAGTGCAGACAGATTGCGAGTAATAAATGCCCCGGACAGTGGGTTTCGCGGCCCTTGTCCGCCCCGGCCGGTCAGGGCGTCCCGGGATACACGTAAGTACCAAGCAATTGTCGAGATGAACAAGTGAGGATGGAACAGGGAAGCAGATAACCACCAGCTCCATCCGTCTCCGTCACGAAGAAACGGAGCCTGGGTATGTTCGACAGCTGACGCCCGGCCCACCCAGCGACCCACGGGATGTGCAAGCGGACCAGGGTGTGAGTGGGAGCCACAGCGGAGGTACGGGCTGTTCCCCGTGTCGTATCCTGCAATGGTCGGTTCTCCGCCCGTGCATGCTGTACTGTTCTGTACCGGACTGTACTTGCTATCCCCTGCCTGCACTAAACAATTGGCGCCCGTCGCCTTCCCTGCTCAATCGAGCCACCCGCCGCCCGCCGCCTCCTGCACCTCCTCCTCTAATAATAATACCGCTCTCCACTCCTCCCTGCCCATATCTTTCTCCTTTCCCTCGCCTCCTCTCGCCGCACACTGCAGTTTCCGCTCCCATTGCCACCTCGTCCGCGAAACTTTCTGTTCGCGACGAACCGAGCGACGGCGAATTCGAGTCCGCTCAACACTGCCAAATTAATCACCTGCGAGAGGTGCTCTTCCGGCAACCTGCTGCCATACACCCCGAACCATCGCTGTTGCCACCCTCCAGCAGCCTTCCCAAACGTCGTCGAGCAAGACGCCAGCCCGATTTACCTGTCGAGTTTTAGCGCCCGTTCTCGTCGTTTCGGTTGATACCCCCCGACCCAGGCGTAGGCCAACTCGCCCCGAATCCTCGACCGACCAATATCGTCGTCGTTACCTCGCCCACGCGAACAATTCATACGTTAATACCGGTTCCCCATTCCGCAGAAAATCAACCGAAAATGAGTTCTTCAGGACCTACCGATCCCGTCGACAAGGGCAAGGGCAAGGAGAAGGAGAAGAAGGGCGTCGGCAGGCTCCTGTCTCGGGTCAAGACAGTCCTTAAGAAGGGCGAGGGCTCGAGGCGCCAGTCGTTACTTGGCCTCAAGAGCGAGAAGAAGCCGTAAGACACCCCCCAACAATTGTCATTGGTCAACAGTTGGTCTCCTGGATGGGAGCGGTCAATCGGGCGCTCGTCGTGCATTCGACCACGTCGTATCCGGACCGTTGAATGTCGCACAGAGCTAACTTGAATTCTAGTGAGCCTGTCAAGGCCGAAGTGAAGACGCCCGAGGGCGTCACCAAGGTCCCCAGGAGCGAGATCTACGAGGAGCGTGCCAAGCAGCTCGGTGAGCGATTCGGCCTGCAGGTCAATGCCGGCGAATGGTGGTCGACTGAGGGAACCGCTCTCCGCACTGAGAAGCCCATCCGCATGCGCGTCCGCCGCAACTGCCATCTGTGCAACGCCACTTTCGGCGTAGCCAAGGAGTGCCCGAGCTGCTCGCACGTTCGGTGCAAGCAGTGCACTCGCTACCCTCCTAAGCGGACCGAGGAGGAGAAGCAGGCCAGCCGCGAGCGCAGGGCGGCCAAGGCCAAGGAGCTCGCTGCGAACCCGCCCATCGTGCCTGACTGGCGTGTCGATGAGAAGTCCGACTTCAAGTTGACCAAGCCGGCCAAGACCGGAGGCCAGGATCTGGTCTACAAGAAGCCGCGCCAGCGCGTCCGCAGGAACTGCCACAAGTGCAGTGCGCTGTTCGCCAGTGGAAGTAAGACTTGCACTAGCTGCCAACATATCCGCTGCACGGACTGTCCTCGAGATCCGTATGTTTTCCCCCTTTCCAACCCCACCCCCCCTCTGCCTACAGTAGATGCTAACCGTCGGGACAGGGCCAAGAAGAAGAAGTATCCTTACGGATACCCCGGCGACGAATTCGGGCCCAACTCGATCCCGTACTACGAGTGCTCCAAGTGCAAGACCGTTTTCCCTGCCGGCACTACCGACGGTACCCCTTGCGAGAAGTGCAAGGAGCCCAAGACTGACAAGTCCGAACGGATAAAACCCAGGCGGGTTGAGCCACAACCGGATGCGGATGTGTTGAAGTCCGTCGAAGAGAAGCTGGCAGCCCTGAAGGTCGGATAGAAGCTGGCGCCATCCCCATGACTCGGCAAAGCATCAATGACCGCTCGAAGAGATCCAGCCAGGGCCGCGATTCAATTCTTTGTCGTCTTTCCGGCGTTGCAAAGCTTTGGACTCGTCGAGCAATAAGCCTCGGGCAGTTTTCGTGTTGTCCGTTGTTTTTCTTTCAACTAACCCCCCGTCATCTCATTTCCCCATCTTGCATTTCTGCTTCTACATTTGCGTTCGCAACGAAATCCTCAGGAGGAGAAGGGAGGAAAAGCTTTAACGACCCATCTCATGCATACGCGATCACGATGATTCCTGAAATTCACAGCCGCAATTCATTCGAAGAACGAGAGAGCCGTTGTTTTTCCCCCGCATTTCAAGCACGACCTTACGACCATGACGAACCGTTGCATCCATCTGTTGACGGCGGAGAGGAGGAGGGCCTGCGTATCCGCGAGGCTTTGCAGGGGAATGGGGCTAGGGGGTATGGAAGTGAGGGAGAAGCATATGGACTAGCATTGGTTTTCTCTTGGTCCGGTCCGAGTCTGATCGGGCATGTCTGCTTTCGCGTTGCCCGTACAGGAGGTGACGGCACAAGCTTGGTCAGACAGGGCATGGAGTGCGTCGAGCACATTGAGTCTGGAACCCCTTTTCGTTATCTTTTGGCCGCCCGCCTAATTATCTTCATCCCGTGTTGGTATGGTGGCCGTGTGGGAGTGGGGTGTGCAGAGGCGTTGGTTCGGTGTGAAGTGGCATGGTGTGTTTGGGTGTCGATATGTTCTGTGGGTGAGCATTGCGTTTGGAGTCCAGTTGGCGAGCAGATATTATTTTCTTCCAAAATACTACCCCGTTTCCTTTCACACCTGCTCCGCGTGAAATTTTCCATGTCTGCACTATGGTATCCCAGGACTCGAGGTCGCCAGGACTCCCGTAACTTGGATGGTATGTGGTGGCGTTTTCATGTCCCAGCGGCTTGCACTGCCGGCTCCGGAACGACGCCATTCTTCTCGTCCCCGGGAGGCACGGTGTTCCGTCCCGACCAACAAGTCCGCGAGCCAGGCTCTCGGTTCCGCTCCCGGAAGCCTGGTCCTCCCGCCTCTCGGTGGCGAAAGATCGCGGGCCGAGCGCGGTGGGGCGACCCATCCCCCCACACCCGCTTCCTAATCTTTGTTCGGTGGCTCCTCGGCGGGAGGATTCTTTACGGTGGGTCTCGTCTTGTTTCTTTGCGCACATCTTGTTTCCCTCTGCGGTCCTGGGTCGGGTTTGAGGGCGGGATCAGCCGGCGGTCTCATTTCGTCGAGGCTACGTATACTGCTTGTGCGCAGGGCTTGGAACCGGCGAAAGGGGACATGGTCGGGAATCTCGGGTTCTGGGGACAGGGGACAGGGGAGACGGGATATCGGCTCAGGGGGGCGGAAACGGAGAACAGGCGATGGGAACGCTGAAGAGCCCCCGGGATACGGGAGCGGTGGGGCCGGTGGGGATTGAAAGATTTGGCGCCGCCGGGGTAGCTGACAAACCTGACAGCTCACACCAAAAAACCGCGGTTTGCCGAAAGTGATCAACGCCGACGGCTCACAAAACACGAAAAAGAGCGCCTCCCTATCTGAGCCATCCTTGCTCTCACCAGAACAGCGCCTCAAAGGCGTCCCCGCCGCCGTGCCGATCGCCGTTCATCCTAAACGTCTCGCCGTTCCTTTTGATCTTCACGCCGTCGAACAGGTGCGACGCCCCAGCGGGCACCGCGGTCTGCGCCGAGTGGCCCGAGTTGCTCAGGTACTTGTTGCCGTTATGCACCGCTTTGGCGCCGGCGATCTCGATATCCCTGAAGCGGTGTCCCTCGAGTCGCTTCGCTGCAGCTGGCGCCCCGTCGCGAGAGGCGGAGCTCGACAAGACGCAGTCTGAGCTGGCTTGTCTCGTAGTCTCGCCCGAAGTGGCGGCCGCTCTGGACGTAGTCGAAGGCGTCGATGACGGTGGAGTAGGTGGCGGCGACGTTGACCGCGCCGCCGAAGATGCCGAAGGCCTCTGCCCTGGCGTATTGCTGGGTGCTCCTGTTTCGCTTTTCTTCCCACGCAGAGCTATCTGGCCGTCATGCGTGACTATATCCGTGTCTAATAAGCGGGTTATGAGGCGTCTTCCTCTCTTGATCAGCTACCCCGGGGGAGGCGGACCATAAGTAGTCGGGCCCATTCCTCCAAATGTTGACCGGCCAGTGCCGACAACTCACGCCGGCCCGGACGCTGTGTGACGTAGCAGCCCGGGGCATTCTTGTCTGTTAGAGTGCATCACGGGCTCAGCGGTGGCCAACTGAGGACCGAGGCGGCAATGCTGCTGACGGGATTGGTCAGAAGGAGGTGAGAAGCCGACCACGGAAAGTGAAGGCTATTCGACAGTGTTGGACACTTCGCTAGTTATCTCGATCGCATCTCTCACACGGGACGCGCGCCGCTCTCGTCCGTTGTCACGATGAGCTAGGATGTGGTATATCGGGATATCTCAATCGCGGCCGCCAACAGTGTCCACCTGGGCAATAGTAGGAGAGAGCCTCATCCGAGCCATCTGTATTGCTCATTTACTAGATATTTGCGGCTGATCCACCAGCTTCTAAGTTATTCGCCCTGCCCATCGACTCGGTGACTTGCTCGCACCGTCGCCTTACACCCCCCAAACTCCTCGCAGAACGCATCGCGATGTCCTCTTTCTTCTACTGGCCAAGATCCTCCCTCACCTGCGGCTCAAACCAGAACACCGTATTATGCGGAATCGCACCCCCCGTTGTGACCGTCCTGTTAAGCCTCCACCCGATATGCTTCGTCCCCACCACGGCAGAGTCGAGCCTGCCGTTCAATGCCGGCGTCACCGCAGTCCTGTTCCCAGTCCTGACGGCCTCCTCGAACTTGGCGGGATCCTGGATCGGCGCGAGAAGGTGCGTGGGGTAGAATCTCCCCCTGACCTCTGCCTCCGTCAACCACACGTATCCGTCGAGCCTGCTAAAGCTGAGGGGCTGTCCGGGACTGACGCTCTTGCGCCAGATGGACTCCTCTCTCAGGGCGCGCGGAAGCTCGTCGTCGGAAACGGGGGTGATTTGGTTGTTCACACCCTCGTGGAGCTGGTAGCACGTGCCGCCGAAGCTAACGGCACGACCCGTGGACACCTCCGACGATCTGATATCGCTGAGGCTGAAGTAGACGATCCCTTCCGTGTGGAACGAATTCGGCGTGACGCGTAGGGTGTCGCCAACCTCGATACGTTCGGCACCGAGGAAGACACCCTGGTGGAGAGATACGCCGCCCTGCTGGTCAAGCATCCCGAAGAGTGAGTATGACAGGTCGATTTTCAGCGCTGCGAGCTTGGAGGCATCGAGAAGGATGACGTCCCGATGCGTCCTGGACTGGTCGGCGGTCAGGTTCCTGAGGACCACCTCCCAGGGAATTTCATCGTACGTGCGGCCCTTGAAGTCTGATATGGAGACTGGCGGCACCGTGAATGCCTGGAAGGGCCGCAGCTCGGCGTCCTTCTTTGCCACTAGCGGCTGTTGGAAGCAGTTGTGGCCGAGGGGCACAACCTGATGCGCCCCGTTGGCTGACTGGGTGATTAGCCCCAACCTCCAGCTCGGCCCGTTCGTGTACCAAACCAGCTCCCCGACCCGGTAGAGGAGAGATGACACAGGAGCTGGCGCAGGAGCGGGCACGGCGGTTGGTTGGGGGATCGGGTCGTTCGAGGCTGCGGCAAGAGCTGGTTGGGAGCTCGCCAGTTGCCCGCCGGGCAGAGGCTGTGGCTGGGCCTGAGCCTGGTTAAGCCCCGAAACAGGCACGTTCGACGCCGATAAGTTGGGAACGGGCTTCACGTAGGGAGTTGGCTTGTCCTGGGACGGCTCCTCGCTGACCCTGGGCTTCGCGACCGGGACGTCGTCCACGGCCGGCACGCCCCTGCCCGGTGGAGGAATATTGCAGTGGACACAGCAGCAGTCCCTACGGTCTTGCGAGCTGCTGAACAGCCAGAGGATGTGAATGCCGAAATCCTGCGGCGTCTTGAAGAGCTTTGACTTGACCGGGTACCCGGACACCCAGAGGTGCTTTGACTTTTCGTATAGCCAGTAGCCCCGCGGGAATTCGACATACCACGGGCGACCTTCTTCTCACGCACGTCAGCCGCAACTCTAAAGTCATATCCCCGGAGCCACGAGGAAAGGCGGTGAGGGCTTACCATTGGGATACGGCCAGAGCTCCTGCCTCAACAAAATACCAAGCTTTACCCTCCACTCGATGAAGCGCGGGTCGTCCTCGGCCAGCCGCACCATCTGGGGCTTGGTTCTCGTGACCTTCTCCGGCGCGTCCTTGGTCGCCTTCTTCACCACCTTGGGCGCCTCGACGGGCCAGTAGTCGGGCCCTGTGTCGCAGCCATCGGAGCGACAGATACGGAGGACCTCGTATTCGGTTTTCGCGGCCATGGTAACGGGGTTGGCTGTGCCCGGGGTCCGGCCCAAGAGGTAGCGCGTCTACGCAAGAGAGGGTGTACTGAAGGCGTGTCCGACGCGGGCTCTCCCTCTCTGACGGACGCGATTACCCCCGCCTCCAGCCCAAATTTCCCCCTTGAGCGGCTGGTAGAGCAATATAAGAAAAGGGGCGACGCGGCGTTATGCGTGTAGCATGAGACTGAAGGATCCAGGCAAAGACTGGGACGAGACGAGGACCTTTTCGCTTGTCAAGGCTGGCGCTTGCCCTCTAAAAAAAGCAGTATGTGTTTGCATTTCCTAAAGCCACCGGATTTAAAAGCAAGAGACCCGTGGACGGGATACCGAAGTCGTGATCGGATTTAGCAAGGAGTGAATATCTCCCAGGCAAGACTGTTCTGGATGGACGAATTGGAGTCTTTCACACACCGGGATGATTAGTCAGCGCACCAGCAGCCAGTTTTGATTGTATGTACATGGGCGAAATAAGGTACTACATTCCAAGGATATGAAAAAGGCACCTTGAGGACTTGGGTTGGCCGCTTTCATCGTGGTACCTGGCGTAATATGTATTATGGGTGTCGTGTGCCGTGTGCCTTCGCCTGCTCTTCCGTGGGCTCTATTCAACTTTGGCTCTGAAGCGCAATGGTGATGAGCTGGGCGGGTACGCAAGCTCGTGGCTACATACTTTTACTTGGAATCTAGTGGCGTACATGGAGAGCGCCCGGCTTCTTCTAGACCACAGTATGGGATGTATAAAAAGCAGAGAAGCATGGCCGAGGAGAGGCATCAATGTTGTTTGTCTTCTTGTCATAGCTGTTGCCTGGCTGATGTAAGTCTTTTGTAGCAGCGGTCCCTAGCTGGAGACTAGGTAATGGAATCAGGGATGGATTTCCAAGCCGACAAAGAACATGCCTACTATCAGCGTCTCGCTGGCTGGAGGGAAATGGTGTACACTTGCCTTGGGTCGTCGCATGGTTTGTTATCCTTTTGAAGAAGGGTTGCCTGCTTCCTGGCATAGTGCACTTGAGGCCACTGCGAGTGGCCCATAGATTGTACTGTGTGTAAGCCACATACTCCATACTAAACACTGTCAGCGTCACTGCCATCAAATGGAGTGCAGAGGCCCCGCGAAGAGCGCCCCACCACGCCACCAACCATTGAACCCAGAGAACGCGTCGCGGTTGATGAATTCGTCGAGGAGGCCCCCCGCCAAGCATCCACGATCTCCCTACCCAGTCTCCCGTCCCATCAACCCTAGCTTCGGGCCCCCAGTAATCCGCCATGGACAACGACTATGACGATACCAACCGCGCGTTCCTCCAAGCCCTCATGGGCCGCGGGTCGCTGACCCTCGAGCAAGGCCAGCAGGTCCTCTCGTCGATCTTCTCTGCCAACGGCGAAGACGTTAAGCCCGGCGCCGTCACACGGGTCGACTTCGAGAGTTACATCAACGCTGCCGCCGATGCCGTGTCGCTCTACGACTACCAGATCCGAAGCGCGCTGCACCAGGTGACCAGGGAACGCTCGTGGGCCCTCGTCAACACCGCTTCGGATCCCACCACACAGCTCGCCACGACCTTCACGGCCGATGAGATCTCGTTCATAAAGAGGGTCCTGGACGCCGTCTTCGACACGTACAACACGCCGCGCATGGAGAAGATGTGCATCACGATACAGGAGGCTATATCCCTCAGCCGCCCGCCGCGACACGCCCCCGACCCCACCACGGGCGAGGCGACGCAGACGAACTCGACAGACAGGGGCCTACGACACAGCGACGTGCACCGCGTTATGGACGACCTCGTCGCGAGCGGCTGGCTCGAGAAGAGCCCGGACGGCTTCTACGCCCCAGCGCCCCGCGCGCTCATGGAGCTCCGCACCTGGCTCCTCGATACGTACAACGACCCCGACGCACCGCCCGAGGAGTGGCAGCGCATCAAGAACTGCGAGGGCTGCAAGGAGGTTGTGACGCACGGCAAGCGGTGCGTGGAGCGGGACTGCCCCGCGCGCATCCACGATATCTGCGAGGAGGCGCTGTGGAGGGCGAGGCGGGCGAGGACGTGTCCGCGGTGCGAGAGGGAGTGGAAGGGAGACAAGTTTGTGGGGGAGAGGGCGGTCACATCGACCAAGGCGTACAGGCAGGCGAGGGGAAGGGGACGGAAGAGCAACACGCTGGCGAGCGACATCTTCAACGAAGCGCAGGACGACGAGGACGAGGGCGGGGACGAGGTGGACGGTATGGACGAGGGCGAGTAGAGCGGACGAGGGCTGAGGAGCTAATAATGCGTGATGATACCCCATGTACTTGTATTATATGAGTGTGGAAACGAACGAAAGCCAATGAGCACTTCGGCCGGCTGTGGTGGTGAAACCAGTTTCGCAGCTTTGCCGCGCGGCACAACAAGGCGAGCGCGAGCACTGGTCGGCCGGCGTCTTTGCCATCCCGTGACATCATTCTTTGGTGCTGGAGCACTTAACCGCATCAGGCCTCCCACGCCCACCAAAGACAGCTCAGCTGGCGGCGATCCTGGGTACATACAAAGGCCCACGCCCCTGCATTCTTTTTTGGATACCCTCAGCATTCTCACGCCTGGCTGAGTTCGCGAACATTCCCTTCTCAGCGACACTCTTTCGTTCTTCTATAATTATTTCTATATCTAAACATCTGCGCGCCGAGCTCTACGCTCCACCATCTAGAGCTCCACTTCGCCGACACCGAGCGCCACCACGATGCTGGAATACTTCACCTACAAGAAGATCAAGAAGCACAAGGAGGAGAAGGCCAGGGAGAAAAAGGCGACCGAGGACCTCATCCGCGAGCAAAAGGGCAAGGCGCCAGAGGAGCCGGGAAACGTGGTGCTCGCGCCCGACGACGAGTCCTTCCTGCAAGCCCTCATCTCCGCCGACGGGCCCGCCCCGCCTCTGCCCCCGCGCCCCGAGCTAACATGGGAGGAGTCCTCCGTCGTGCGCCGCTCCGCCGACGTCTCCCCCGCCGAGTCGGCTGACGAGGCGACGCCCGCCGCGGAAGAGGTCGCCAGGGACGGCCCGGAGGAGGAGGCCAAGGACAAGAAGGACGGCAAGAAGAAGAAGCACCGCTCCATACTGCCCTTCTTCAAGAAGAAGGACGACGCGCTGAAGCCCGAGGCCGTCTCCCCGGACGAGGAGGCCAAGGAGGAGCGAGACATCTCGCGCATCCTCCGCACCCTCAACCTCGCCTCCGACGGCGACCGCGCCGTCTCGCTCACCCCGGACATCTCCGCCGTCGCCCACCGCTTCACCCTCATCCTCAAGGACCTCTCGGCCGGCGTGCCCACCGCCTACGGCGACCTCGTCGGCCTCATCGAGGACCGCGACAACCTCCTCGACAAGACCTTCGCCAAGCTGCCCTCCAGCCTGCAGAAGCTCGTCATGCAGATGCCCGACAAGGTGACCGCCAGCATCGCGCCCGACGTGCTGGCCGCCGCCGCCAAGGCCCAGGGCGTCGAGGTCGCCGCCGAGGCCGGCCTGAAGGAGGCCGCCATGAGCCTGATGACCGTGAGGGGCCTGCAGGAGATGGTGACCAAGCCGGGAGCGCTGGCGGGTATGCTGAGGAGTATCGTCGAGGCCCTGAAGCTGAGGTTCCCGGCCTTCATGGGGACGAATCTACTGTGGAGCGTTGCCATCTTCCGTGAGTTTCGCACTTGACTCTCCCCCTCCCGCCGTCTATCATATACCCCGTGCGATGTGTGCTAATGCATGCCACAGTGCTCCTGTTCGTCCTCTGGTACTGCCACAAGCGAGGCAAGGAGGAGCGCCTCAAGAAGGAGGAAGCCGACAAGGAGGCGGCCGCTAATGAGGGCCCTGTAGTAGAGGAGCCCAGCGACGACGAGGCCGCCGGCGAACCCGGCGCGACCAGGCGGCTGGATGGCCCGGATCCCGTGCCACTCATAACAGGACCAGACGATGCAGGCGAGGGTTCGAGTCGCCAGGGGGCGGCCGAGGGCTCTGAGACGGCGGAGGGCGGCCACTCGAAGTGAGTCAAACAAAGTACCAGGCAAGTTTCGGGGTTTCTGTGGGCTGGTTGGTTTCTGGGAAAGGCTTATTGTATACGGCCTGGTTATGACCTTTTGGAGTACGTTGTATTTACGGATCATCTTACGAGAAACACTCCATCAAGAAACGTGAACGACTAGTAATGAATATTTCCTCGGTCGTCCCGTCGTCTCGTCAAGGGTATCTTGGCATGCTATAATACCACCCACGCCACGGAAACACACCTCTAGTCGTCCTGGACCAGCTCCTTGATCTCCTCCTGCCCGGGCGCCGCCCCGACGCTCTCCTCCCTGCCTCCCTTCCGCTCCTCCACGGACTTCTCCTTCTGCAGCCAGATATCAATCTCATCCACAATGTCATATATAGCATCGTCAATGACCTGCTCCACATACCGGTGCGAAACCGGTCTTAGCCTCTCCAGCTTGGTCTCCGAGCCAGCGCCAGCGCCAGCGCCATTCCCGCTCTCCGTCCCCGCCATCTCCACATCGGGCCCCTCCTCGAACCCGGGCGGCGGACACCAGAACTTGGGCCCAAAGTTCATCTCCGCCGCCCCCTCGCGGAACACGCTGATCGCGGGGTAGTAGCCCAGCATGCCGTCGTCTAGCCCCTCCCGCGCGCCGGGCTGCTGCGGCTGCGGCTTGGACGCGAGCGGCAGGAACGCGAGGAGGTCCTCGAACGCGGTGCCCATCTCCACGCCGTTCTTGTACACCTTGATGTACGACCCTGGCAGTGTCCGTAGCGCGGGGATGGGGTGGTTGGGATTCGGCGGGATGGGCGAGCCCGTGACGGAGGGGCTCGGGTTCATGAGGTCCTCCAGGTCCTTGGTTGTGTGGTACTCGATCATCTCAAAGTATAGGTGCGACTTGAAGCGGATCGGTATGCGGTCCCGCACGATGTTCGGCGCGGGGGCCCACGGGTCGGGCTGCTCGTTCGGGTTGTCCACGGCTGGGTTGTAGTCGCCCGCCATCACCTTCCGCTGAAGCTGCTCCGACGGTAGCTTGATCTCTAGCCCGACCACATCCCCCTCGCATATCTCCTCGCCGGGCGGGAACAGCGCCTTGGGCCGCGACATGTGCACCCTATGTCCTTCCTTGTCCCGGATGCCGTAGCTGTAGGCATCGAACCCGACCGGCGCGTCCAGCGACGCCTCCCTCCTCGCGAACCCCACGCGCACATGCCCGTGTGACTGCGCCGGTTCGCCCTTCTTGGCGCCGACGATACCCCGGGTGACCCTGCACTCCCAGTACCACCGCCCCTCGCGGATGGCAACGTTGGCCCTCGCCATGCGAAACCCCTTGTCCGTCGTGATGTGGTGGCCGGTCTTGTCGAAGTACATGTGCGTGGCGGCGTCCTCAAAGCTCACGCGCGCGCAATCCGGATCGGACTCGGTCTGGCGGTATATCGATGAAGGGAACGCGGGATCGGCAACGCAGTGGGAGTAGTAGTAGTTCTTCTTGTTGGATACGCTGCGGCGGGTTAGCCAATCCCGTTAACAACCCGCCGACGAGGCTCCCGGAAGCTCGCGCCATGTACTCACTGTTCGGAAGTTTCGTAGAACTGAATCGGCTTCCCATCCAGCCCTGGCGCCTGGTGGTGCGGCGTGAACACGGGGCCCTTGGGCCGCTCGAAATCCGAGGGCTTAGGCGGCGCCAGCTTATACCGCAGCGGCGACGAGGTGTTCGGCGGCGCTTTCTTGTCCCTCGGGTCCGGCGTCGCGCGCGCGCTTGCTGCCTCTGGGGCCAAGCCCTTCGACTCGCGCTTCTTCAGCGACTCCTTCTTCGCGCGGACGGGCTTGTCCCTCGTCGTCGTCGTCGCAGGCGGCGCGTCTTCGCTGGGCTGGGGTTTGGCGGGCCTCGCGTCCGTGGAGGCCGGTCTCGGTTCGGGGTTGAGGGGCGAGGAGACGCTCGGCGTGTGGTCTTCATCAAGGGCGCGCTTCTGGGGGATGGAGGCCATCGGCGTGGAGCCGGGAGTTGGCTCCCGCTTGGGCGAGGCTTCTGGTTCTGGCTCCATTGTGCGCGTGGAGGCTGTCGCCGCGAGGAGATGGTGGCCCCGAGTATCCACGGGTATACAAAGTATCAATTGATACCGGACAGCTCTGGAAAGTTGCAAAAATCTTGGGGGAGATCGAGGGGAGAGTTTCGGCGCATGTCCGAGGTAGCGATGGAGAGCCAATTGTAGCGGAAAATGTGATCCAAGCTCCCCCGCCAGGTTACATTGACCGTGCAGGCCCCACCACGCCGCCAGGGCCCCGCCCCAGCGCTGCCGCCTGCAAAGCTCCCCTGAGCCTTCCAGCAGCATGATATCTTGCATGCACGTGCCTCAACAGCAACATGAGCACCAATTGATACGTGTATGTCTGGGTGATATGTACAGGTTACTCTACATGTATGGATTGTCGTGAGCGGACCATACAGCAGCATCAGTGAATCTAATCCAAGTCTATTCGCACAAATCTCCCCTTTCATTTCAGGGGATCGGAGGTCTATATACCCTCGCTCTGTACCAAACGCCGCCCCGCACCGAATCATGCCCCAGAATAGCCTCCCAGCTCCGGGGTTCCTACTAATACAAGAATCTATCGCTCCTAGCAATGCCGTAAATGTCTAGGCGGGCAGAAAACAAACGGAGAATTAAAGCGAGGTGAGTGGTCTTCGTCTTCTTCGCAGCCCTTTCACGGCTCCCGCTCCTCCACTACATCCCACGTTTCGAGCCGCCGCAGTATGCGCTGGTACAGGAACAGCATGGTTCCGCTCTGGATGAAGGTCCAGACTCCGCGCGGCCCGACGCCCCGGAACCACCCGCCAATGCCTTCCGTCTGATATAACATTCGTAGCCCGGTAACGATCGATGCCGTGTGGAGGTTGACCGCCCCCGGTTTGGGCGTGTGGGTCGAAGGAGAGGATGTCGAGATTAGGCGCTTTTGAGGGTTGGGGGCCGCATGCGCTCCGGCCGCCGGTGCTTCCGCCGGGCCCGTGTTCACCTGCGTCTGCAGCCTTGTCTTCACGACGTCTAGCGGACAGGTTATCACTCCCGCCAGGCCGCCAGCCGTCGCACCGGTGAGGGCCTCCAGTGGGGCACCGATGTCCCGGCTCTGCTTGTACTGCCTCGCCCACGCGTGGAACTGCTCCCAGAACGTGAACTGCAGGGCCGAGAACGGGAGGTCGCGCCACAGCGTTGCCTTGTAGCCGTGGAAGAGCGCCGCAAAGCCCTCGTTTCGGACGATCGTTCGCGTCGCGTCGATGGTGCCGCGGTAGTTGTAGCCTGAGTAGAAGAAGGGGTTGTTGTGGCGCCCCTGGAGCTGCAGCCGGGTCTTGAGGACCTCGGAGGGAACGTAGACCACGGACGCCGCCAGGTCCCCAAGGAACCCCGCCGAGAGATACGAGAGATGTTGCTGGAGGCCGCGGTCTATGAGGAACCGCTTGCTCCACTCGTACGTCCCGAAGAACAGGACCGTTCCAGGGAATGAGCCGAGGAGTGCGGGGATCCAACCGCCGTAAAGACCCCGCCGTATGCCCTCCTGCCGCCATATGGTGTGGTATGACGAGCCGAGTGACGTGTACTTGGGCGGGACGTGCGGGTCGCCCTGTTGTCGCGTCTTGACGGTGTCAAGCGAGTGCATTATGAGATCTCCGGTGCTGCCGCCGATGCCTCCCGCGAACATGGCCTGCGATGCGTGGCAAGTCAGTTCTGGTCCGCGCGTTCCGGCGCCTGGCGAGACGTTCTGTACGTAGTAAACGGGAGGATTGTGTACTTACATGTATGTAAGGGGGGCGGCCTTCGGCCTCGACGCCGTGGCCCGTCATATTACTACCGACGGAAGCTGCCCCGAGGCTACGATCTTGGAGCGAGTGTTTTCCCCCAGCATGGTCCTCCGCTGAACCCCGGTCCGTCCGTCGCGATCCCGCGCTCGCCAAGTCGTCGTTCCGCAGGCTCGCTGTCTGGGCTGCGGGCGTTGGGGCAGTCCAGGGTCGGTTCTCAAGGGACATTCTCCGCCGCGAGGGCGCTCCTGTAGCGAGGGTAAGGGGAGAACGAAGAAAGAAAAGAACGTATATATGGGGACGAGCCGGAGGCGGCCCGTCTGTGGTCCTGGGCCGGGTGGGCGCCCAGGTGGAGAGAGGGAGCGGTCGGATCTGGCGTCCGCGGGCGTGCGCAGTCGAACAAGGCGGAAATCGAGGATGCGGCGCGGGAGGTTGTTGCAAGTTCGAAAAAAAATTATTGATCGCGGCGGCGCTGGCGGTCCTTCCCGATGGGGCGTGGCCCGTGCGTGGCAGCTGCTAATTGAAAGAGCGATCGATGCCTTGCACAGCGTGGTGGACCCGATGGGGCGGATTTTGTGGGCTGTGGACAAAAGGTTGAGAGGCGAACAAGAGAACAAGGCAAAAGAACAGGACTCCGTTTTGTCCGTGGAGGGAATAGAGCATGCCATAGACTTTCTAGAATTATACGCGAGCTTATTTAATTAGAGTTTTGGTTTGTTTCCTCCACGACGAGCCCCGTCAACCCGAGCATCTATCCGTGTCTATACATGCATGTAAGCCGACGGTTCTTACTAGATCCCGCCGAATTCTACTCGGCAGCAGGTAGTTATCTTGCTTCACCAGTCCGTTAGAGCCTAGTTCCCAGGACATAAGACTTGATGTAAGGCTAGCAAGAAAGGGGAGCCAGCCAGCTGCGCGGTTGAATTCGGCTGGATTTTATACACAGCGCCCAACCAACCCGTGTTCTACATGTTTGGTCTAGCCGCACCAACGCCCGTAAATCATAACCGTACAAGCTCACACGAGCACCTCTAACCATGCCTCCACGACGTCCGGATCGCCGATGCCGTCCCTACGGGGTGCTCCCACCACCGTATCTGCCCAAACTTCTTCCACGGGTATATTATGTGCGTCAGGCGGCCCGTCACCAGCCGCGCAGATATCGGCCCGTACGTGTTGCTGTCTAGTGATTCTC
This sequence comes from Sordariomycetes sp. S4602, assembly GCA_023628835.1. Lineage (NCBI taxonomy): Eukaryota > Fungi > Ascomycota > Sordariomycetes > Sordariomycetes sp. S4602. The sequence continues at coordinate 206,758 of JAMAJV010000014.1, forward strand.
TGTCCGTCCCCGCGTCGCCTTCGACCCATATGTGGCCCTTGGGCACGCGGACCGTGGGCTGGTGCGGGTCGCGTGAGCGGACGCGGTCGCCTTCTATGCCGATTACTCGTTTCACGGCGCTCTTCTCGGGGTCGAGTGGGGACCTAGAGCGAAAGACCGTTAGCCAGGCCCCAGCAGAGCAACATCGATCAGAAAGAAGGCTGGTGCAAGGTGCCGCCCAAAGGAGAAAAGACCAAAACGTACTTGAACGTGACAATCATGCCTCTCGCAAGCCCGGCGTTCGGATGCATCTTCCAGTTGAGCGCAACATCGCTCCTCAGCGTGGAATCCCTGTCCTCGTTGAAGAACGGGTACATCGACCCGCCCCGCACAAAGGTCACCTCCGCGACGAACGTGTTGATGTAGACCGCGACGGGGATCCACGTCGCCCACTGCAGGAGGCGCCGCGAGACGTCCAGCGCGAACGGGCGGGACGCCATCGCCGGTCGGGCCGGCGGAGAGAAGAGCGTTCGTCGGGCGAGGGACCCGGGGGTTCAGCGCAGGGGTGGCTACTTCGGCATTGGGTGGCTTCGCTTTCGGGCGGGAGAGGGCGTGTGGTGAATTATCGTGGTTTGTTCGCGGGCGGTTTCGGGGTCACGTCATGTCTTTGCGGTCCGGGCCGGAACGGTGTGGCGCTCCGTGTGGCTGATTATCTAGCGCGGGCGGTTTCAACGTCCCGGCGCCTCTTTCTGCCCGTCGAGTCACGCAACGAAAGTTTAGACATAACTCCATATGAATGCGTGCATATCGTTCTCTGCAAGTAGCTCAAACCCCCACCCGACTATTGCTTGCCCCTTGTCCCCAGGAAGTCCAATTCGCCGGTTCCTCGCCGACCTTGAAGCTGTGTCGGAATCGGCTCAGATACCGCCCAGATACCACATCACCGCATCTCCCGACACCCGCACACGTTGTCATACCAAGCATCCATTCATAATCTCCGCTTCGTTGGCCTCTCATGATTTTTAGTAACTAGCGCCGCGCTTCTTCCTCTTGAGAACCTCGGCGCTTCTACCTGCCGTATGGCGCACGATGTACCGGGCCTGTCCCCTCTTCGCCTTTTGACACTCCGAGCCCCATGATGTGCCTACGCCTTTATCCCTCCCTCCATGCTTGATAAAAGATAAAAACCCATGCCAATAAACAGTAGCGCTGGATCTCCAGAAGTTCCGACTGGCCGCCCATCGGGATAAAGACCTCAGCCCATGGATCTACACGATTGCTTGCGCAATAAGCCGGGCACCAACTAGACCGTGTCCGGGATGTTCTCGTCGCTTTCGCTGACGCTCTCGTCGCCGCTGACTTCGGCGTTCTCCCGCTCCCTCTTCTCCATGAGCGCCTGGAGCTCGGCGTCGTCGCTCTCGGTAACCGCCTTGGGCTCCATCTTGACATCCAGTTTCCCGCCGGCCTGCTGGATGCTGGTCCGTACCTCGACGATCGCCTCCTCGAGCTGCTTGATCCCCAGGGTCTTGTCCAGGCACGTGCTGGTCAGGACGTAGAGGGGCGGCGACACGAGCCGCACCTTGACCTGGTTGTCGGCCGTGTTGTTCGCCTCCGCTCGCAAAAGCGCAGTCTTGATAGCGTCGATGCCCTCGTAGCCGAAGCAGGTGACCTCGACGTCGGCACGCACCTTGATGGGCTGGGGCGCGAGACGCTTGCCGATGTATGAAAGTAGCTCGTCTTTTACGGCGTCGGAGGCGAAGGTGGTATCCTTCCAGACATCTGGGTTCCTTTTCCCCACCCCGCGGGTTAGCAGGTACGATCCGAAAGGTCGGTGGGAGAAAACAGGGCCGCGAACTCACGTTATCGACAGCCTGAACGCATCGATGGCATGGCCGAACTTCTTGTTAAGCGGCCAGGTTATGGTCTTGTAGAGCTCCTCGATCGGCGTGTTGGTCTTCTCGGCGACGTGGCGCATGATGGAGTGCACCATCTTGCCCTTGTTGTAGCGCTCCTCGCACTTGACGACATCCTCGGGGGAGACTCGACGCTTCGAAAGGTCGATGTATCCTATAAAGAAACACACCCACGATCAGCAACACGCGGGAAAGAAACGCAACACGCGGGGCCGGGCCCAACGTACCCTTCTCCTTGTCCACGCGGAGAACAACCACGACCTCGTTGCGCCCCACACGGATGAGCTTCTGGATACTCCTGATACGTCGGCGGGACAACTCAGAGAGCAGGATCATGCCGTCGATGTTGTCGTACTCGAGAAGCTTAACGTAGGCACCCATCTCGGCGATCTGGCGTGATTGCAGGTTAGCCCCCCTCCCGACTGCCCGAGTGACTGCCCCCACTCCACCCCGCCTTGGCCCGTCCATACCTGCTTGACATTGACCATGACGAAGCTGTCGATCTCCGGATATTTGTCCTCATAGAAACGGCAGTTTGTTAACGACATCTTGGCGACTGGGCTGTCTAACAGCTGGATAGAGTTTTCGCTTGTGTGGTTGGGACGCGCGGGGGTTTGCTGCTTGTGACGGCGCAGGTGGGGGGTGCCTATCGCTGGGAAAGTCGGTGATCGCGAAGTGGATCGCAGATTTCAGTCGAGGTACTGTCTGGGGAATGTTGTGAGCGGATATCCGACTTCGCGCGGCTTCGGGTCGGTTCGAGGGCAGGTTCGTGTTCGAGGGAGCGCCGCTTTGTTCAGAAATGCTTGGTCGGTTTCGGCGGGCGAAGTCATGAGAAAGTCTCGAATAATTTTCACCAAGGATGAATGAACATGGTGGGGTGAGTGGCAAGTGGGCGGAGGGGAGCTGGTGCCAAGTGGTACCAGTGGGGAGCGCGGAGGATTATCTTATCTCCACGTGATCCGGCTCCTGCAGCCTGTCGCCCCGCCAGTTAGGTTCGCGATTACTTCATTGTTGACTTTTCAGCGGCACCAACAACACCAACCCACCCAATCTCAAGAACTCCCAACATGGCGCCAGGTAGGTCGACACTCCCCGAAGCTCCCAGAGCTCCACACAAGTACCCTCATAAGTTTTCCGGTGCTAATTGAGCTTAAAGCGACACAGTACGAGCTCCAGCCGCCGCCCGAGGACACCGTCTCGGCGCTGGCCTTTGCGCCGAACTCGAGCGAGCTGCTAGCCGCGTCCTGGAACCGTAGTGTGATCCTCTACGAGGTCAACGGACAAGATGGGCAGGCCGCGCTGAAGAAGTCGTACGCGCACAACGCGCCGGTGCTGGATGTCTGCTATGGCCCAGATGACAAGGTGGCGTTCAGCGCTGGGATGGACTGGCAGGTTAACAGGTATGCCCGGGCCGCTCATTGCTTTGTGGACAGGGGGCTGACCTAGTATCAGCATTGACCTGGAGAGCGGCGAGCTGTCGGTGTTGAGCAAGCACTCAGAGCCTGTTCGGAGAGTTGTGTATTGTCCCAACTACTGTATGTCCGGCGTCGTCCCCGCTGTCTCCTAGCTCGGCTCCTCGCGCAGCTGGCTAACTGGTTTCTCGTTCTAGCTATCCTCGTCTCTGCCTCCTGGGACTGCACCCTCCACTTCCACGATATCAACAGCCCTACCGCTAACCCCCTGACCGTCTCCCTGCCGGGCAAACCCCAAGCTCTGGCCGCCTCTCCCACCAAGCTCGTCGTCTCCATGACCTCTCGCCTCGTCCTAATCTACGATCTCGCCGCCGCCGCAGCCGCCCTCTCCTCCGGCGCCGACACCCTCCAGCACTGGCAGCCGCGCGAGTCCTCCCTCAAGTACCTCCCCCGCGCCGTCTCCTGCATGCCGAACGACGCCGGCTTCGCGACCTCCTCCATCGAGGGCCGCGTCGCCGTCGAGTGGTTCGAGCCCGAGCTCAAGGACCGCCAGTACGCCTTCAAGTGCCACCGCCAGCCCGAGCCCGACTCGGACGTTGTGGTCGTGTACCCCGTCAACGCCCTCGTCTTCCACCCGCGCTACGGCACTTTTGCGACCGGCGGCGGCGACGGCCACGTCGCGCTGTGGGACGCCGAGGCCAAGCGCCGGATGAAGCAGTATCAGAAGTTTCCCGAGAGTGTCGCCGCTCTGGCGTTCTCGCCGGACGGGAGGTATCTCGCCATCGCGACGTCGCCTGGGTTCGAGACAGGACAGGAGGATCACACCGGTGAAGGCCGGACGAAGGTGTTTGTGAGGGAGCTTGGTGAAGCGGAGGCAAAACCCAAGGGGGCTAAATAATGGGCGGCTGCGCAGAAGGCAGTGTAGAAGGGGTATGTGGGAGTGGAAACCCCGGCGTTTAGGGCAATAGGAAATAGGAGTAATACCAATGATTACCTTTCGGCTTTCACCGCTCGGTTCTGCTCCCCTGAACACCAGCCCAGCATCTACCAGGATCTGTCGCGACCGGTGGATCCTCGCCCATCTCGCCAAACATGATCGATATGTACATATCCTTTGGTGCCCGATCAAAAATGCTCCAACGCCAAAACTCCCAGCGCCGTTTCCCCCGAGCTACCGCGGGAGAAATATATTCAAGCCCGCCCTTTTGACAAGGGATATCGCCCGGTGGGCACCACCGTACCTACACCACGTCAGAAATCCCCCGGCGACAACCGGTACGTCACATTCGGAAATGAGACCCTCCCTCTTGGGGCGCAACTCCTAAGTCGGCGTAAGCTACGCCCCGCCGCCCTGGCTCTGCCCCTGGCCTCCAAAGAAGAACCCGTCGAACGGATTCACCTGCTGCCCGTCCAAGTCCTGGTTAAGCCCCGCGTCCCAGCTCAGCCCGAAGCCCAGTGGGTCAAGACTCCCCAGGTCTCCTGACGGTGCTTCCTCCTGCAGAGCCTGCAGGAATTCCATACTTTGGAGATCGGGGTATTCGGAGCCAGGCTGGAAAGGGTTCTGTTGCGGCAAATACCTCCCTGTCTGCTGCTGTCCCATGCCCGTTCCAAGGTTGGGCGTGGTGGCGAGCAGCGCCGGGTCTATGGGTGAAACTTCCTGAGCTGCGGCGCTGCCATCCGTGGGGCTCACTCCGCTCTGTACCTGCGACCGTGCCACGCCGTAACGATCCTCATAGCCGGCCCGGGGAAGTTGTGGCGATAGGGGTGCCTCCTTATCAGCGGACATGACCGGGGACGATAAGCCCTCCATCTCTAGCCCAATAGTGCGGGCAGTCTGATTTGATAGGCTCGCTGTAGAGGGGCTCCCAGAGGAAGACTGCCAGTCCATGGCGGGGCCCTCGCGTGGAGGAGCGTGGGGCCTCCGTTTCCGCCTTGCCTGGGAGCCGAAGCCGCCGTTGACGTTGGCCATCTTGACGGTTGCTCTGGCGGTGCGGTCGAAAGCATCGCGGCACGCTTCGGCGGGTGGACACTTGTCTATCATGTCCGTGAAGACAGACTTGGCTGCCAGGATGGTGAAGTCAACTTCGTCCATTGTCTGTACTGTATTGTCAGCACAACATCGAAAGAGCGGGCGCTCCGGGACAACACGTACAAGCCGACTGCGCACAATGGGCGAATGCCAGATTGCATACAGATAGGCGATGCCAGCCATGAACAGATGGTGTGTCGACAAATAGGTGTAGCTAACAAGTCCGCTTAGGTGAAGCTGGCGATAGAGCCTAAGGATCTTCTGTCCCGCCTCCGCCACCTTGAGGTATATCCGGTCCTCGTCCTCGTCGAGCTCCGCCGGATATCCCGTCGGACTATTGACCTCCTTGGACGTGTTGTACTCGCCCTCGAACATGGGTGGAACACTCAGGCTGTTCCGATAGAGCAGGATAATAGCCTGCCAGTAATTGAGCTCTAAGAACTCGGTGGAGAATGCCACGCCCGTCTTATCCTTGGACGGTGCCGCCATCTTCCACTCGTATAACCTCCGGTCGATGTCGATTCGCCAGGAGCGGAACGAGTCAAAGTTGACGAGGAATGGCGAAGGGAGGCGGATGTGCATGTCGGGGAGGTTGACATCCTGGGAACTGGCTCGTGCCAACTGTGTCTGCTTGTACATCAAGACTTGGAGGATCTCCGATTGCAGGAACCTCAACCTCAGGTAGTGGAAGGATACCTGCTTGTAACTAGGTTCTTCCGCGCTAGGGGTAGCTATGCCCGCCTTTGTTATGTACTTGTCGTCTAGGGGCGACGGTAACTCGGTGGTGATGACTTGATCACTGACGCCAAATGGCCGGCCGACAGATGAGCTGACGAGGCGGTCGAACGCATAGGTGCACCACCACAGCCGCCGCCTCTTGTCTCTCAGATAGAGGCGCCTGCCCTTATCGTTGGGCGCAAAGTCGGCGGTGCTCTGTGTTTCAGTAGGCTCAATCTTGATGTGGGACATGAGATCCACCGAGTTGGACTCGGCGTCGTTTCCTTCCTCGGAGTGCAGCCCGAGATCAACGGCAAGGCGTACGGCAACACCGATTATGTACCTGATAAGAAGGGCTCGGTTTAGCAACCCGCCCTCGTCTCATGTCTGATTAACCAGGATGGGCGACTTACCATAGCCCGGGGGGCACCGGTCTAAGCAGAGCAAAATTAGCCAGCAAAAGCACAGCTTGTAGGACCTCGAGCCCCCCACCACTATTGCTTAGGCATGACTCCAAGTGTACGATGGCGCTGGCATGATACTCTTCCGGTTCCGCCTGGACAGATCTCGCATTGCCACCGGCGGCAGCGTGCACCGCTCCTCCCTGCCCCTCGGCCTTCGCTCCGTCATCGATGATCACGCCGCTGCCAATAGCAAAGACAATGTTCAGCAGGTAGAGCTCGCGAGGTAATCGATCCGCCTCTTTCGTCGAATAAAGCCTCTCAAAGACCTCTGTGAACTCGCCGCGGTGCAATATCGGTATTTGGGGGTTTGAGATCTCAAAGAACAGATTAACAAGTTTCAGGCCCAGCTCCTCGTCCGGAAACGGCGCGGGCCTAATCGTCGGCTTTGTGTGAAGGCCGAAGAAGGAGTCTCTCATCGACGTCCCAGCCGGAACAGACAGGCGGCGCCCCGCGGGCCTGTCCGGGTTGGACGTCTGATCGGAGACCGAGTACTGCACCGCGGCAAGGACGACTCGGGCAAAGGACACGCCGGAGGTGGACGCTAGAGAGCGTGGTTTCGTTGAGCCTACGACGTTGGGCATGCCCTGTCCCTTGACCCCCCGGCGGCCTTCTTGAGGGCGGACCCGGTCGGCGGCCACAATCGTCTGTTGTCTACCGGCTTCGCTACCTTCGGAAACGCCCGTCTCCGCCGCGGACATGCCGCTTCTCGGTCCGGACCCGGTGCGCGAACATAGCTCAAGGTCGTCGGCGGGCGGAAACGAGATGTTGCTCTCAAGGAGAATGCTTTCCAGTTGCTCAACCCGAGCCTCCAGATAAAAGACGTAACTTTGGGGGGGGGCGCGAATCGCGTTAGCTTCACGCGCGAGAACAACAGGGCCTAGTGGGCCGAACCTACCTCCTCGGGATTTGCTTCTTGGTAATGGGGTCGTATCCCACACACGCCACGCCGGCCTTCGCGCAGCTGTTACAGCTCGGAAGCTTCTGGTCGCACCGGTTCTTGCGCAGGCGACATCTGTTGCATGCGCTCACGTTGCGGAAGTTGGGGCTGTTCCCTGCGGCGGCGGCCTTGGAGGCATGGGCAGCGCCGTCGGCGTGGAGCTCGCCCGGCGACAGCGGGTCGTTCGCGGGGGACGGGGGCCCCGCGAGCTCGGCGGAGCTCTGGCGCTGGCGCTTCGCCGGATGCGAGTTCGGGGACGGCGGGCCATTGCGGGAGGTCTGCATTGCTTGGGGAGCCGCGAGGCGGCGGCGGCTAGGAGAGGGTGCGGTAGCCGAGCTCCCAGCAAGCTCGGGAGAAAGGGCTGTGATGGACCGAGGTATGGGCCGTCATCTAACGCCAGAGAGAAGCTTCTTCGGCGTGGCGGTCCCTGGGGGCGAGGGGATCGAAGCCGGGCATGTGGGAAGCGCAGCTGGCGATAAGGGTCCACTGCGACGGACGGGTTCGGTCAAGGTTTAGGTTGTCGCGCGAGCCAATTGGGCGGTGGGGAAGAAGGCCGCGGCGCCGAGCGCAGCGTTGGGTGTGGGGTCAATTCGGTCGGTGTTCAAGCCCGTCACAGTCTGGTGCTTGGTTGCGGTGCTTGGTGGGCACGAGTAAAGTGGGTCCGCGTCTGATAATGCTCATTGACTGCTCAGCTGCTGACATTGAATGACATTGAGGGATTTCAAAGCGTGGGACGGCCCGCCCGCGCTGCAATAACACAGTTGGCACAGTGCACGGCACCTCGATGAGCTGAACCAAACGTTTCATGCATGTGTTCGCACTCCGCCGGCCTCCGCTGGGCCATGTCCTGCCAGGCGCCCGACGCCCCCGGGGCCGTGCCCGGCGAGACGGGCGGTATTGGAGGGATCCCGTGCGCTCTCCGCCCATCGAACGAACCCCTTGCCAGACTCGGGAGTCTCGAATAAGTCAAACTTGAAACTTGCAAAGATGTCTCAATCACTTACACAGGACATGACTCAGGGACTCGCGATCCCTTAGGATTGCTTCTATGTAGTGGTCAAAAACTTCCACCTGTACCGTCATACCAAAAGTATTTGATAAATCCCGGTTGTGGTTCCTCGGCTTGAGACCCAGGCGGTTCATCCATCAGAGCGCACCAGAAACGCCTGCTGAAGGACCCCCCAAGTCTAGAATATCGAGTACGCCCTGTTCTCCGCACGAGCGTATGTTAAATAAAGCATCCAACGTCCAGATTCTATGACTAGTGTTTTGCAGGCGGACGTGGTCCACCTTCAAGATTCAAAGTAAACTCACTTCCCGAGCCCAACTGTCTATCTGATTAATACAACTTGAGAGCAGGACAAAGTTTATTCCACCTGCAACAAGAACAAACAAATCATCAAAGTGGATATTCCAAAGCCGTGAAGCATGTGTAGTATCTGAAAGCGAATGCCGGGAAAAGAGATGCAAAGCACAGTTCCAATAGCGCGTAGAAGCAAACACCGTATTCCCAAACGCCTCATTGACGATCCTTCGCAGGGGCGTCTTCAAGGGGGCAAAAAACAAACTAACACAGAAGAGTAAACCAGCTGAAAGAAGTGAGCAAGAGGTGTTTCGTTCACCAACATCAGAGGCAAACGTGTGTGCAGGTCCCAACGCCTTCGATTGCCCATCCCAGTCCATGCTTCTATATGTCACCTTTCCCTGGATATGACCTCTAACGTTCCCGTATGGTTGCGAATACCTGATCCAACGCCATTTCCCAGAAGTTTGCAGATGACAAGAAAAAGAAGAGAAAAAAAAGGACAAGCGGGAAACAAAAATCCACAAAAGCAGTAGACGTGGATTAAAGGGGGTATCTGGGTATGAAAACATTCCGTCAAAGTCATGTCGTCGCAAGTCGTCCCTTCGAAATCTCAAGTCGACTCGTCTTCCGACGCGCGCGATTCGCCCGCCGCCTCGGGTGAATCAAACCGGCCGCACGGCTCAGTCAAGTGGAGGCTCAGGAAGGCGCCTGCAATGGTCACAAGCCCACTGCACCACCAGGCAAGCCCCGAGTAGCCCGACTGCAGACCCAGCGAATAGAGGAAGCCCGAGATGGTAGGCCCGAACGCGCGGCACAGGCTTGCCGTCGAAGCTGCGACGCCATTGATCGTCCCCAGAGATAGCAGTGTCGGGGCCGAGTTTGCCAGCAGGATGGCATTGCTAGGATAGGCCATGGTTGAGAAAGTGCACTTCCATATGACCATGACGTAGATGCCAACGGTGCGAAGCTCCTTGGGCAGGAGTACGACGTAAGGAGTGAGCAGGTAGAGAAGGAAGTACGAAACGGCGAGCACTCGGAAGAGATTCAACACTCCCAGCTTGCGGCAGACGAACGGGAAGAGGAATGCGGTGGCAACCATGGAATAGAGCCCCTGGACGGCAAGGACAACGCCAATTGCCTTGGTGTCGAGTCCAAAGCCGGATACGAACTTGAATGGGAGTTCCATTTTCGGCTGCGGCTCGGGAGGAGCGGTACTGAGGAAGACGGGGAACAGCTGGTCGAAGGTCATGGTATGGCTGTATGGCTGTTAGTCGCCACCCATTCCCTTACTCTTATTTGGCAGGATATGGACTGCCGCCTGGGGAGTGCGACTTACAAGGCAAGCACGCCGTATGAGACGATATTGAGAATGACTGGCTTGGTGAAGATCTTCTGCGGCATCGCCTCCGGGGCGGTCTGTTGCTGGCACTCCAGGTCCAAAGGCTCGGGCAAGTCCGTTTCCGGGCTCGACGAAAGTTGCGGTGAGCTTTCGGTCGATCGATACGCCGGCAGCTGATCAAAGTCGGGTTCGAGAAGAGGTTGCTTCTCCGCCTTCCTAGACCGTCGCTCGCATGTTGCGGTAGAAACCCAGTTCGTAATGCGCTTCCCAAGTTCGACGCCGGCATCACGCCTGGTCTTCTTGCTGGCATGTGTCTCCTCGAAGAACAGGATGCCGACCACGAGACCGCAGAGTACGGCAACCGCGCTGAATAGATTGGGCAACAGGTAGGGGTACTTCTCCCAGATTGTGCCCGGAGAAAATAGGCTTGGATAGCTGATACACGGCCTTGCGAGGGCGCCGCCGATCATGGGTCCGATAATAGACCTACACCTCGTTAGGTTGCACGTTCCCCATGCAAGAGCTGGCCAGTCCACTTACCCTAGACACCACACCATGGGCATGATCGTGTATGCACGCGCTGTTGCAAGTCAGCTACGCCTGTTCCCCCCCCCCCTGTAATGGAAAACATCTGGGTCGTCAAACTTACGCTGATGTTCTTTGACTGTCACCAACTCTGCCACAGTGGTCTGCAAGACTCCGATGTTCCTGTTGGAGCGTTAGTTCCCCGAGCGTTTTGACACGGATGCGCGTTCCTAAGCCTTACCCGTTCAACAGACCACCCATAGCCCTCGCGAATAGGGCCACGGGAAGACTTTGAGCGAACCCGAATATAAGCGCGCTGATGGCAGTCCCCGTCAAGCCCATAAGGAGGATGGGCTTCCGCCCAAGCTTGTCGCTCAGCCTTCCCCACATTACACCAGTAGAAAACTCGGCCAAAGTGAAGGCAGATGTTACCATGCCGGCATAAACAGAGATTTTGTTGGGGTCGTCGGTGATGTTGAAGTCCTTGATCATGTAGTAAATGTAAGGAAAGATGGACATGAAAGCGATGGGCTCGCATATCCGACACAGGGCTGTTAGACCAATTAGCGTGAGCTCTCAGCGGTTGTCCTTCGGGATTCGGTCAAGCGAAGGAGCCATGGAATATGGGTAGGACCGGGCTAGACTCACCAAGGATGAGCATCTGCCGTTTGGGGAATGGCGGTATCTCCCTGTCCGTTGGAGTTGGCGCGTCCTGGGCCTTTGCCCCCAAGCCGAAGTAGCCCTTCTTCATCTTATTCGCCGGTGCCTCCGAGCCGAGTACGAGCGGGCCGATTAACAAGGGCGGTGACTTCGCTGGCGATGTTCTCCCTTGGGGGTGGATACCCCGTCTATTTTAGGCGGAGTCGAAATCCCGGTGTCCGTTGAAGGGTTGGATGCCAGATCACGCGGGTGTTAGTGGAATGTGATGGCGAGCAGGCTACCTCTTGTCGGAGCTACGGAGCTTTTCAAGGTGGCCCGGCTTGGATAGTGCCGATGTGAGCGTTGGATGAGACAAACGGTGACCGAGGCGGGCCGGGGAAAGCCGTGGTGTAGCAACACGGCGGATGTGAAGATGAGGTGGGAGGTTCGTCAGCGTGGGTGTGAGACCAGAGGGGATGCGAGCTGAGATGGTTGAGGATGGAGTGGTGAGGCTTGGTAGGTTTTATGATTCACTGGAAGGGAGCAGGATCACGGACGTGAGGAAGGGGAGAAGCTAGTTATATTCAAAAAAAGACCCCGTGAGAAGGGCAGGGCAACGGAGAGAGGGCGTGGATATAAGGGGAGAGAGCCCTGTCCAGCCAGCTGGGTATTCCAGGGACACCCTTGACCAACGCGCGAAGGGTTCCGGTCCCAACGCACGCCCATACCCATGTTAGCGAGCTGGGGCCTCTTTAACAGGGGTGGTCACCAGGGCCATGCTCGGGGGGCGGAACGGAGAACTTGGCTCCTGGGTTGGATCGGAACGGCGGTGACAGGGCGAGAGCCAACAGGAGAAGCAAACATCCTCCCAAGTGCTGAAAAGAAAAAGAAAAAGTGGCCAGGGAGTACGAAGTAGTACTAGCCGTCGGATGTACCTGACCCCTCGGGCCCCGGTTCCAGCGATCCCCAATTGGCGATAATTTAAGCGTGAAGGGGGGTGTGGGCGTTTGTCGGAAGGCGTCAGTCGAAGAACGGGTCTGTTCCAAGTTTTCGGGCTTTGTGTGTCGGTGGGGCTGGGACAGGCTCCGGGGGGCGTTGGACACCGACCCGGGGGTCCCACGAGGACCGGAAAGAGGGTTAGCCTAGTGGAGTGGGTCGGCAGGGGTCCAGAGTCAGAATTGTGAAGTGAGCGAGGTGAAGCTCTGGGCAAAGCGGGCCCAGGTGTACGTATCCCGCGCCAAGGAGTACCTCCATTTCGACAACACCAACGGGCAAGGGTACCTTTGGCGTCCTGGTACCTTGCGGAAGTGCCGCCAACCGAGTCCCTCGTGGGAGCTCCGCCGTGCGGTGCTCTCAATGTCAGGAGGGCCGAAAGCCTGCTCCGTAAGTAGTCGGCCTGCTATGTACGCTGTACGGGCGTCCGTCCGGGTGGGAAACGTTATGAGCTGCTGCCGACTGGGGGGATGCGAATCCGGGGTGCGGCGCCCGATTGGGCCGCGCGAGGCAGCTCCGTCCATGTCGTCATTGAGCCGAGCCAAGATGCAGTGGGCAAAACGGGGTGATGGGCATTGGGTATCATGAGGCAGGCCACGGGGTATCCGTGTGCAGCCGTGCATCCGCAGCTTCCGTCGTTGGATCCGAGAGATTACATGTACGAAGACCGGGTAAGACCAACCCGACGCGGTGTCCTGCCGTCTGCAGTCAAAGACGCAGGTGCGATAGAGGCACGTGCAAGGAGTGGCGGCGACAGCAGCGGCAATGTAAGTGATGAGGAGGGGGAAGGAAGCCCCGACTTTCCATGGTCAAAGTAAAGTACGTCTACTCGGAACAGGGGAAGGCGCCCACGGCCGTGCCTATCGAGTGTGTTGCCACCCTTCCTTCCGAATGGACGCTGCTGCGGCCGTCGAGGCATTGTTTGCTCAGTCTTTCATCTCGCCTCTCGGGTTTGACATGCACTTCCCCTCCGCGAGAATTGCACGAAAGACCGGCATACCAAGCGAGTTGTGCAACACGCGGCATGCGGCTCCACCTTCCGGGAGGTATCCGCCCGACGGGGCCAGCAGGAAGGCGGGCGGGACCCTGATCTTTCCAGGCCGCGACACCGGTCGCAATGTCATGTCGTGTAACGGACGGGCCTTGTGTAATCGAAACACGTTCTTCGACGAAAAGCCGTGGTGAAAGCGGATGGCGACCCTACGCGTTGAGCGCCGAAGGGTTCCACACGACTCGATCCTCAGCAGCAGCACCACCGATGAGGGGTTAGCCACGTCTTGGTCCCTATGGTCATTGGGGAAACGCGGGGGGGGAGGGAAGGAGACGGAGAACGAGAAAGAGAAGGAAGGATATCGGGACATCTGACCGACAAATTACAAGGTTGTTGTTTCAGGATATATCCCTTCGCAATCAATGGCCGAGAGACTCGGCCTCGTCCCCAGGCTCGCCGCTGTTTCACGCCCTCCCTCGACGGAAAGCAATGGAAGAGTCGTAAGTCCCGGATTGTTCATGTGTTACCAAATTCGGGACGGCGCGGCGACTTGCAGGTTCGGAAAGTGCCACTTGTGCCGCGCACATCTCACCAAAGGCCTGCCGCCCACGCCAACCTTGCTTGGCACGCGTAGCATCCCGCCCTCCGAGGGACAAACCGGCAAACGCGCGTTACGCCTGGGTTAAATGCCATGCCATGTCAGGCTCCGTGTGTCATCAAGGCCCGTTGGTCCCCGCACTGCCCCACATCCCCCGAAGGTCGATGATGGCCGGGACACAGGGATTGCGACGACCATGGGTGACGCCGGATGGGAACACTCGTGGTGGGATTCTTGTCGACGTGGCGTATCAACCAGCCAGTCCGCGGGCAACCGCGTGGACTTGTCGAGAAGAGGAGTGTCAGCTGAGCCACACCTGTTTCGTGCAAGATCGAAGAGGACAGGGAGGGTGCTTCCATGCCGCCCCCGCGATAAGGCATCATCACCCACGCGTGCCGGAATCTCGAGAGAAGTCCTCTGGAATTTATTGGCGGACGCCACACCGAGTGTGCCGAGGATGACACCAGACACCACGCGGGCCGGAAACTTTGCGCAGCTGTTGTCTCGGATAATGCGCGCAACGTCACCTCCGCCCGGGCAATTGTTCCCTCTGTCTGTGTTGACGAGAACTCGGGGACAGAGAGGGCGGAGCGCATGGAGGATTGAACCCCCCCGCCCGATGCTAGTCAGGAAGGTATTCCTTTTGAGAACAGGGCTTGTCATGTCCTGGGTCGCAACGACTCGCGGCATTACTGCGGACCCGAAGGAATCTACAAGCCACCCCAGAAAGAGCAACGCGATGCCGTCGTCTGAGATCAGACCGCCCCCCGCATGTGCGTGCGCTGCAGTCTTGGCAAGGAGCCGTGCTCCGTGGGAGCATGGCTCGGAACCAAAAAAATGCCCGAAATCTCGCATTCCCCAGTCCACTGCACGTCTGGGCATGATGGCAGCCGAGGTTCCTCTTGCAGCCAGGCAACAGCACTCCCTTCTGTGCTAATACTGACCGGTGAGATGTTTTCTGCGGTGTAAGTGAGTGCCGGCCGCCCTAGGGTCGTCGGGGACTCAGAATTGGCCAGTCCTCCTGGGTCCCAAACATGTATCACTGACTCGGGGGCTTTGGCATCACCGACACCTTGCTCCAGACACCGGGTCAATACTGATTGGATTAACCTCCAGGGTTTATGGTTGCGATGCTGTATCAGAGATGCTGAATGCCCCGCAACCTCGCAGAGAGCAGCGTGACGTTGGAGTGCTCAACTCCGCCGGAGGAAGGCCACAGGCGACCGGTTCCCCACTCCGCCCCTCATCCGGCAGCCCGACGATCTCCCAGATCCCCCGTAAGGCCGAGCTGCTTTACCGAGGGAGGGGTGTGGATAGACGCACCCGCCAACAGCTCCGACGACAATTGGCACGACGGATGAAACGAAGAGGCCGGAACGAGCGGTTCGACTGGGACGGCCCTCGCGAGCAGCGTTCTTGCAGCTCCTGCAATCCTTTTTGAGGCCAAGGGAGAGCAAATTACCCTTTCAGACCCGAAGAGTGGAACAAAAACGAACAGGCCATGTTGCGCTGGCCAGTAATAAGAGGGGACGTCCTGCACAGGCGCTTGACCGGCTCTCCACATGGTCGCATTGGTCCTGTGAGGCGGGGGCTCGGGCTGCGCCTCCAGTCTTACCATGCACTCGGTCGAAATAACCAAGGCCTGCTCAGCGCAGGAGAGCGCTAACACTGTAAGTCGACGTGGAGGTTGCTGCTGCTGCTCGCTCGCTCGCCAACCAATTCGCAGGTGCGCAAGAACCTGGCAGTGGCCAGGCTTGACCGCAAGAACGCCCTGCGAAGAGGCACCTTGAAGAGGCGGTGTCGCATCGGACCAAGTCCTCCTTGGTGTTTTCACGCAACAGAGCCAGCGACGTCACTGCCAGAGCCGCATGGGCAGTCGCCCAGACAGGAGGCCAATGACACGGCCCGTGGGGACGCTGGAAGCGGGCAAGCGAAACGGCGCTCGCCATATGCGAAGCTAGCATTTGTGGCGTCCTGGACCTGTTTGCCGGCCGCCTGCCCTGCGAGCCCATGCCAGCCTTAGCAGTGGACCGAGTATTAGCATGGGGGTCGTTGACGGAGGCAGGCTCCGTCAGCCAATCCGATGCTACGAGACAGCCTGGATGATGGGCCAGCTTCCATTACGTTGTATGTCGCATGTGCGGTGCCGCCGTTAGGACGCGCTATTGATCCTGATGCCGGTAGTTTTCACGGCACCATGTGGGCTGGCATGGGGTGCTCAGCAAGCGCTTGTGAGTCACAGGGGTCCTCCACCTCTCCCACCGCTTGTTCCCTCGTAAACGCCCTGTCGGAGCCGGGGACCCTGTCTACTTGACTCGTATTACAAGCGCTGCATGCACTCGGTAAAGCGCACACCGGGCCAAGCGAATCCCAAGGCGGCGGAGCAGTCACTCCGTCGACGTTGCGCTCTTGGGCGTGAGCTTTTCCCTGCAGGCTCAATGCCTGCAGGTATTGATGGATGAACCCTCAGTCATTATCCGTCCTCTTAATACAGCAGAACAGGGCGACGTGAGCTCACAAGCATGGTGTGTGGGAAAAAGGGGGGTGTTTGGCGTTAATCCTCGCTGATCACGTCTACTTGAAGCGTCTATTTAGGTGGATGAAGTATCAGCCCCGGAGAACGTTGGCGGCGAGACGCGTACTCGGCAGGTTTGGCCTTGGCGCCTCTTCCAACCCGATATCGTGCATGCGATGTCTTGGAGGGCGAAGTTTCCGGAGAGCGTTCGTGGGCGCTCTTGGACAGCATCTCCTCCCGACTTCCCGACGAGCTCATACGGCAGCGGTGGGTCAGGGGCACGATACCATTCCTGTATGCCAATGCTCAGTATGACGTCGTTCTTCCAGCCCCAGCGTGATCAGTCTCGACTCACGTTGAGAGCAAACCAACGCACCGGGATCCTCTTCTCCATGGAGGAACGGGGGAGGGATCCGATGCCGATACCAATCTTGGAGCATGTCACGGGTGGAGTCGGTCCCCGTATCACAGAAAAGGCGGTGATCGCAGCCATGTACCCGTTTGTCGCTGTACCTCAGCACGTCAGCGGGAAACTGCGGTGGGAATGGCCACAAGCGGTTTCGCGGGTCGCTCCGACAAGGGTCCCCTGTTCCAGGATCGGCGGCCAAATTCCCGAAGGGAGGGTTCCCCAAGCGACCTGTTCCACGCGGCTGGATCGGATACCGGAAACAGACACAGTTGTGAGCTGTTGCCAAATGCCAGATGCGACATTCGAGGAGGGCCGGTCAGGGCGAAGAGTCTCCGCCCGGAATCGTTGCCGACAACCCCGGTAAACCTCACACTCAGCTCGTTGAACCTGACTTTCGGGTGTTGGGAATCTCAATCGACGCTTCGTGGGCCACATTTCCCAACAATCCAGATACTCCGAGTACACAAACACCCCGGAGTGGAGGACAAGGCCACCGCTCCTTGTGGCACTCTTCCACTAATTTAAAAAAGAAAAAAGAAAGGAGAGAAGAGAAATCGAGAAAAAAAAGGGGGACCGGGCTTTCAGCTGTTGGCGCAAAGGTGCAGCCGCACAATCCCACGTTAGAAGTATGGGTCCTGCGATGCATTTGACAGCGCGCATCGGAACGTATGTCTTGCAGACTGAGGTCTTGGCTTTAATCAAGACAGGAACTCGCCGGTTACGATCCAACCTTCGAGGCACGAACTGCGGCCCCGCACCAATCTGCCGCCGTCAAGGTGGATATTCTGCCTTCCCCTTCGTAAGAACAAATTCTGCGCTTCACCGACTTCTCTGACATTGCCCTGTGACGAGTACCGAGTACGGTACATACCCTCCCTCGTACGAGGCTTCAAACCCCTGGGGGGGGTGTTGCTCGGCGAGGGCGTCGCTCTGGAAATCTCCTCACGCCCAACTCCATGTGCCGGATCCCACTCCGGTGCTGACGCTAAACTGTATGGGTCCGAGCCCATGGCCCTGCCGACCAACCAATGTACCGCATTGCGAAGGCCCCCATTCAACCCCCACAGTTTGCCACGAGTCCGAATGAGCCGGCTCGAACGGGGAGAAGCCGAATGGACAACGCGATGGGGCCATCTGACCCGAACAACACGCTATGAGGCTTGGTGCGGAAGTCGCCTCGACAGGCGCCCTTGCCCATCCCTTTCATTTCTTGCCAGGGAGGATGATCACCGCCTGTCTCACTTGCCCGATCACTTCCACCGCTATTCGCAACATATCAATCTCCGTGTTTGGCCGGTGGGTTCCTTCGCAGAGGACCGAGCGGACCACATGGAGCCCGTTCGGTCGACGCCAGCCGTACAAAAGCAATACTGGACGGAGGAGGTCAAAATGCACGAGTCCGCACCAGACCAGAGTCTCGGGATTTTGATGGGCCGCCGTGGTACATGTCTGCTTCTTCCTGGGTTCCTCACACTTGCCGTTTCCGGAATGGCGAGTTTGTGGTGGGTGGGGCGCGCACCAATCGACACCGACTTTTGGCCAGCCCCTTTTATTTTTCGGCACAAACACGCCAAAACGGCCCCTTTGGTACAAGTATTCCCAGTCGCGTATCGAACGGGCTTAGCTTCGAACTGCTTGCTAGCCCCGACCAGAAATATGCAGGTCTTGGTGCCGAAAGAGGAGAGCAGGAGAAAGGGACGAGCGCGAGAAGGGGCGACAACGACCGACTCGGGCGTACTTGATATTCCAGCCCCCTGGGCACGCAATCCCTCTCATGCCATGGGCCCCTTCTGCCGGTACTTGTCAAGATCGGTAATGGGGCGTGGCGGGTGCGTTGCATTCTCGTGGGCGTTGTCGCATGCAGTGGCATTGTCCAGTGCATCTGGACCCGAGCGCTCGGAGCCTCCAATGCCTGCACTGATGCGCAGGGATCAGCCCCGGGTCCAGGCCGCTGGTTTCTCCGTGCTCGAACGTCCAGTACGTACAACACGTCCATGCCCGGCAGGATAGCGGGGGATTGAGTGTTTCGTCGACCGGGTTCTGGCCCAGTCAGACTCTCGAGAAACAGCGCGGATGGGGCGGCGTTGTCGTAATAAGGGAGACCGGAAGCCTCCCCGGACTGGAGCTCGCTTCTCGGTACACGGTCTCGAACTCACACCCGGGCGTGGGACTATCGCAGCGATGGGTCCGCAGTCGCATCCGTGCTCGATCCATGGATTTGCGGTACAGCAATTTCTCATCACGGGGAACGATCCTCCAGGGTCCGCGGACGAATCGAAGGGCGAGCTGGACAATTGCGCACGCCTGGTGTGACGAATGCCATGCCAAACTCCCACGCGCTACCGGGGGCGAGGGGCCCAATTGCCTGCTGTCCAGCCACCCCGCTGATTGGGGGTGGATCTCACAAGTACACCTTTATAAGGACATCACTTGTTGGATTGGCACGAGCTCCGGGTTTGGGTAATAGGTATCCTCCTTAATAATTTATTGGTGAAGGTACATTACAGGGATAATTAGGGCTCGTACGAATCCAACAAGAAATATCCTGCCTACAGGTGTAACATTTGCGTAGTGGAGACATCCGAGGCGTTGGATCAGGACGATAATCCCTAATAAAAAGGGGCAAGGGGCGGGGGTCAAGGCATCCCCTGCACGGAGAAGAGCGCGCGACGTGGGAGACGACAACACCAGAAAAAAGAGAAAGAGGAAGAAAGGTCACATGGGGCTCCACACCGGCCAATTACCGATTACATCACAACTGATTTCGGGGTCCCGAGGATCGCGCCTTCCAGTCTGCATTGGTTCTCTCACCGCTCCGGGGCGGACGGCACAGCGCCGGCGCGCTGCAACAATCCTCCGGGATTCATCCGGCCCCACTGCCGCCTTCCTCAGGATTCGAGTTCCCAAAATGGAAACAGCGACTGTTCGTCACCGGGCTCGTGAACATACCCCGCCAAGGCCCGCAGGCTTGTTGGTTCATGTGGCCTCTGCTGGCGCCAAGCATGCAAGATATCCAGACAAGCATCAACGATGGCCGTCTCCATCCGTCCACCATCATCGTAACCGAACTTGGCTCGAGTCCAGCATAGTTCCAACCTTGGACCACTACACCCGAACTCGGCTAGGATAATCGTATGCTCTTGCGGGAATGTGCTTCTCAGGTGAGAGCCCGTCTGCTGCTTTTATGCTGCGATGCCCTGTCCAGAAACGGACGGGAAAAGGTTGGGATGCGTCCGTCCCCTATCTTTGTACATCCACTGTCTGGACCTGTTCGACGTCGCAACAGGTAGGAGGCCCTCGTCGCCGCTAGCCGTCTCGTCACAAGCTCGGTGTATGGCGATACGCCCTACAACAACACGACGTTTCCAGAGGCATGGCACTCTACCAAGCAATTTCTATGTCCGCGAATCGCACAGACACCATGCCATCTCTTATTGGCTCGCTCTTTACTGTGAGCGCTTTGCGTAGAGAGGATGGGGTATGCAAGAACTATCCGTAGGCCCACTTCCGTCGCCTGCCTCGCCGAGGACTTTCGGGGCCTGCAGAGCTCACCCATGACAAGGCTGGGTCGTTCTGTGGGAGGACCTGAGGCCCCTGTTTGTCACAACTGTGCTCACATTACGCCACAACCCGGACGTCATTTGGCTTGTCACATCCAGCACGCGCGAGCTGCGACCTGCTCGGACCGGAACAGGTTGAGCCTGCGCATCGAGCTGCCCACGTTATGATACGGGTGGAGAACAGAGCCGGATAGAGCCAGCGGCTGGGGATGGCTGCTTCCTCATCTGTCGTCCTGGAGCAGGCGAACTACTCTGCAGGTGAGCATGCATTAGCTCTGGCATTCATCGAGGGCCATTGTTCCGAATCCGGTCTGTGTAACACACGGACGAGTTGCGGCAACGAGCCCTGTGTTGCTGGCTCAAGTTGCTTGTCACAAATCCTTGGCGCAAACAACGCGTTGCGCGCCTGGTCCTTTGCGGCATTCACCGGTTTCGCGTCACACTGCCAATCTGGGAAACGCTGATCCATCCCCCGGATAAGATCTCGGGGTGGGAGAAGCTGATACGCGCCAACAGGATGCGCTGCCGGGGTTTCGTTGAGGGCGGGGGAATGGGGCCGTGGACACTGGGATCCGACCTCCAAAAATGGGAGAATACCCCCGGCCTCACCCTGGCCGAGACCCTCTTCCTGAATGCGACAGGTCAGTCTTCACAATAATAGGCGCCTGCCCGTTCAAGTGTCAGTCGATTCCGGTGAGCGGTCAGCCCTGATTACAGGGGCTTGGCCAGACATTCTCTTCCGGCGCAGGCGCTCGCTTACACGTCTTCGATGAGCACTTGTTTACTGCCACTGGGGCAGTTGCATACCCCGGATGTGTGACACCGCTTTCGGCAAATATCGTCACACCCCCTTGCCAGAGTGGCATTTTGGGGCCACGGAAGGCATCACCAACCCCAGCTATGTGACATGCGATAGGGCGATCCGAAGACTTGGCTGTATCCTCGTCCCGTTCGTGCACATCCTGCCAGGATTCTCCAGCAGCCCGGTGGACGACGGGTCGGTTGCCTCATCAGGCGAAGGATACCTGTCGCTATTATGCCGCCTACGGCCCGATGTTTCCAGGCGATAAGCAGCACGAACTAACACACAGAGAGCGGCAGGATGACTGCATGCGAGTGTCACTGTAAATAAGGGAATAACCCTGCCAGAGTCGTATGCGCCCTACTATACGAGAACACTGGCGTCTGGCGCATGCAAAGAGCGCAGTGTTGTGCACCCTGATCCCCCCCAAAAAACCGGCCAAGCTAACCCAGACAGGGTCATCCGGCTGGTCAAAGGGTTCCCTCGAGCCAATGCTGTCAGGGCTGACGGGCACAGCCCAGCGGCAAGGCGCCCGCAGACGACAGGAGTGAGCAATCCTACACTGGCGGAGGCGCTCACCGACAGGTGGAAGTGGTGCCTGGTGACCACAATTCGGGGGCGGCTGAGCACTTTAGGGGACCTTGTTGCTGCAAGGCTTGCATGACGTCGGTGTAGAAGCACACGCCCTCGGCACTGGAAAGCGCAGGGACTTGTGCAACGAGGGGGGCGTCCAGTTTTTCCACTGCGCGTTGGGCCTCGCGGAAGCGCGCGAGGAACTCCAGGACGGGGGGGGGGGGGGGGGGGGGGGGGGGGGGGGGGGGGGGGGAGGGGGGGGGGGGGGCGGGGGGGGGGGCGAGCGGGTAGCAGGGCCGATCGATACCAGGCGCTGGGTAGGGAAGATAGGAGCCAGGTCTCCCTGCTTTAGAGCAAGGGGGGGCTGGGCAGCACCGGGTATGATGGCGGAAGCATACCCGCTGCAAGGCGCCCGGGCGCCTGTTCTTTCCGCCGAGGACAGGAGTGGCCACTGAGAACGGTCCGGGCCCGAGGCAATCTGCCCATGCGGTAAACGTGCAGGACGGATGTTCTGGCTCTCCAGGTCAGGCGCACAATGCTCTTTGGGGGAGGGATCCGGGGCGGAGGGGAGATATACAGAGCAACTGAAGTATCTTCCTCGACGGTCGTTCGTAGGAGAACAATGATAGCTGCAGGTCCAGCCGATTTGGGACGTCGTCGCATGGAGGGGCACGCCAAGGCCTGGCGCGGAAGAGGGGGGGTGCACCCCGGCCGGGACCGGTGTGTGGCGGGCGGGAGATGGGGCGGGGGAATGGCATCCGACTGGGGCCGGACGGGGCCGGAGGAAGGGCAAGATCCTTTTTTCGCTTGGCGATATCACCTGGGTCCTTGGTCGCACATCACGATTCCTCGCTTCCCAGCGTACAACAGTCCTTCCTACCAAACGACGATGGTGGTCTGCAGCGCGGAAGAGACGGAGCCGACCCGGGCGCAGTGGTGGATCTTCAGGGAGGCGCCGGAAGAAGCAGAGGGCCGATGCGCTGCAGGAGCAAGCACGCTCGCACGCACAGGAAGCCACAGCTGCCTACATGTATGAACTGCTTCCACGCAGGAGATTCGCGGCATGCCATGGGCGCGTTCCGGAAGTGTCTCCCGGGCACTAACAGCTTATTACTTGTACAGCATGCGCCGGGGTGCGCCGAGGCGCAGCCCTACCTTGTCGACAGCAAAAGTGCCAGGAATCCACCCGGCGAGGGCCAGTCAGTGGACTTTGCAGGCATCGAGTGACACCGTCGCCCCGAGTGATTCGTGCCGCGTTTCCGCCGCCCGCGTTGCTCCTCGCCCTTGAGGTCTCGGACGCGCTTCACCGGTGTGCCACCGGGTGCATGTAGCAGTATTGGCGAGGTGCCGCCGATCAGCGACAACGGGAGTGACGCAATAATAGCCGGTGCGTACCGGTGCTACGGGCGACGGCTTCAGCGCCCTCGGCGGCCTGTCTGCCCCGCGGAGCCGTCAAAATTGAAGGTGCGCCCACACCACCGTGCTGTAATCGACTCTCAACACTCAGCGTATGTTGCTGCTGCTGCCAGAGGACCCTACATACATTGGTGTGTCCATACATGCATCCACTCACCAGCGTCCATGCAGCCCAGTCTTGCCTCTTGCACACACGTGCAACTCTTGAAACCCCAAACACGGGACACGGCAAGGCTTGCTGCTCACCACGCCCCCCCAAGCATCCATATTCCCTCGAATGAGAGGCTGACAGTGACTCGGCGAGCCACAGCCAATTTTTTTCTGCCCCGCCTCGCCTGCCTTTGCTCCGCTGGTGGAACCATCCCCTCCGCTACATCATTCTAGCGAAATATCTCACCGCCCGACGCATCCGCATCCGCATCCGCATCCGCATTGCATCCACCCACCCCCGGTCAAACGTAGCCGTTATCGACAAAAGGAAAAAAAAGAAGTTACTCCCGAGGCTAGCGCCAGGAGGCTACGTTTCCATCTCTCGTGCATCCGCTACCGCTACCGCTTTCTCTATTTGACGTAGCCCGAACCATGGGTAACACAAGGAAGGGCGACAACACCAAGCGGGCCGCTGGGATGGCCCGCAAGGCCGACCAGGCTTCCCAGAAGGCGGCGCAGCAGGCCGCCAGGGAGGAGGAGGACGAGGCCGAGAAGTGGACGAAGGGTACCAAAAGTAACAAGAAGAAGTAAGTGTCGCTCCGTCACGTCACCATTCTTGGCAAGCCCCTCCCCAGCCTGTCGGACGACGGCAAGTTTGCCGTCGATCATCCTTGAGCGATCCTTGAGAATCGGCGAGGACGGGAGTGCCACGTCTCGCCGGAGCTGGGAGGGGGTCCCGATAATGCCGACCCGCTCGTCCTTCGAGGGCGTGGTGTGTGACAGCAGCTGACCCCGTGCGCCAGGGAGGCCGAGAACGAGAAGAAGGCCGAGCAGCTCCGAAAGAAGCAGGAGCGCGAGTCCCTCCTCGCCGTGGAGGAGGCCAGCCTCCCCAGCCGCGCCGAGCCCAAGAAGTCCAAGACGGCCACGAAGAAGACGCGCGGCACGCTCGACCTGGGGCAGCTCGACGAGGGCGGCCCGGCCAAGAAGCACGAGTCCGCCCTGAACGCCTCGGGCATCGACAACGCGCTCGACGCCCTCACCCTCACGAACGACTCCAGGCAGACCAAGATCGAGCGTCACCCGGAGAGGCGGTTCCCCGCTGCGTATGCCAAGTACGAGGAGAGGCGGCTGGAGGAGATGGCGTCGGACGGGTCGGGCGCCGGGCTGAGGCAGAACCAGAAGAAGGAGAGGATAAGGAAGGAGTTCGAGAAGCACCCGGACAACCCCTTCAACCAGGTCACGGCGCGCTACGACGCGAGCAAGGAAGACATTGCCACGCTCCGGGACCAGGAGAGGGAGAAGGTCGAGAAGAGGCTTGGGGGGAAGAGCTGATGCCGACCCCTAGCACATTGGTTTCCCTCTTTTCTTTTGTTTCCATGTTTATACGGAGCAGCGGGAGGCAGAGTCTACAGCGACTAAGAGGCGCGCACGCGAGCCCGGCCCGGATTTCGATGAGATCGCGGGCAGAGATGCAGCGGCGCCTGGGCACGACGAAAACAGTTCTCTCATTATCAAGGTAGACTACATAGTCTTTCTATACTGGGCTACGGGGAAACGAACAAGGGGTCAGAGAAACCTAGTAGTAGAGTAGCTTCAAGGTCAAACTTTTGGGTTCGCCACCAGAGAAGCTCCTCGGCCACGTTTGTAGTGTCGTCATTTTTGCGAGCTCATTACCCCGCACCTTAAGGGTGGGCGCCTGGAGGGGCGTCTGGAGGGGCTGCTGGAGGGGCTTTTTAGCGCCGGCAGAAACACACACCGCTACATGTATGCAGTGCTAGCTCTGACCGCCCGCGCATGAAGCTCGCTGTTCCAGAAGGGCCCACTTCGCGTTGCATCGTAGTGCAGCCTGTACATACTACATACTGCAGGCTCCTCGCAAGGTTTCGTGGGGGAAAGAGCTGGACTTCTTTTTCCAAGGCCATCGTTATTATTAATCCTGCTTGGTTCCCCCGTATGATATGGCGTCGACGCGCATGGGGAGCCTCCCTTCTCTGCGGAGACAGCAGCTCCTAGCGGAATTGTTCGTGCTTCCATCCATTCAGCGCCGCGCTGGTTTCTAACCTGGTTGGCGTTGCAGCACAGGGCTGAAGCAGTCGTGTCCCGAGGGCATCTTCGTGAGCCTCACTCCCGGCGACCCGTCGCTGTGGTCGGGCGTCATGTTCGTGCGGAAAGGTAACGCGCTCCTGGAAGATGCCCGCCGCTGGCCCTCCCGCTGACCTCGTCCAGGGCCTTACGCCAACGCCGTCCTGCGATTCTACATCTCGTTCCCGGACATGTACCCTCGCCTGGCGCCCCTCGTGACCTTCTCCACCGACATCTTCCACCCGCTCATCTCGCCGCTCTCCAACTACACCTACTCCACCGACATCCAGGACAACGGCACCGTCAGCGCCTCGGACGAGGAGCGCCTCCCCCCCGGCGGCTTCAGCCTCCGCCACGGCTTCCCGAGCTGGTTTGGGAGGCGAGCCAAGGCTAGTAGTGCTGGCCCTCCCCAGACCCCGCCGAGGGCCGCGCCGAGCGCTCCTTCGACGCCTCCCGAGAGCCGGCCCACGCCTGCCGGGGCCACCCCGGGGTATATGCGCGCGGGGGATGAGGCGGTGAGCACGTATGACGTACTACAGTACATGCGGAGCGTGTTCGATGACGAGGAGGTGCTAGACGGGGTCGGCGTAGAGGCCGCGGGCAACGCCGGGGCGTGGCATGCGTGGAGGACGCTCCGCAAGGCGGCGGGGAAGTCGTTTGAGGATGGGGAGACGGATCAGCGCGCCGAGGCCGGCGCCGGGCACCCCGGGAGCTGGGACTGGGATGGCGTGTGGGAGGACAGGGTCAAGAAGTGCATCGCCGGGAGTCTGTCCGAGGCGGTGCTATACGGCGGTGCGGGCGGTGTTGACGACGTGGTAGGTCATTTTTGTTCCCCACCCCGGGTGTTGGTCTGCCCTGCTGACGGCTTCGTACTTCTAGATACGGTTCCAAGCGATGGAGGACGACGATGTGGAGGCGGTCAAGGGGAATCTCATCCGGACCATTGGCATCAACGCAAAGTCCGATGTCTGAGGACGGGCCGAAGCATCACCAAGGCGGCGCTGGCTCGTCGCCTCGGATAATCCCCAGGAAGGAACGTGACGGTCGGACCATGAGAGTGCATGCCGTCGCAGTTGCCTACATCGGCTCCCTCCTGCCGAAGTCCATGCCCTGGCTCACGTCCCTCTTTCCAGCTCTCATCTTTCCGCAAGGAAGCAGCTTCTCGCAGCGTGTTGATACCCACCCTCGTCAATAACAATGAATTCCAGAGCTTACGCGTACAAACGAGCTTTGCTACGGTCCCTCATCGTGACAGAGCCACCTTTCCGGCCATGGTAGTGAATAGCGACTCGCGCAAAACGAACCACCCGGCCCTCATCGTATCGCTCGTAATCCTAGTAGTATCTTTCGTCGGCGTCATCGTCTTCCTGGCCTGCTGCAGCGAATGTCCCCGGCGCCCCATCTTCCGCCGCGCCCGGGCGCCGGACGAGCTGAGCCCGGAAGCGCCGCTCCGGCCGGGCACGCCTCCGTCGTCGGCCCCTATTGCCATACTTGGCGCCGTCGCGAGGCCGAGGCACCGGCCGGACGACGAGAGGGAATGTCCGGATCCACAGGTGTCCAGCAGCGGTGCGATATCGAGCCAGAGCTCGGGCGAGGAGGCGGAGAGGAGTGGACCGGACTCCGTTCCGTCCGAGTACCTCCGCGGGTTGTCCCCCCGCTTCCTCTAAGCATCGTGAAGAGGAGGAGCATGGGGCCGTCGTCTGAAGTGTCGGACGGCGAGAAGAGTGTCAGGAGTGAGAGGACGGCCGTGTCTAGGGCCCCTGCCGCGCGGAACACCCTGAGACGTGAGCTTGGGTACGGCGGGACACCGTCGCCGCCTCTGAAGTTGAAAAGAGTTAGGCCAAGAGCGATCAGAGGGGAGGAGAGCCTGTCTTCTTCGAAGACGGTGTCACCTGCTGCCTCGCTCGGGAAAGTTTCGCTACGTGGCGGCACGCCTGGATACGGGGGCGGGAAGTCGCCGCTTGGGAGCTTGCGTGGCCATACGCCCTACGTCCTGGTTCCGGATGTGACAGTCACGCCCGAGGTGGAGGTGGTCGGCAACGGAGAGGCTACGATGTGGGTAGCGGTGGAGATCGGCGCGCAGCTAGGAAGGCCGGACGGAGCGGGCGCCATGGCCGGGTGGAATGGATGGGGGACGACGTTCCCCGGCCTGAGTGAGTACAAGCTGAAACATGCACAGCATGGGGCTAATCGCCCGGAGCAGGTCCTATATCGTACGGATGCCTTTACAACCTGTCGGCAGAGGTCCTGCCGGTGCTCGGAACCTCTGTTCTCAACGTCATACAAGACGATCCGTTCCCGGTGTAAGTCCAGAAGGGCATGGCTTGCCTTACTGCATCTCGGACACAGAACGGTTCTAATACGTCGGTGGCACAGCACGGTAAACCTCAGCACGGCCATCCTCATGCTCATTCAGGTTCGGCTTTCCCCGTCGACACAACATCGAGCCCGCCAAAGTCTCAATACCCCAAGCATCCCAAACATCCCTACCTCGGAGGCACTATTCCGAGACCTGGAGAACCAGCTTGGAGCCTCCCCGAGAGAGTATCTCCGCCTACGCCTCCAGTACTCCCACTCAGCCTTTGTGCCGTCCCCGATGCAGGATGTGGCTCTCGAGACCCGCCTCGAAACGACGGCCACGTCGACGATACGCCGAAAAGATGCCGGGTCCCTCTAGGCGAGGGAGAGCGAATACAGCGACGCCGAGGCCGAGCCAGGGATGGATCTCCTCATGGCCATAATCACGAAGCACTGGGAGGTAGGAAAGGCATAGAGAGCGGTGGACGTGATCGTGCGATCGAGGGAGGAGGAGAAGGAGGCCCAGAGGGCGAGAGAGCGGCAGAAAGAGAGACTTAACTACCTTGGTGGGAGCATGCACACTTTGAAGAGATCGCCGGGGTGGCGGGCGAACGTTGAGAGTGGGGAGAATGTGAGGATGGGGAACGCGTCGGTGCCGGCGAGGAAGGCGAGTCTCAGGAAGACGTCTGATGGGAAGGGATCTCGGGAGGGTAAGTTCGCGGGAGCGAGCAAGGGGAACGGGGGTTCTGGTAGCGGCCCGGAGAAGCGGGATCCAGGGAGATGGTCTTGGGTGTGGTGGTAACGATAGCTCTACTCACTAGCAAGGGCGGTATACGGGTTGGGGCAAGCCTGACAGCGCGGTGCTTAGACGGAGTTTTGTTTCCATGGTATCGCCGTTTTCGATAGGAACCATAAGCTAGGGCGAGAAGGTTATGATTATTCCTGGCTAAGCCGGCCACTTCGTGTGCGAGCGCCTGAGCGACTAGAGCGAGATGGAAACCGCACAACTGGGAACACCGGCCGCGTCTTCCAGCGCGTTCGACGGCCGTCCTGCGATCATCTTGACGCCGGTAATGATGATATCAGCCTTGATGATGGCTGGATCCTGGCCGGTCCACGGGGCCCACTCGGCGGCAGTCTGGTCCACCTCGGCACGGAAGGAGGATCGATCGGGTGGACGGCTCGTGCGGGAGCGCCGAGATGACTAACTGCCGCCTGGCCGGTATCGCCGTTTTGGGTTCGGACGTTCGGACATGGGGGAGTGGGCGAAGTCGGCGCGGGGACAAAGTTCTCCTCACTGGAGCAGCTCCGGGGAATACTCGCGCCTGATGCGGACTTTCTCGTGGGCCGCGTGGGGCGTAGTTGGGAAATGGACCAATCGCGGCCTTGCCGGCAAAATTAGTCAGTGGCGGATTGGCCAGCGGCCATACAATTTTCTACAGGGTGGGGGGGAAAATCACAGAAGGCAAGTGGCTAATTCCAGCGGCTTGTGACACAAGCTAAAAGCTGCCCCTTCCCGAAAAATTTCGGACGCTGCTTCCGTTATCCACCTCACACATCAGACCCTCAAAACATCTTTTCCTTTTCGCGTCAATATTCCGGCTGCGATCTTCCATCTGGTTGGAATCTGGACTCTCTTTCTGACAATATATTTCTGTGCCCGACTCTGTTATCACGTCGGCAGCCCACTCTTTCACCGAGCGAACGACAGCACACAACACCCCAGCACGAGACCAAAGTGGCTTTGGTCGTGTGTCCGCCGAGTGCGGCCTTTTCGGTACGCCGGCAAACAAGAGGCCGCCCACAAAGGCCGGCTTCAGTGCCTCCCCGCGAGCTATAGCCTCTGCCCGAATCGGAATTTATCGTCCGACAGCGCCAGCCGCCCATTGAGAGCGCGTTCCTCGACTCATCCGACCCCCCACGCGACGCCGAATCTTCCGGAACCGCCACAGCAACCATGAGGTGGCTATCAAACAACGTGACCTTCAACTACTCGTGGGAGGAGGTCTCCATCGCCAACTGGCAAAAGTACGGCCCCTGGAACAACAAGTCGACGCATGTCGTGGCCGTCGACACGCTCTCGCGCAATGTCGACGAGTCCACCGGCATCCTCCGCACCGAGCGCCTCATCACCTGCAAGCAGTCCGCCCCCGACTGGCTCAAGTCGCTGATGGGCAACTCGCTCGAAATGTCGCACGTCTACGAGGCCTCGTACGTCGACCCCAAGAAGCAGACCGTCACCATGGTCTCGCAGAACCTCACCTGGTCGAACCTGGTCAGCGTGCAGGAGACCGTCGTGTACAAGTCGCTCTGCGACGCGCGCACGCAGTTCGAGCAGCACGCCAAGATCACAGCCCTGTGCGGCGGGTGGCAGCGCATTAAGAATAGCATCGAGGACTCGCTGGTGACGCGCTTCATGGAGAACGCCCACAAGGGCCGCGAGGGCTTCGAGACGGTGCTCGAGATGAGCAGGAGGGCCTTTGCCGAGGAGAGGGCCAAGCAGAAGATTCTTCTGTAGGTGCCGGGTGACTTTTTTTTGGGGCACTTGAATGGAGGAGGTACGACTCGATTCGATCCCTCTTCACAACACCACGGCGACGCGGGAACCGACGGACAACTGCGAACGTCTCCTTTCTTCACACTACTTTTCGACTATTCGACCTGCCTAGCGTTCCCGCTTGCATCCATTCTAGCCGGCGTTTTTTAAAGAGGGGATTTGGGACAAGAGAAAAAGGTTCATGTGATACTTTGGTTTGGTTTTTTTTCGGCACAGGCGTTTCGAGGGAGGGCAAAACTCAGCATTTGATAGAAACAGGTGGGGGAAGAAGAGGTTCACGGGGACGACGATCTCCTCTCTAGGGTTGGACGACTACCCTCGATTTAATACATGAATTAATTCCAAGTCTTTCCTTGGTGGGATTGTGGTTGTGCTGTGTATGTATAGGTGATGGAGTGTATAGACCAACAAAAACTCTCTGCTCTACTTGTAAACCATGACACCGTCCGCAGTTGCTGGTGTTGTACGTGTTCGTGATGCTCGCGAGCCGCATGACTCTTGAAATCTCGCAGGTGATAGCTGGTAAGAGAGAAGATGCCGTCTGCCCCGCACAACTCTCTCAAAGCACAAAACACCAAACTCTAAATTTTCTACCCTGCAACCTAGCGGCCTGACAAAGTGCTCCAAGGTTCAAGATGTCCGACACCGAAGACGGGCTCCTGGCCATCACGCTCTCCGACTCGGACGACCAACCTGCTGCTGCAGAGTCGGACACCAAGCCGCGAGGGTCGCGCACGGGACAGTCGTCGCAGGCATTCGACGCCGTGAAGAGGAGCTACGCCACCAAGCTCGAGGAGGGAGAGGTACGTTGGAGAAGGGAAAGGCCAGGGGGCTCAACCAGGCCCGGGAGACGAGTCTAACAGCGGCAGATATGGAAGGGCGTCTCCCTCCCGCTGAGGAGCCCGTCCAAGCCCGAGCTGCAGGGCGTCCTGCACGCCGCCGAGGAGCTGTACTTCTTCCGCAGGTTCGACGAGGCGCTGGCGTTCCTGGCGCGCGTGCTCGAGGCGCCCGAGGGGCTCCCGGAGGAAACGAAGGTGGTGCTGGAGGGCTACGAACGGAGGTGTCGGGAAAGGTTGGAAGCCGGGCAGATAGATGGCTAGGATGAAGCTTCATTGGCATTTTACAGAGTTCCCTAATAAATATGACCCGAACATGTCCTTTCTCTCCCCTGCCCTCTCCCGCGCCTAGCACCAATGGGTGTCAGAGACCACTTTCCACCCTCACTTCGTGAGCACGCCGTAGACGTGCGGAACCACGCGGTACCACGGCTCGTCTGTCAACCTGGCCACGTCAACCTGGCTCCACTCGCCCGCCCCAAGCAGCGTGTCTCTGGTCCTCCTCCTCAGCTGGCACCCGCCGATCAGAGCCGGCCAGAAGAGGTTCACGAACCCTAGTAAGCATTAGTCTTCTTGCTCTCGCCGCTCCCTGGGATGGGCAGGACACTAGTCGAGTGGAATAGGGGCCATACCCTGATAGAATTGCATCCACCAGCCAACTCCGTCCGCCCTCACATGTTCGAAGACGTACCACCTGCCCCCCGGCTTCAGGTACCCGTAGACCTCCTTCGCGATCCTGTCCGGGTCGGGGATACTGCACATGCACAGGACCGTGACGACACAGTCCACGCTGCCCCTCTCCACCCACTCTCCCGCGTCTTCGATCCCCGCCGGCACGATCGTATACTTCTCTCCCAGTCCCTCCCTCTCCACAACCCCCTCCAAGACCTTCCGGCTCGCCCTATTCGGCTCAACCCCAAACACCCCGTCAACCCCCGGCCGCCCCGCCAGCGCCTTGGCCCATAATCCCGTGGCGGCGCCAATCTCGAGCACCGTGCCCGCCAGTGCCTCGTGGCCCGCCTCGTCCGTCACGGCGCCGCCTGCCGCCCGGCCCTGGAGGAGGGCGAGCACGTGGGGGGACACGGCCTCTTGGAGGAGCGGGCCGGTTTTGCTCCAGAAGCTGAGGAACCAAGCCTCGCGGAAGGACGGGGAGGTGTCGTCGCGCGACGCGAAAAGGGTACCCGGGATGTGGGTGAGGGACGTGAAGAGGAAGACCCAGGGGCGGATGTGGTTGAAGACTATATCGGCGAGGGAGGACATGCTGGCTGGGGAACCGATCCCAAGTCCTCGAGGCTTCGGTTCTCGTGGGGTTTCACTGGATTTGACGGTTGAATCCGCTCCTAGTATGGCTAGGTAGGCGAGATCTCGACCTTGGGATATATAAAATAAAATAAAAAAACTGCCGGAGACTTAATGTCAGAATAGTTTCCGAGGTGTAAGCGGGAAGACGTTCCGCGATTGTTTCTGAGATGGCGCGAGCGTATGTTAGTGTCGCCGGGCTGCCCCACTTGCCTAAACCCGCCTGCCGCTCTGTCAGACTCTGAGAGGCGTCTGCGGGCGGCGCCATCCAGGGGGGAAACCGGGTTGAAGGGTATCGAATGCACATGTATTCCGCTCCTATCTAACACTCTCTCGCCTAGTCCTTCGCCACATGCCTCCCACTCTTCATCTTCTTCTCCTCCATGGCCTCGACGTCCTTCTTTTTGTGGAAGTGCGGCGCAAGCTCGTTCAACCACTTGGCCTCGATCGGCATGCAGCTCCGCATGTACTCCTTGGTCGTCTGCACCAGCTCGAAGTAGATGACCACCCGCGCCGGCGGGTCCATGCCCGCCACCACCGAGCTCGGGTGCACGTACACCGTCGTGTTCGTCTTGATCGTCCGGTACCCGTCGCCGCCCCGCTGCAGCCGCGCCGCGTTGGGGAAGAACCCCGCCGTCAGCGCCCGCTTGATCGGCATCTGGTCGTTCTCGCCGCAGCCCGACAGCGATACCTCGACGCGGTCGCACAGCTTCGCGAGCTGGTCGCGCACGTCGCGAGCCCGCGTCAGGGACCGCTGCTGCAGGAAGTTCTCCTTGGCCCAGATGGGCGAGAAGTCAGACTCGGCCCACTGGTTCCATATGTTGAGGAGCGAGAAGTGGTCGCCGCCGTCTTTGACCGTGAAACGCGCACGCGCGCTGTCCGCGTGGATCTTCTTGTCCTTGGGCCGGAAGAAGAGCGCCGACGCTTCGCCGAGGATCGAGACGATCGAGAGGACCTCCTCGACGCAGCCTTCCTTGTCCGCCGCGAGTATGGCCTTGGCCAGCATCGGGTCCGTGGGGAACTCGGCCATCTGCCGCCCGACCTTGGTCATCTCGCCCTTGTGGTTGAATGCCTGCAGCGCGTAGAGGAGGTTGAGTGCCGAGATCAGTGATTCGAACGGCGGCGGGTCGAGGAAATCAAAGTTCACCAAGTCCGTGATACCGAGCGCCGAGAGCTGCAGCACCACCCCGGTGAGGTTGGTGCGTTGGATTTCGGGAGTCGTCGCCTCGTCCATCTCGTTAAGATAGGCGTACTTCGTGTACAACCTGAAGCACTTGCCTGGGCCTACACGACCGGCGCGGCC
The DNA here is from genome assembly GCA_023628835.1 of Sordariomycetes sp. S4602. NCBI lineage: Eukaryota > Fungi > Ascomycota > Sordariomycetes > Sordariomycetes sp. S4602. The sequence continues at coordinate 240,400 of JAMAJV010000014.1, forward strand.
GCTCCTCTGGTTCGCCGAGGCTCGCGAGCAGGGCACCACGACGAGGTTGGACATTCCTGTTGCAGGATTATACACGTTCTCCTTGACAAACCCAGGGTCTATCACGTAAACGATGCCATCGATCGTCAAACTCGTCTCGGCGATGTTGGTAGCCAGGACCACCTTTCTGGAGTTCGCGGGGGTGGGTTCGAAGATCTTTGCCTGCAGCTCGGACGGAAGATTTGCGTAGATGGGGCATACTATAAGTTCCTTTATACGGTTGCCGAGTTTCCGTGCCGTATCTGTGAGCTGTTGCTCCGCAGCTTCGATTTCGTCCTGGCCCGTCAGGAAGACTAGGATATCGCCAGTCTCCTGAGTCGTGTGTATCTGGAACACGGTCGTGATCGCCGCGGTAAGGTAGTTGGCCTCTGGCTGGGAGGCATAGAAGATGTCGACGGGATAGCGTCGGCCAGGGATGTTGTAGATGGGGGCGTCGTCAAAATACTCGGCGAACTTTTGCGCGTTCATGGTAGCAGACGATATCAGCAGCTTCAGATCCGGCCGTTCTCGCGCCAGGTCCTTCACCAGCGCCAAGAGGATATCACTGTGCACGGTACGCTCGTGCGCCTCGTCGATCATCAGCGCCGAGTACCCGGCCAGATCAGGCTCCGTCATAAACTCCCTGAGGAGCATTCCGTCCGTCATGTACTTAAGTACCGTCTTATCGCTCGTGTTGTCTTCGAACCGCACTGAATAACCGACTTCATAGCCCACCTTGACGCCGACTTCCTCGGCGACACGAGCTGCTACGCTCATGGCCGCCACCCTTCGAGGCTGCGTACAGCCGACCTTCATCCCGTCCTTCGTGTAACCAGCCTCGTGGAGATATTGTGGCAGCTGCGTGGTCTTTCCACTACCCGTCTCGCCAACAATGACGAGGATTTGGTGCTGCTCCATGGCGGCCAGGAAGTCGTCGCGATAAGCATATATCGGCAGGCTTTTCCTGGTGTCTTGGATGGACATGGCCTTCTTTTCGGCCTGGTCGAGCTGCTCTGCAAAATCCCTTTGCTCCTTTGTGAGGGTCTTACCCTCGCCCGCCATTCGCTTGTCGAGATTCCATTTGACGTACTGCTCGTCGTCGAGAACGTACGAGTACGATCCATCGTTGGCCATCTCCGACCTGTTGATCTGAGCCTTGGCCTTTGCCGTCTGCTCCTTTTCCCACTCGTCGTATTCGGTGACGAACTTCTCGCGCCCATATTCGTCCTTGTCCACATATCGCTTGTACAGGACATCGGATTTCTTTTTCCTGTCGATTTTCCCCTTCTCGGTGAAGTAGTCTTCCGGCATGACGTAGCCATCGGTATGGTCATCCACGCGCGCGAGCTCCTCGGCAAGCCTCAAGACCTCCCTGTTCTGGGCAAACTGAGCCTTCTCCGCCCTTGTCAGCTTGACGCCGCTATCCAACTCTTCGGTATCCTCGGCGACCTGTTTCCGCAGAAGCGCCAGCTGTTCGGGGTTTCGCTTCTCGAGGTATTTTTGTCGCGACATGAGGCGTAGGTCGTTCATATCCGCCGGGTTCAAGTCTTGTTTCCGCTTGTTCGACTCCTTCGCATCGCCCTTTGCGCTCTTGTCACCGCGGCCCTTCAACCTCTCTGCGAGCGCATCTCGCTCGGCAATATCTTTCCGCCGCTCGATTTCCTCTTCTTCTTCTTGGGGCGATTCATCTCTCCTCCCCCGCCCGCTGTCGCGATCGCCATGCCTAACCTTCACGCGCTTGGGCGAAGGCGGCGCTGATCCCACCTCTTCCCCAGAAACAAACTCCTCGTCCCCCCACCTGTCGCCGAAGTCTCTGTCGTCCCTCCGTCGATATGCCGTTGATGGTCGCGGCGACCTCGACCTCGACCTATGGCGCCTCGATGCGGAAGACCTCCCGGGGGATTTTGACCTCCGCCTATGCTTGCTCTTGTGCTTCTTCTCCTTCTTCACGACGCGCTCCGGGCCCACCTCGTCGTCGTCCATCGGGATGAACGCGTACTTTTTTGAGCTCATGGTGGCGGCCAAGGGGTCGAGAGATCTCGAAACGGGCGCACAGTTCAGGGGCCGCTCGGGCGTCTGTAAGGAGCTGAACGGAAGCGGCGAGCTCGGTTAAGGCCTTGCGAGGACGATGTAGGTGGATGGCGAGGCGAGCACAGGAGGTGACAGTTTAGACCGCACGTGATATTTATCTTATCTTATCGATAAAACTGGACTGGCTAGTGTCGGGTTGACAAACCAGCGGGCGGCGTGACAGAAGCATAATACTCGCACAGTCCATTAATACAGTCAACCTGCACGACAGACATGCAGAACAGTTCCTATTGTAATATCGTTGATGTACTACGTAGTACGACGAAAGATGCTCGAAAATGAGCAGATGTGGCCCAAGAAAATACATACAACACCATGTATTCGCTGGTCATTACATACCCAACTACTAATCCGGCCCTCCGCGAGAATGCTTCCACACCTTCACCTCTTGTGTGAAGATGCCGTCGCCGAACATGGGAAACGCAATGTCTGGACGCGGACCATTGCTCCAATCTGGTAACATCAGTGCTTCAAAGTCCCGGAAGAGAGACAACGAACGGCTTGTTCATACCAGAGGACTTGGACGATAGAATGGCCTCTAGGTTCGCAGGGTCATCCGTTCCAAACGCAGGAGTCCCCAGAAAAACCTGCTTGAGGGTGTACTCGGCATACAGGCGGAAACAGTCTGAGATATCCGGACTTACACGGAAAGTCGAGCTGGGGAGGTTGAAAGCATTGAAATGCAACGTCACGGAATATCCTAAACGAAGAAACACGAGTCTAATATGACCGAGTTATTTTCTGCCACACATAAGGCCCTATGAAGCGTATCTCATTATACCTCCATATGTTTCCCTTGAAACTACCAAGGGAAACCTCGTCCACGTCACCACACGCACCCTGCCGATCAGAACGCGGATAGCTCAAGATGGGTCGCCTGCCCTCGCGCATCGTGCCGATCTGTACGTGCCATGCAGCGTTGCAGGCGGAAGAAATCCCCGCCCACTCAACCCCTGCACTCACCAGGACTTTCGCCTGCATCCTCCGGCGCCAAGCGAAGCCCGGATCCCCCGCTCGCTCGATTCCAGGACATAAGGATGAGAGGCCACTGACACCAGTCTTGCCCACCTCTTGACGCTCTCTCGCTCGCCAACGGATGCTTCATTGCCCATCATGGCCACTACAAACCCACCCCAGCAGCCTTCCCCCAAAGAGTCGCCTAGCCCGACCACGCAAAACCCTGCGCAATGGACCGCGGCACCGCTAGTATGCTCGAGCAAGAAAGGCAACTTCGAGTGCACCTCTAGCTAACGGAGATGCACACAGGATGTCGATGATGCGGAGGACGACCTAGGGCTTGATGATCTCGCCAGCTCGACAGCGTCCCTGAGCTCGAGCGTCTTGCAGTACAGGACAGTCCAGGGAAGGACGTACCATAGCAGCCGCGGGAATGCCGAGTATTGGTGACTCAACCCTACCCAGGGTTCTTCCCAAGTACAGTATTAACTGTCCTTTTCAGGGGTTCCAACGACGAGAGACAGAGCGAATCCATGGATCTCGCGTAAGCACCTTGTATCTGCCCTCCTCGAGCCCCTGAAGCTGACAGCTTAAGCCATCATTCCCAAACCCTCATTTTGGGTGGCAAGCTATTTCTCGCTCCGCTTAAGGACAATATCCAGGTGCGTGTAGAGGTGTCATTCCCTCGTAAACAGCGAATTCCACTCTGATACCGATCCAGAAAGCGGTGGATATCGGTACTGGGACCGGCCTCTGGGCGATGTACGTTCTTAGCAGACCCTTTAACCCATGCCGCTACTCACCATCTGTGCAGTGACTTCGCCGACGCCTACCCTAACTGCGAGGTGGTCGGGACGGATCTTTCGCCCATCCAGCCGTCCTGGATCCCGCCCAACCTCAAATTGTGAGGCTGATCCCTTCCCCCCGTGTTTGAGCTGGTCTAATGAGCGCCAAGCGAAATCGACGACTGCACCCAGCCATGGACGTTTGAGCCCGGCTCTATTGACTTCGTCCACATCCGATACATGACAGGGAGCATCCAGGACTGGCCAGCGCTGTTTAAGGAGGCCTACCGGTGCGTTAAGCCAGGGGGCTACATCGAGAGCTTCGAAGTAGAGCCGTGGTATGTGAGTGACGATGGGTCCGTGCCCGAGGATAGCTCCATGGCCCAGTGGGGGCCACTCTTCGTCGAGGGTGGGAAGAAGCTAGGGCGGACGTTTACCATGAGTTCGGACGGAATCCAGAGGAGTGGGATCGAGGATGCGGGATTTGTCGACCTTTGCGAGACGGACTTCAAAGTAGGTTACCCGGGCTATCTTGTAGTGGTTATATCCTAGGCTAACTGCGACAGGTACCCCTTGGTAGGTGGCCCAAGGACCCTAGTATGAAGGAAATCGGGGCCTGTACCGCCGCCTCACTTTCCCGAGATACCGAGGGGTTTATCATGTACGTGGCGAACCTGCAGGGGTGGACCAAGGAGGAGGTGACGGTATACGCGGCGCAGTTACGTCGAGAGCTCCGAAACCCGGCCATCCATGGATATTGCAGGATGAAGTTGATCTGGGCTCAGAAGCCCAAGGCCTAGCTTGTCCGATGCGCTGCGTCATTGCCCCGCGATGTGGGAGCCTAGCTGGAAATGACCTAGCGAACAGTCTCAGATCCTACTCGGTGGTAGTGTGATAATGCCCCGAGCCTTTGACTAACATTCGTCCTAATTCGTGCTGGAAGGGTTACTAGGTGAGTGAGTGTGATAGACCGATCTCTTCCTACCAAGCGACGCCTGCGAGTGAAAACCCATTGAGTGATAGATTATTCGACCGGTGAGGTGTGGCTGTCCCTAGCCGGGAGCGTGACTGGCTTCGGTGTCTGGCGGCGTGTCTCATGGCCACCTCTGCATGGGCGACGAGCAAGCCTGGCTAGTGCCGTATATATTAGAGCCGCAACCTTGGGGGACGCGTAATTCATGTCTCGTGTATTCATCGTAATCATACATCGATCCGGCGTGCAATTCCTGCCGCGTTGAGGCGGTGGTATATTCTCTTCCACGAGCCCCGCGGCGCATGGCCCTCGCGACACGCCGCCACGGGGCCTGGCTCTTGCCCTCCGCACCCGCTGTCAAGAATCCAGGCCCAAAATCCTTCTGAGCTCGGGGATCTCCGTATGATCCCTCGTCGTCTTCATCCGATGACACCATCCCACACTCTTCTCCTCGGCCCCGTACTGCGGCGCGTCCTCCTTCCCCTTCCCGTCCGACACCTCGGGGACGGGCGACTCTAACTCCACCGGCTCAAAGAGGAATTCGCCGCCGACCTGTCGGTGGTCCCCGCTCCGCATGGCCAGCCCCGAGGGCAGCTGCTTCAGGCCCTGCATGATGCTTCCGGCGACGCTGGACGCCATGGACTGGCGCTGGTACGCCGGCCGCGCGCCCATGGTCAGGGTTTTGACCATGCCCAGGGTGTCGAAGAGCTTCCGGCTAGGGTCGGTGTAGATGGGGAATGGGCAGTTCGTCGCATCGGTGTACATACTGATCAGGCCTGAATCGCCGCAACCAATGACGACGATCGAGGAGCTGACGGGGAGACGGAGGAGGGCGTCGGGGGTGATGGATTCACAGAGGGTGCGGAGGTAGTCCTGGCAGTTCTAGTTCAGGTGTTAGTCCAAGCAAGCACGGCGAATGGTGTAGAGCGGCGGAGGCCGGGATCACATACACCGCAAAAGAAGTGCCGTATGAAGACGACGAGCACCCTCCTCGCCGAGTTCTTCCCGTCATACAGGCTCCTGAAAGTGCGCGTCTTGCCCTCCTTGTCCAGCACAAGGTGGTCCTGCAGGGCCCTCACGGTCTCAATGCCGGGCAGGGCATCATCGGTTTCGACCTCGCCCTCGAAGTCCTTGGGCCGCGAGGTGTCGACGTCCGACTGGTGCAGGGACGACGGAGTCGGCGTGCGCTGGTGGCCCGCGTTGGTCTGCAGCGCGGGGAGCGACGCGGTGTCGGCCGATCGGCGGGGAGCCGCAGCGTTGGAAGTCATAGCTGCCGGGTCTGGCTTGTCAGCTCGTGCGGCATGAACGGGGCGGGCGGGGTCGCGGGGTCGGGGGTCACTGATTCCATCGGCGTTAAGGGGTCCTTACCGGCAGCGGCGGCGTCGGTGGTCGTCGCCATGGCGAATTGCGGTAAACTGAGTTGGATTTCGCAGCGTCGTTAACCAGAGCGACGGACGGCGTTGGGCTTGGAATACGGGCAGCCGCGGACGATGCCAGAGCAGGAACGTGACTGACAGGGCGTTGTTTTGTGGAGCAAGGGTTCTGGGCACGTCAAGTTTATAAGCCCAGCCAGCACAAGCGCCTGGAGGCCTGCAGGGAGGGAGGCGCCACGCCGGCGCGGGGCAGCACTTCCGCCACACCGGCCCGCTGAGACGCCGAATGCGACCAAACCCCTCAAACCGCCATCCGTCGTCCAGCGCAGCACGTGCACCAACTGAGACCCAAGGCACACTGCAACCCTGTAAGGGTCCAGAGGCCCGGAGCCCATCCGAGCTTGCGCGCCAAAGGTTGCTCACGGAGAGGAAACATTTTCTGACGCGCAAAATCCAGGGGCAGGACGGACGCCTCGGCCGCAGAGAGAGGGGTCCACCTTTCCGGATTGGGTCGGCAGCAGCACCGAGTTTGTCTGTTACAGCGATCTTCTCGATCTGAAGCAGGCCGGAAGGGTTCCAAACGCCGACAGCTCACAGCTGGACCCTTGCCCTCACTTTTATGCATGATTTCCTGCGGGGAAGGGGTCCAGAACGAGAGAGGGGATCAAACTGCGGATTCCGTGGATATGTATGCCTTGCTCGCTAACGCCCTCGTCTCCCTGGCCCTCTCCTTTGCTTTCCTCTACCCGCTTTCCGCTTCCAGGGGCAAAGAAGCCGGCACGCGGCCGTCACCTGGCAGGCAGGCCCCTGGTTTCTTGCAAGCCTTTAGGTTCATGCTAGTCCGGACCTGAGCATTTTCGAGTCCGTGTTTCGGGTCTTGTTGTGTATGATGGCGACATCCAGAGGGGGTCTATCACCATACGAACAAACCCAGGTGAGGTCGAGCTGATATCCCGCTCTCGCCCACCACTTGTCCACACATCTTTCGAATCAAGTCTTCGAAGCCTCGAGCAGATCTTCCGCAAAACGTTGCAACACCACCAAATCCCAGGTACACCGCACAGTACCGCGAAGACTTGGGTTGTTAACGGAAGCTGCGACCCATGCCTGATGCCCAGCATGCAAGAACGCACCTTCCCCATCCCATCTCCCCGCGTTGCTGTCCCGTGACGGCGTAGCTCCTGCCTGCGGAATGATGTACCCGATGCCCTCGTCGCTCTTCTCTTGCTTCTCTTGCGATTCGCCCACCTCTATAATCAATCTGGCATGCTACTCCTTCCTGCCGCAGCCAAGCCAAGCATCGAACAAGAGACCATATTTGATTCCTCTCGGGGCGGTGCATTATCACTTACTAGCTCGGAACCATGTCACTCCTCACTCGCCTCCGCGCCACTGAAGCTCAGAAGAGCCAGGATGTCGCCGGCGCCCAGGCTGCCGAGGATTCCGCGGATCTCGACCCACGGACCAAGATGATGAGGGATATCCAAGCCATGTTTGATGGTTATGCTACCTGCTCGGTCGACAGTGGCGGAGCCCCTGCGGACGATGGACAGGACAACCTGTCGTTCAAACTGAAGCGTAAGTAGCTGGCGCGGGACCCTTCACGGGCCCGCTCACTTCATCCCGGTGCTTTTCCCACCTTTCATGAGACTAATTCAGGGTGTAAGACGATTTCTGCACCTGGGGTGGCATGCTATACGCTACATCCATGGACAGTCTTCAATCCGCTGCTCAAACCCTCGTGCAACGAGTCGAAGCCATTTCCATGGCAGAGAAGCGCATCGCTGATGACGTGGTCTCTGCCCATGAGAGCTTCGCATACCCCCTTGGCGCCTCTCTCGTCCAACAGGAAAAGTCAGGCGTCCCAACTGGGAAAGCCACATCACTTGACGAGGCCGCGGCGGCTTTTCAGGAACAGCTCAAGAACACCACTAGGGATCTTGACGTCCTCTGGGGAGATTGGGGCCGCTCGTAGGACGAGCTCACCGCTTCCGCTCAGGCGCTTGCTTCGGGTAGTCTCGATGGTTCCGATGAATGCGGGAATATGTCCGATGAGTTTGAGAGGTTCGTTCAGGAGCAGCTTGAGTCCTTTCGCCGGACGTGCGAGGATGACTTTGAGAAGATGGAGACCCTTGAACAGGTAAGGACCGAATTGAAATGACCCTATGAAGGATATGGGTAATCCAGTGCTGACAAGACATGACAGGAGTTCAAGGAGCAACTTCAGAGCCAGGTCTCGAACTACCTGAAGTGCCTTGTTGCGGATCTCTGAGGGCCCGGGCCGCGGTATTTCGGTTGATCTCGAAAGGCCGAACGGATTAGTTCAGGGCCGATCACTTGGTGTCGGTCGTTATGACAGAGAAATGTGCTCTCAAGCTCCCCGGCACCGTGATCGGTGATATGAGGACGGGCGGGGTGGAGTTAGTTTTCTCGGGCAGCAAGGGTTCTCGATCTCGACCCTAGTTCAAGCACGATTAGTTTAACCCGAAGTTAGAATGCCGACTCCCAATCCCGATCTATCCCAAGATCCCGAGTACTCTCGGAGTTGGTATAAACAAGTCGAGTATGGGGTGACGGAGCTACGACGCAATACGTCGTCTCCTAGTGTTGACACTAGCGGTCCGCTTGGCGGGCCATGGGCGTTTTCGGATAGGGTTTCGGCTTCCCTTACAGATGATGGGAGGCCTATAGCCGGGGTATCTCAGCCTCGAACCTTCGTGTTGCTTGCCGCTTGGCTTTAGATCTGAGTTGCATTGTGCTTGTCTCCAGACTATCGTTCTTCAGCTTGCTGTTATCCCTCTCTCAGCATAACCGACCAAGGGGATACCGATGTACCCGATGATATCCAGACTGACAGACAATGACGTCCACGCTCTCGATGGAAGCTGGGCGGCGGAGTCGCGTAAAGGCAAGGACCTTGCTCCCCTAGAGCCCGCCCGCGCAACTAACAGCGTCTCGCCTGGCAGTCTGGGCGACGCTTATAACAAACGCCGCCTACCTCACCGGTCTCCTCACGCTCAACTACTCTCTCCAGAAGTCCAGGTCCGCATTCCCCCTCGTGGCCCTGTACACCGACACCCTGCCGCCCAGCTGCCTCGCCGCTATCCGAGCCCGAGGTATCCCCGTACGGAGGATAGAACATATCCAGCCGGCCTCAGGGCGCACATACGACCAGGACCTGCGGTTCCTCGACTGTTGGAGCAAGCTGGCGGCGTTCTCCCTGACCGAGTACTCGCGCGTGGTGTTGCTGGACTCGGACATGCTCGTGTTGCAGAATATGGACGAGCTGATGGGCCTGGAGCTGGACCATCCGCGGGTGGCGGCGTCGGGGCGGGGGACGAGGGTCTTTGCGGCGGGCCACGCCTGCGTCTGCAACCCGTTCGGCAGGGGGCACTACCCGCCGGCCTGGGTCCGCGAGAACTGTGCATTCACCAAGATGCACGCCTCCCCGGGCGCGGCGCAGGTCTCCGGAGGAACCTGCACTCTCAGCCCGCTGGGGAACCTGAACAGCGGGCTGCTGGTCCTCAACCCCTCGCTGGAGGTGTTTGGGCAGGTCGTTACGTACATGGAGGCGCATGCGGGGCGGATGTTGTTCCCAGACCAAGACGTGCTGACGGAGCTGTTCCGTGGGAGGTGGGTTGCGCTGCCGTACGTCTACAACGCGCTCAAGACGTTGCCGGGCAAGGAGACGCACTCGGCCATATGGAGGGCGGACAGGGTGAAGAACGTGCACTACATCCTGGACCCGAAACCTTGGGTGGAGGCTGATACGAAGGGGGAGTGCGATAGAGCATGGGAGGTTCGTGAGTGGTGGGTCAGGATGGATCGAGAAAGACGGCAGGCGGAGGGGCGGCAGGCGAGGCTGGCGCTTTGAGAAGGGTCATTGTGCTAGTGGAACGGCTGTGGCACATACAACACCCGACGCCGCGTCCCATTGGGGCTTGTTATCCAGCCGTGTCAGGGAAGGGAGCGCATGGATAGGTGTCGTCCAGGATCTTGCGTGGAAGCCATGCTCGTGGCGAATGAGAAGCCAGCTATGCATATCTAACAGGCACGAGAGGCGAGACAGGAGGGGTGGCCCCTGCCGCCTTATTACTCGGTACTCCGGCAGGCCAAGGGGGGCGATGATGATGTGCAGGCTGGCGGGGCGGGTGGTCCTGTCGGTTCTTCGGGGCAGACCTCGAGGCAGCCAAGCCGCATTCGATCGGATCGGAAAGCTTGGGCTCTCATCCGAAGGGCGAACGCTCCTGGGAATCTGTTGGCCAATAGACACGGCGGAGGATTACGGGGACCTGGCTGGATTAGTCTGCGCGCTGCCTCGTTCGAACACGTTATCTGAGTGCTTCTGGAAACCCATGCAGCGATCCGGCACTATCGGAACTGCGGGACAGTCCGAGGCGTGCCACATCCGCCTCGGAGGCCCCCGCACGAATCGTCCTCGCTCCCCATTGCAATCCCCAGCACCTGCCCCTCCTCTCCGGTCAGGCAATCCTTTCCGGGTGTATGCACGCTTGTGCATCATTGCAGAGCAGATGTGCGCGTCTCACCGCCACCACCCCCTGGAATTGTGAAGAGCGGTGAAAATATCATGGGCAGATAAACATTAATCAATTTCACGATGTACAGGTAGGTGTGTCACAGGGGCTGGGGCGGGTGAAAAGTGCCGAGTAGGAGTCGGGGTCTCGACACGATGGATTCAGGTTACGAGGTGCAAGGTACGAGTACTTGTACGAGGTAAGCATCACGCGAGCTCTGGTTGAGCACAAGACTGCAAGCCGCGGTGAGCCTCAACGCTGGTGGCCCGAGCTCCTCAACAGTCTTGGCCCCATTGAGGCGGATCTGCCCTGCCTGAACACGCCCCTGGACTCCCTGTACCATCAATTGATACGAGACAGGGGCTCAGCTGGTCGAGAAATTGCACGAAGGGCAGAGCAACATTATTCTGGGGGCCCTGGTTGGGACATGCCATTTTCATAATTTTTATCGTTATTCCCTTAAAACCTTGGCAGGACGGCCACAATGGATCCGCCGTTTTCTTGTGCTACCGGAGGAAAGCGGGCGGATGGAGGAAATCGTGCGATTTGATGGAATACCGAGCGTGTACGGATACTCGGGAGGAGACCCAGCTGACGGGCAGTTCCCTCGGCACGCTGAGTGTTCAGAAATATTCTGCTCCATTGAAGTCTCGCTGCAAACCAAGACGCTTCAGCTGCCAGACCCACCCCCTGCAGCTCAACGCCCGGTAATGCGTGACGCCCGGTACATTCAATCCACTTGGCCGTGAAGCGGGCCCCGCCTTTTTCCCCAAAGTCCCCACCCAAGCAGACCGCGGTGCCGCCCTCCCACACAAACCTTCCCTGGCGCGACATCGGGAAGTCGCAAGTCGGACGCCATCGACTCCCAAACGGGGCTTGTGCCTGCCCCCGTGGGAGACTGTACCATGTACTGTACCCGCTGCCGGTTGGAGAGCTTGTCCCATCTGGCGAGGGGCTCGTCTGGGGTATAATTAGCTGATGAATCGTCGTGTCCGGCCGCCCTTGTTTCTTTCTTCCTGACCTGACCTGTCTTGTTCCTGCAAGTGATCTCATCCTTACACGCTGCTCCATCCCTTCGTCCTCCCTCGCTTCTATTGTCAACCACCATTAAACCCGACTCGATTCCCTGTTGGAGCTTCATCCCCTTTTCTCCATCATCCCATACACGCCGCTTCTGTGAGACTCTCGTCTACAACATAAGCTCTCGAATTGCCTTCGCGCCCCTCCGGCTACCCTTGGACGTGCAGCACCTGATCTCGCTCCCGATCCATCGCCAACCAGTTTGAGCCCCCTCCCGAGTCACAGAACAACCCCGACGCCCAAGATGACGAGAATCGCCGCCCCCGTCTCGAAACTCTCCCGCTCGATCCGCCCGGCCGCCTCCGAGTTCCCGGGCCCGGCCCTTCTCCCCAAGTACGCCGAGCTCCTGCGCAGTAGCAGGTCGCCCAAGGAGCAGTCTGATGTAAGAGCCGCCGCCCGCTGTCCTCTGCCTCGTTTCCCATCTAACAACGCGGTCCCAGGCGCACTCACACACCCGCGGCATGATGACCCGCCACGTCCCGGCCCCACCGCAGACAAACCCCATCAACCTCCCCTCGGCCGCCCACTCGTCGCCTTCCGGCCGGCGGACCCCCGTCCCCATCCTCTTCAACCCGCAACGCGACGCCGCCCCCGCGAGCGGCGGGCTGGGCCGCACGCCCGAGATTCACTTTGTGAGCCAGAACCAGCGGGACCCGCAACACGAGCTGGAGGGCATCGAGAACATCGACGTCGACGAGGCGGCGCGGAAGGCTGCCGCAAGCTAAAATTGCGGGGACCTGGCATCTCCCTTTCGCATGTGAAATGAAACAATGAGTCATGACAACCTTGATGGGAACTGAACCCTTTCGGAGCGGAATCGGAATGGGGTCAAGTTGTCGCCCAGCCGAGGGCCGAAACTCGTCTAAGCGTCTCCACCGGGGAAGCGGATGTGCCTTGTGGGGAAAAGACCTGTGATGCTTGCAGCATGGTTCGGGAACAAACGGCAGATGGGTCGGACCGGCGGGAGAGAGCCGCATGGGAAGATTGATATGTTTTTTTTCATGTTTTTAATAGCGGCCAAGCTCTAGCTCTTGCCGGCGAAACTACCTAGTGTGGCTTTCTTGCTCTTCAAATTAAACCTCCTCCAACCGCAAAACTTGAAGTGCCCCATCACATGCCAGATACACCCCATGTTCCCATCCAAACAATAGCCTTGTTCCCTGCTTCGTAGTATGGCCCCTGCCCTGCCTCCCCGGCGAAAAAAAAAAGACCACGGGTATCCACCCTCAGATAGACGTCGCACCAAACTTCTTCCAACTTCTCCCTCTGTCTCCTTCTCTCAGCCCCACTCCCCCTTACTTCCTCCTAGCCGTCGGCCGAGGCTTACACTCCTCCGCCTCGACCGGGTGCAGCATGACCTTGATCGGGTACTGCGCCGTGTTGTGCTGGTACCCCTTGCTCCAGTCGTACGAGACGGCATACGCAAAGATGCTGCCCGTCTTGTTGAATGTGGTCGCGACGATCGAGCCGCCGACGGTAGGGTAGCCCTTGAGGCGGTGCTTGGCGTCCTTGTCCCAGAAGTGGAAGGTGCCGTCCGAGCCGGATGTGCTGAAGGTGCCGTAGGTGGGGTGGAAGGAGATATCGTTGACGGCGTGGACGGTGACGACGTTGTTGGCGGGGGGGTCGCGGTGACACTTGAACGAGAAGTTGGAGCTGCCGGTGTGTCAGTGACCGTGGAGCTGCTAAAAGCGAGAACGGAAGAAGAAAAGATAAAACTTACCCGCTGTCCTTGTCCTCGACATACTGAATCGCGCAACGGCCCTCGATGCTGCCGATAGCAAAACCGGCAGAATCCGTGAAACAGCTGACTACCCTCGTCTGCCACTTGAGCGGGCTCTGCATCGTCTTGTAGAACTTGGTCGGGTTCTTGAGGTCCACCACGTTGATGTACCGGTCCGCCGTGCCCACCACCAGCAGGTTGTCGCGCACGTCCATCGCGTACACCCGCTCCTGGCAGTTGAGTACGCCGGCCGGCTGCTGCTGCCTCATGTCCCAGTACTTGACCGTCTTGTCCCAGGACCCGGACACCACCATGGTGCCGTTGCCGCTCTCGAAGAAGCGCACGGAGCGCACGGGCTGGTCGTGGGCGCCGATCTGCGCCGTCTGCCCGCTGGCGAGGTCGCACACCTTGACCTGGTTGTCGGAGCCGCCCGACGCGATCTTGGTGCCGTCCTTGGAGAAGTCGCAGCTCAGGACGGGCCCGCCGTGCTCGTAGACGTGGCGGCCCTCGCTCTGCCCGTTGCCCGCGACCTCGTAGATGCGCACCTTCTTGTCCCAGCTCGACACGGCCAGGAAGTCCGTGTTGCCCGGCGCGTGCGAGAAGGCGAGGTCCGAGACGCTGTCCTCGGGTGGGTTGGAGAGCGCCACGTCCTTGCTGAGGTCGCCGAGGGTCTGCGAGCTGGACGCGGACGAGGCCGCAGTGGATCCGAAGAGGCCGGCCATCTTGGCGGGTGTCGTTCGTCGGGTCTGAAGAGGGCGTTCTGTTTATCGACGACTCGGGAGCTGGATAGAGGGAGACGGGAGCGCGTTCTCGGAGATGCGAATACGTCGAGGCTCAGGCGTCTCTCGGGAGGTATGGCGCTGGAAGATTCTTTGAAGAAAAAAACCGGGCCAACCACAGATGTCTCGCTCAGGAGGCCCTTCCGAGATGACGACTTCCGACCGGGGGGTGAGAGAGGAAACAGGCCGCTCGATACGCGGCACAATTGCGAAGGAAAGGGCCTTTATTGGGTTTACGAAGTCTGCTATCGTTCGACGACGTCCAGCCCACCGCGACAAGGCAGCGAAGGGCAAAAAGCGTCTCGACTTTTCATTGGTCGACAGGGAGCTCGCCCAATCCAGGCAATAAGGCCAAGCTGCTGTGCGCAACCACACAGTGAGCCGCAGCTCTGGACCCACTCCCAGCCCAGCCCCACCAAAAACCTGCCATAAAAAAAATTCAACCACCCGCGTCCCAGCGCTCTCTTCTTCCTTCCTCTCCATCACTTTCTGCATCCCCCTCGCCCAACAAATCGCTATCGAAGCTCACAAACAGAGACATATGGGGCTCACCCCCCATTGTCTCGATATCCATCAGGAAATCATCCATGCTTCGGGAGAAAGTCCCCGGGCAAAACCCCCTCTTTTGGGGGAGTGCGGCAACGCGCCGCCATAGAAGCGCGGCTGACCTCCTGCGGAGCCCGTTCCTTGCCTGGTGTTCTCGGCCCCGACCCTCCGCTACATCGATGCTTCCCTCCTGCCCTCTCACGCCCGGACTAGGAAGGGGTTGGGGCGCGCTTCGGGATGAAGATATGAGTCCCTGTGTTCCTGGCCTTGACCGCCCCGGTGCTGTGAAGGTGTTGTTGTTGGGTTCTTCGATGGTGGGACGGACGCTCGGGCCGCCTCGTGCTGGGGACGTATGGGTTCTGCGAGGACTCGTCGTCGAGGTAGAATAGTTATGCGATTGCTCAGCCGTCCGCAAGGATGGCCGGGTTACTCGATGGGGCTTATTCTTGGTGCGAGGGGGGCAGAAAGTGGTCATCTTCTTTTTTCCTCTTATGGTATATGCCCCTCGCCTGTGGCATGAACCACCTTTCGCGGTTGCGTGGACACGCCAAACTCTGGGCCCTCGAGGTCGTCTGTGTCCTATCTCAACTGCGATCGGGAGCGTTCAACCACGGCAGCAGATTGGAGGGGCTGGTCTCTCAAGTTTCGATGATGAACAAATCATAGAGTCAAGCACTGAGGTATTCCAAAGGATGCCCTATGACGACTCAAGTGTTACACAGTTTCTGATGGACTTGAGAGATCTGCGGTAAGTATTAAGTGTCAACAAACTGCCTCGTCAGAGGTTGTTAATAATGGTGCCCAAAGAGCGCAAGCGCTGCTCGAGGTACGAGATTAAAAGCAAAATAATATATCAAATCCTGATTGCGCCTGTCTACTCTATAATACGCCCTTAAAATCGTGATGGGTGTGCTATCCCTGCCCGAATCCCGAGGCGAGTCCCAATCATTATCAAATGCGGAGGCGAAGCTCAATGCCGCTATGAACAATCCTTGCTTTACATCAGCCCTCCTAAAACCACCTTGTTAATGTTCCCCAACTCCATCCTCAGGTGCGCCTTTGTGCTCTCCTCGAATTCTTTCGCCGGCCCTTGTATAATCAGCTTCCGCACCCTCGTATCCGCCTTCGCAAACTGCTCCGCCACCGGCGTCGAGAACTCTCGTGGCGTGGGGACGAGAGTCAGCACTTTCTTATAGCTCTCTATAAGCGCGTCGCACAACGTTGCGAACGTCTCGTGAAAGTCCGGGTCGAAGGGTAGTGAGGGCGTGAGGAGGTGGGTGTAGGTCTCTCCTGGCAGCAACTCCGTCTCGGCGCCCGCAAAGTTCACCACACTCGGCGGTACCGCCGTGGCCGCCAACCCGCCATCTGTCTCGGTGGGATGTGTCGTGTCGTTCGCGGAACTAGACCGTCGCCCCTTGCCGCTCGGTCCACGCCGGAACATTTGTGGCAGGCGTGCACGGGAGAGAGATGCACCAGAGCCTGACTCGCTGTGTATCTGCTGGAAGGACTCGTATTCAGAGAGAAGGGCGTTGAAGCTTCGCAGAAACTCGAGAGGCGTGGAGGAGAGGAGATCGAGGACTGGAGGTAGGGATAGGCCAAGAAGGAGGAAATTCGTCGCGCGACGGGCGAGTTTCTGGGCGGCAGCTGCTGATGTACGGGTTTGGTTTGGCTTTTCGAACATGTACGTGTTGAACCAAAAGATCTGGCCCTCATGCCTGTGCAAACCGTGTTAGCCTAGCTCCTCTTCTGTGCTCCATGGCCTGAGGGATGAGAACGTACGCCTTCCGTAGGTAATCCAGTGTGTATATCCGTTTCCTTGCAATCTCCCTCATGTTCTTATGCATAACTGCCGCCTCTCCCTGCCACACGTGCCCCGCAGGAGGGTTCGGTGTCGACCCGGTAGAAAACGAGGGCGTAGTCGCCGTCCTCCCGAGCATCCTCGGGAAGCCATCCCCTGGACCCGGACCGGCGCTCCCATCGCCCTCCCTCGTCACCTTTGCCGCCGCTGACAGGGCATAATCTGGTAGGGCAGGCGGGGCGGAACTATCTGTCACGAAGCCACCACCACGCGCGCTGACGCTCCCCGAGGAACCGGAGCGCTTCTTGTTGCTCCTTGTGGGGCTTGTGAAAGAACTCTTTAGCGGAAAAGAGCCCTTGCGGTCCTTTGTTAGGAGGTTGGGCTGGGGCTGTTGGAGGAGAAAGGGGGCCTGCTGGGAGGATTCGCCAGAGGACGTGCCGGGTCTGGACTTGGAGGAGGATCCGAAAAAGGAAAAGACGTTTTGGGTCGCGGAGGCGGATTTCGGCATCATGGTTGCGAAAGGCGATTTACGCAATTCGCGGGTGATCGATAGGGGGCGGCGGAGAAGAGGTCGATGAGGACCTCCCCTTCAGGGTCGGTCCGCGTCGGAAGTCGGCGCTTCGTCTGGGTCGCACGCAAGGTCCGTCTCGCTGGTGGGCGCGCGTGATAGTGATCTCTCCCCGACTGGGAAGCGGTCGACGCGGTCTTGAGGAAGGGTTCACACGACACTGACGATCGCAAGCGTCGTGGGTTCTAGAACGTCCCCCAATGTTTCGGCTCGCGGCCCCCCTGTCCGGCACGGACCTTCGTTTTGAAAATAAGAGTCGGAGATTGGCGCCCTGATTGGCCGGTTGCCAGGCGGCGGCGGAGGTCGCGAAGCAATTGACCCTGAGCAAGGGGGGACTCGTCGAGGGCGAGTTGTGCGGCGTCGAGAGCGAGGGTGCAGGAGTCGGAAAGATACAGCAAGAGGCCGAGGCAGCAGGCCGTGTCGCAAAGAGCGCGGCAGGGACGAGGGGGGGTGTGGTGTGGGCGGAAAGGGGCCCAGGTCTCGACCCCGGGGTGGAGCTGATGGACTAATGACTCCTCAAACGGCGGCGCGTTTTTTAATTAGCAAAAATGGCCGTCTGGCACGGTCGAGGCGATCATGGCAAGATTTCAGGCAAGCGCGGCGACTGAATCCAGAGGGGATTGATTTATGCTTAAATGAGCGCAGCAACTGTCCTGTCGAGATGCTCGCTACGGCCAAGCAAAAGCTGGGGTCTTCGCTTGAAGGGGGGGAAATCCTCCGAGTCGCCGAGCCTCAGGGGTCGTCACCGAAGGTGGGCGCTATATTTGGGCGGGTTAAGCCGTTTCTGTCACCGCGGCTGCGAGCATCTGGGGGACGCTCTCCAGGCCTGTCACTGGTCGGCTTCGCCGATATTCCTTGCCCATCTTCATTAATGTGTGGCCGCTCGCACGTGCATCGGCACCGTCGACCACTCAGAATCGGTTTCTCTGCTTCGGCCCTGCCAGTCATTGCTAACCCCGCTTCGATCCAGGGTTTGAGCTGCCGCTGAGTGGCTCGCCCAGGGAAGCCATCTCCCGATCGAGGACCACATGCCGTATTTGGCCAGCCTCGAGTCGCCGAATAGCTTGATGGGCTTCCATTCCGAAACGTGACTGGGTGGCTTCTTTGTACATTTCGAGATAGAGTCCTCTTGCCCCATATGCTGACTCTCACGGCGGCTGGGTTCAACGACTACATGTATGTCTTGACTTGAATTACATATGCCCTTATATGTATGCCCAGCACGCCTCATCACTGGGGTCGGCGCCTGCCGTGCAGCTGTCGTCTTGCCTTGCAAGCTCACGTGCTGGCACGAGATGTCTGAACAGAAAGGGACGCAAGGGGAAGTCACATGTTCACCACATGCGTTCTCCTCGAACCTTTCCCCCACGCCTCCAACCGTAAGCAGCACGCGGGATCACCAAACAGCGGCTGATCGGCCTCGCAGTTGGCCCGATCATGGCCGTCTTCTGCAGCATGGACCCCACGCTAGATATGACGCAATCGGCTCGATCCTTGGGCACGCGCCCGCCTGGACTACCGCACTCAATCGCCAGAAGGCGGCCACGGCGGGAACTGGGAATCGGCCTTTCGCCTTCTGCATCGTCTCAACGAATCCCACGAGGCTCTGAGCCAATGGGAGGTTAATAAATGCCAGCCACCTGATTGCGCCATATGGTTCTTCTCCACAGAAATCCTCGTGCCCCTGCACTTATTTTTATACTTAGACAGCTCAGGTTGTCGCCTCGCGTCCGCCGCGTTCCCACCGAAGACTGTTTCCTGGAGACTCGCGGCGCGTGTGGCTGCGAAGACCAGTGCCCTTATCCCCCTTTCACTCCACCCTCATTGTTTAGTGATAGTGCTTCTTCCAACCTCAAGTTGAGGCCGCCGATATGTCTGCTGATAAGAAGGGCGACGAGTCCCCAGCCGAGGTCTCGGGGACCGCAGAACGCGCAGTCGACGCCAGGGCAGATGAAGCCATCATCCCGCACGGCGCGCTAGATCCGGTGTACGAGGCCAAGGCCAAGGTTCTCAACCGCGCGGTACGTGTCCGGCGCCTCCTCGCGTCCCCCGGTCGTGTCCCCCCGATATAGGTGGCGGTGCGGAGTGCCTAATGCCGCCAGAAACGCCCCAGATCCAAGAGATCGGCATGGGATGGTACCAGTGGCAGCTCTTCATCGTGGTCGGCTTCGGCTGGGCGAGCGATAACCTCTGGCCCATCATCACCTCGCTCATCCTGCCGCCCATCACCAGCGAGTTCCAGCCGAGCCGCCCGCCGCTTCTCACGCTGGCGCAGAACATCGGCCTCTTGGGCGGCGCCATGTTCTGGGGGTTCGGGTGCGACATCTTCGGGCGCAAGTGGGCCTTCAATCTCACGCTCGGCCTCACGGCCGTGTGGGGCCTAGCCGCAGCGGGCTCTCCCAACTTTGCGGCCATTGGAGTGTTCGCGGCGCTCTGGTCGTTTGGCGTGGGGGGGAACCTGCCGGTCGACTCGGCCATATTCCTCGAGTTCCTGCCGGCATCGCACCAGTATCTGCTCACTGTGCTCTCGGTGGACTGGGCGCTTGCCCAGGTCATTGGGAATCTCGTGGCCTGGGGCTTACTGGGCAACTTGACGTGCCAGCAGGACGCCGAGAGCTGCGAGAAGAGCGAGAACATGGGATGGCGGTACTTCGTCATCACGATGGGCGGCCTGACGCTCTTCATGTTCGGCATCCGCTTCCTCTGTTTCTCGATCTTCGAGTCACCCAAGTACCTGATGGGCAAGGGCCGCGACGAGGACGCCGTCCGCATCATCCACGAAGTTGCGCGGCGCAACGGCAAGACGGCAGATCTGTCTATCGAGGATCTGCGGGCCTGTGAACCCGAGGGCTACGTCGCGCGTACGGACGCGGCGGCAGCGGTCAAGCGGCACCTCGAGAAGCTCGACCTCAGCCACGTGCGCAGCCTCTTCGCAACGCGGCGGCTCGGGCTCAGCACAGGGCTCATCATGGCGGTATGGGGCCTTATCGGCCTTGCGTACCCGCTCTACAACGCCTTCCTCCCGTACATCCAGGCCTCACGCGGGGCAGACTTTGGCGACGGCAGCACGTACATCACGTACCGGAACAGTCTCATCATCGCGGTGTTGGGGGTCCCTGGAGCGCTGCTAGGTGGGTTCCTGATCGAGCTGCCGAAGCTGGGCCGCAGGGGCACGCTTTCGGTCAGCACGGTGCTGACGGGGGTATTCCTGTACGGGTCCACGACGGCTGTGAGGAGCGAGGAGCTCCTGGGATGGAACTGTGGGTTCAGCTTCTGCAGTAACATCATGTACGCGGTGCTGTACGGGTACACGCCTGAGCTGTTCCCGACGCCGCAGCGCGGGACGGGGAATGCGCTCACGGCGACGTGCAACAGGATCTTTGGCATCATGGCGGTAAGTTCGCGGGTCTTTCCCCAAGTCCGACTCACCGGGCGAATGTATGTCTGACTGAGCGGCCAGCCAATCATCGCCATGTTTGCGAACCTCGAGACGGCAGCGCCGGTGTACACCAGCGGGGCGCTCTTCATCGCGGCGGGCCTCCTGGTGCTAATCATGCCATTCGAGTCGAGGGGCAAGGCTGCTATGTAGGGGCCAAGCACAGTATAGGGTTCAGACCTGCCATTAACCCGTCTTAATGTTTCTTTGCTTGTGTAAACGAGACCGAGGGGACGGGTGGCTAGGCTAATTCGGGTGTTGCGGAGGCGATTATACCCATTGGGCTGGGGTTCCGGAGGGTTGAGAAGCGCTTCGAGTATGGGTATGACCTTTTGCACTCGGATTATTATAGGGCATAGTAATACGATTGCAGATATGTGGTGTTATGGGCGCGTTCGGGCCTTGGTGTTTTCCCATGACTTACACGGCAATAACGGGATTTGCAGTCGTTCAAGTCGGCACCGAAGCGAGCAGGCCCGTGAAAACGTAGGAGAAGGGTGTGTTCTTGGCCCATGATTCAAGCGAAAAGCCGGAACAAGATTGAACTCCCCAAACAGGCGCGGCAGGCCTGAGTGGAACTGTTGGGGGCTCTCTCGCCTGGACCCGCCCCGCTGGACCGCCTGCAACTTGAACTGAGGCGCCCAAACCCCGCCCCCGCTTCCCTGAATTCTCCGGCGCCGGCGCTCCACGCGTCCTGTCGTGAGCGATGCTGCCCATTGACGTCAACCCCGTAAATACTCGCATCTTGCTTCATCCGAGGGTCAAGACTGTCGCATAGCTCCATCTCCTCCAATTCGCTCTCGCGAAAACGACTGGCTATCTCTTGATCCATCATCCCACGCCGAGCCCCGCGACCACGCTCGCATCGACCGCTGGAACGCCCACGATGAGCGTCCCGAATCCCCCCGGCCAGCCTGAGCCGGCGCTGCTCGAGGACCGTATCTGGATAGATGGGTGCTTCGACTTTTTCCATCACGGTGCGTAGCAGCCCGCCCGCCCGTCTCCGAGGACGCCTCCCGTTGGAAGCCACAGGGGATGCCAGCGACTCGCGCCCATCCAGCCGCCGGAGACCACAGCGCTGACACACTACAGGCCATGCCGGCGCCATTGTCCAGGCGCGGCAGCTGGGGACCGAGCTCTACATCGGCGTGCACTCTGACGAGGACATCTTGGACAACAAGGGGCCCACAGTGATGACCCTAGATGAACGGTAGAATCCCCCGTCCCGCCCTCGTCCTGCCCCTATTCGCCCACTTCACATGAAGGAGGACCCAGAGACTCCAGAACCTAACAGCTGAAACAGTATCGCCGCCGTCGACGCCTGCCGCTGGGTCACCAAGTCCATCGCCCACGCGCCCTACGTCACCGACCTAGACTGGATCACCCACTTCGGCTGCAAGTACGTAGTCCACGGCGACGACATCACGTCGGACTCGTCGGGCGAGGACTGCTACCGCTTCGTCAAGGCGGCCGGCCGCTTCAAGGTCGTCAAGCGCACGCCCTCCATCTCCACCACCGACCTCGTCGGCCGCATGCTGCTGTGCACACGGGGCCACTTCATCCGGAGCCTCGAGAACGTGCTCGGGGGCAAGGAGGGCGACGGCGCCGAGGAGGAGAGGGCGGAGCTGGGCGCGGAGATGAAGGAGCGCATGAGGCTGTACTCCACCGACCAGACGGGCAAGGCCCCCGGCGTGGACGTCTACTTCTGGACGCCGCCGCCCCAGGCCGAGGAGGCTGCCAGCGGCGGGTCGTTCAGCCTCCTCTTCGGCGGCAGGGGCGCGCGCCCCGGCCAGCGCGTCGTGTACGTCGACGGCGGGTTCGACCTCTTCTCGAGCGGCCACATCATGTTCCTGCGGCGCGTGCTGGCGGCCGAGGAGGAGTACGCGAGATCCAAGGGGTGGTACCTGGAGTCGGCCGTGCGGGACCGCATCGATGTGTTCGGCGAGGACTACCCGCCGGCGTTCGTGGTGGCGGGCGTGCACAACGACGAGGAGATCAACCGCTTCTCCGGTGTCAACTATCCCATTATGAACATTTATGAGCGTGGGCTCTGCGTGCTGCAGTGCAAGGTGGGTGCCGGTCTCCCTGTTCAACCCCGTCCCCGTTCCCCCTTTGCCCCTACTCTGCCCGGAACAAATCTCCAGAAGAGGAATAGTAAGCTGATACTGGTGATAGTACGTCAACGCCGTCATCTTCGGAGCGCCCTTTACCCCCACCAAACCCTATCTCACGTCCCTCCCCACGACGTCGCCTGCAGCGGTCTACCACGGCCCGACGTCCCTCATGGCGCTCCCGTCGGACCCGTACACGGCGCCCAAGGCCATGGGCATCTACCGCGAGATCCCGGCGCACGGCTACGAGAACGTCAACGACAAGACCATTGTGCAGCGCATCATGAAGAGCCGAGACATGTACGAGGCGCGGCAGCGGAAGAAGGGGGTCAAGGCGGGGCTGGAGGAGGCGCACAGGGAGAGGGAGATATTGGAGGAGGAGCAGAGGGAGCGGGAGAAGGCCCTGAGAGGGTAGGGGCGGGCGAGAGCGACTTGGCGGAGACCTGAGGGGAGGGGGCGGTAATTGGAACGAGGGGGCGTCATCATGTCCCTCGGGACTAGTGGTGAGAAGAGCCATGTGGATATAGAGGTCACACGCTGGCCTTCAACAGGGCGTGAGGGGCCTAGATGCATAGACACAGCGAGATAGAACTGTCAACGGGACGGAAGAACGAGATGTCATCACCACCGCTGAGGATGAGGTGCCAATTGAGGCGCGGGACGCAAGAAAACCTACGTGCAGACGACATCAGCACGCCCGAAACCGGAAGCGGCTTCCCTGATTCCCGCCAAGCACGAGCGTCACGCGCGCGCCCTTGTGAGGCGACGGCATCACAGGGCGCATGTCAAACGTCCAGAGCCCCACGCGGGATCCTCGGGGGACATGACAGGGTGAACGGGGACCGCGCCGCCTACGATCGGCTATCGCCGGGGCACGGAGCGGTTTCCGCCGCACATGTGGGGCGCTGGCCCTCGGCGGCTGTCCGCGGCGGGATGCGCGTCTCCGGGCGCGCCCTGTGACGTCGGCCCGGGCGCCGCTGTGCAATTTGCGCGGGTTCTACTCTGGCTGCTCCCAATTGACGTCTGCCCGTGCTCCCAATTGCACGGCCATTGGGAGCACGGGCAGGTGCAATGGCCGTCAAAGGCCTGGAGCGTCCGGTGTCGCAGTTCGTGGGTCTCGGCTTAATATTGCGGGGCGCGGGAGCTTTATCGGCGCGGGGTGCAAGAAAATCCTCTTATCTCGGCGAACAAAATAAAAAGAAAAAAGAAGAAAGGGGGAAAAAAAAGGGCTTCGGTGACCGCCCGTCTCCTCCAGACGCCGATCGCCCCAGCCATCCCGAATCCCCTCGTCCGACCCCGGGGTCCTCCAAGAGTGCGCCCCGGACGCATCCAGACACAGCATTCCGGATAGGAGCCACACCAGGTTTTTCTCTCGCCGCCGGATATGGATAGATGCTGAAGGCGGGCCTCGGGATGGCCGTGGCGCGCACCAGCGGCGAACAGTGGCGGCCGGGACGATGGTGGGGAACCAGGATGAGAGTAGCGCGGGCGCCATGCCGTGGCTAGGGCCGGCTCCGGCGTGTCGGCGGGCCTTGGGCGTTGCTCGGGCCAAAGAGAAGAGAGATATGTGATTTTTTCCCGTCGTCCTTCGTTGTTCTGCGGCGTTGCCCCGCGTCCAGCATACCTCGCTCGCTTGTATACATATGTACATACATACCGTAGTGCGTCGTGACTCTTATAGTTGTGGGTTCCCGTCCTCTGCGTGTCCGTTCTTGTTCCTACCTCTCGCAGTACCTCCGTGACTCAACACAACCACATCGCTCCTGTTTCTTTCCTCTTTCCCATCCCACACTCGCCCTATTATAACCCCGTCGACATCCCACCTCAGTCCGTCCCAAACCCTCCTCCTCCCGCCGAGACTCCCACCCGCCACGGCCAGCCGACTCCGACCATGGCGCCCTCCGCTACCGCCACGGCCCTCGCCGTCTCCAATGGCTCTAACGGCGCCTCTAACGGCAAGACCTACCGCGCCGAGCTCGATGCGTCCAGGCTCACCCACGAGCGCACCAAGGCCCCGCAGCCCGTCCCCTCGGCCGAGGAGGCCAACGCCAGGCCCGAGACCGTCTGCACCGACCACATGATCACCGCCACCTGGACCGCCTCGGCCGGCTGGGCCGCGCCGCGCCTGCAGCCCTACGGGCCACTGACCCTCATGCCCACCGCCTCCGTCCTCCACTACGCCACAGAGTGCTTCGAGGGCCTCAAGGTCTACCGCGGCTACGACGGCAAGCTGCGCCTGTTCCGCCCGGACCGCAACGCCGCCCGCATGCTCGTCTCCTCCACGCGCATCTCCCTGCCCGGCTTCCCCCCGGCCGAGCTCGAGAAGCTCATGATCGCCCTCCTCTCCGTCGACGGCGCGCGCTGGCTCCCGCGCTCCCGCCCGGGCTCGTTCCTCTACCTCCGGCCCACCATGATCGGCACCCAGCCCCAGCTGGGCGTCCAGGCCTCCGCCAGCGCCATGCTCTACATCATCTGCACCTTCATGCCCGTCATGCACTCGCCCGCCGGCGGCCTCCGCCTGCGCACCTCGCCCGACGACCTCGTGCGCGCCTGGGCCGGCGGCTTCGGCTACGCAAAGGTCGGCGCCAACTACGGGCCCTCGCTGCAGGAGACCGCCCGCGCCCGCGGCGACGGCTTCCACCAGATCCTGTGGTTGTACGGCGAGGACAGGCTGTGCACCGAGGCCGGCGCCAGCAACTTCTTCGTCGTGTGGAAGAGCAAGGACACCGGCGCCACCCAGCTCGTCACCGCCCCGCTGGACGACAAGATCATCCTCGACGGCGTGACCAGGCGGAGTGTCGTCGAGCTGGTCAAGGAGAGGTGTCCCGAGCTCGAGGTCGTCGAGAGGAAGTATACCATCCAGGAGGTCATCGACGCCCACGACGAGGGGAGGCTGGTCGAGAGCTTTGCCGCTGGCACCGCCGTAAGTTGACTGCCCGCCCGCCCCTTACCCCCTACACGTCGTGGCCCAAATAGCTAACACTCTGCCCCCCCAGTTCTTCATCTGCCCCGTCTCTCTCGTCCACCACCGCGGCAAGGACATCAGCGCCCCCATGGGCTCCGGCCAGGGCGGCGACTACACCCTCATGATCCGCAGCTGGCTCGTCGACATCATGTACGGCAACGAGGACCACAAGTGGGGCGTCGTCATCCCCGAGGAGGAGTAAGCCTCGTACCTGGAGGCCGCGAGGTCCAGGAGGAAAGAAAGGAAAAAGAAAGGAAATCCCCGCAGGGGTAATGATGAGCTTGCGTATGCTGTGATTTAGGGTGTTGGGTGATAGCATATTACGCATCTCTGTACATACATGCGAGCTAAACATGGGGAGTTTCACGGAGACATTAGGGAATGTAAATATTCAGTTCTTACCTACTCGCCACCTGGACATCTCGAGCATGTGAGATTACATCCTCGCCGTAGTCGAAACACGCAATGTACCAAGACGAGCAGGACGCACAAGAGCATCATGACAAACATAGGAAATCCCAATCTGGCCGGCGCCGCGCTTTCGCAATCTAATGCAACTCCGTAAATGCTCCGTTGCGTGTCAAAACTGTGAGACAAAAAGAAAGCCATCTCCGTACGCGTTCAGCCACCTAGCAATCACCGTTTCTTGTATTTCTGTGAGACCTGTCAGCCAACTGCTCAAAGCCGCCGAGGTCATGGGAACACTTACATCGTCGATCCTCCGCTTGTTCTGCGGATCCAGCGTGTTCGTCGCCCCCAACAACGTCTGCCCCAGCGCCTTCGTAGCCCCGATTGCCGGCCGGAACACGATGGTCGGTGTCTTCTTCAGCAGCGCCCTCGCCGCCCCCTGTGCGTTCTGGCTGTCCATCACCGCCCCGGGCACCGCGATTATGGCGTCCCGCGCGAGATTGAGGTCTCTTGACAGGCTCGCGTAGCCGCCCCGCAGGCCCTGGATCACTCCCATCGGCTGGTCCGCGTACAGGCTTATCTTCTTGGGCTCTTCCGATTCCGCTTCGTCGTGCTCCCGGCCTTCTGGCGCTGGCTTGGGGACGAGGAGGCCCTCGGCTCCCTGGAGCGCGTACTGCGTGCCCACCGCCACCTTTGCACCGAGCTTGATGATTTCCGTTCCCGTCGTGCGCACGAATGCTGACGCGCCCTTGGAGATGCTCCGGACGATCCGCCCATCTTTCTTGTACTCCTTCAGCGGGATCTCAACGAGGTTTCTGATGCCGCTGCTGACGTTCACGATGGAGCGCACAGGTGCTAGACCCGCAAGCACGGAGGGCAGCTGGTTCTTTTTGACGTCCGGCATCCAGATGTCGTTCAATGTCTGGCCAAGCCGGTCAAAGCCCGGCACTCCATAAATAATGGTGTGCCGGAGCACTAACCGAGCCTCGTCAAGAATGACAAAATTCATGAATTCTGTTGTCCTCCCCGATCGGAGGCCCGCGTAGTCGACTCGTTTTGGCTTGAAATCAAGCTTGACGGGGATATCGTTTACCTCGGCTCGCTGCAAGAACGGCACATCGCTAGGCGACTGGTGCACCACGGCCTTGTCATCCTTGAACTCGAAGAACCGAGTGATGAAGTCCAGAGCATCCTGGTCCACGTGGAGGCGTAGGGGAAGCACCGTAGCCCGCATCACGATCTCAGACGCTGCCAGGTCCGGAAGAGGCCGCACGTTGAGCATTTCGATGTGTACCATGCTCGAGCCAAGCTCGCGCTCTCCCGCATCGCGGTCATACGTTGCGAACTTCTTCCACGTGGAGGTCGGCACATTGTCAAGAACGTCGAGGTTCTTCACACGAATATCGATAGAGCTTTCCGTCTCGCCGGACCCGGGGGCGAAGGCTATCAAGTCAACGTCAACCCCCTGAAGCTCGAAGGTTATCTTGTGGCGTTTGCTCCTGCTGAGCTTCAGCGACCTGTTGGTACGGTGCCCGCCAGGCCGAGCAGTCGAGGACGTAAAGGTGGTCGTAGCCACGGACTCGGACTCAGTCGCGTTGTCGTTCAGGTCTTGGTTAATAGCCCGTGTGAGATCCCGAGCGTCTCTGTTCGCGGGGATGCCGATGTAAATAGAGTTGAAAAGGAAGTCACCGATGACGGCGTCTTCGTCCTCGAGCTCCTCCTCGTACATGTCCGGCCTGTCAGCTCGAGCCCGACGCTCTTCGGTAGCCTTGGCCTCGACCTCCTCGACCGCCTTCGTAATCACGGCCCTTGTTTGCACCCAGTCATAGCCATCGAACAGATTCCAGATGACATGTACATCGCGAACCGTGATCTTGAGCGGACTCTTCCTTACTAGCTCGGCCGGTGCTCGATCATAGGTGTTCCTTGCTGAGTTCCAGACATGCGCTGTCCCCTTAGTCGGCGCGTCACTAACGAACCAATCGTCCTGGATCACCAAGTCGCTAGAATCCGCCTCAATTTCGGCGCTGCGTTGCGTACCGGCATGGTGGTATTCTTCGTCAAGGCCCGCCGCCTCGGACGTAGGAAGTGATATCACAGAGGAACTCGTGACGTCAAACAGTTTCTCTGCTACATCTGGCTCCTCGTAATAACCTTCGTGGAACTCCAGCTGGCTCAAGTCGCTGGCCTCGTCATCGATGTCTCCCTTTAGCTCCTGAGCGATGGCGAAGTCCTTGTCAAAGTCGTACTCGCCCTCGGGATTCCCGAACGCTTCCGCCGATATGGAGGCCAGAAGGTCCTCCACTGGCATGACATTCGTCCTGTACTTGATCTCCTTGCTCGGAGGAGTTGGTGGTTTCAAGGCGTTGACCAGAGAAATTAGCGTCTGCGTCGAGTCGGCGCAAGTCTCCACCACCAAAAGATCGTCCCGGAACGACACGTCCACCTGCTTCTCGCCATCCTCCGGTGTTGATATCGCAATCGTAGCTTTGGCCGAAGATACAAAGCAGATCTCTACATACCCTCTCGAGCAGAGATCTGACACTTGCCGTGATGTGGCGGCGCCAGAACGCGGCCGTGACACAGATGCCGGTTCATCCAGTATTGCCGCATCATCGATCAACAGGACTGCCGCCTTTCGGAGTTCGAGCTCGGCGCTTGTACGCTCATCCCTGGGTAGGGTGACACGAACTCGGGCATCTGTAAGGACTACGTCTAGTTTAGACTGCAGTCCCAACGGGTTGAGGCCAAGGAGACAGTCCCGCATAGCCACATCGACCGTGAATGGCTTCGAAGCCGGCTTTTTCCCCTTTGCTTTGGAAAGCACGGGCGACTGGGTCTGTTGTCTCATGATCGCGGCGTGGGCATGGTCCCCAAGATTCGCCACGGATGCAGCCAGCTCGGCTTCGAAATCCTGTGGCGTGGCGTCGTTGCCGAGACCAAGTAGGTCCATCAGAGTGGGCACCCGGTATTCAAAGGCCAGTCCCTGGAGTCTGAGTTTAAATACGGGCTCCATCTCGTCACCGATCATTCTCGCCATTACAACGAGGTCCTGAGTGGTTTCCGGTGACTTTGGAGAGCTGACAAGTTCTTCCCTTCCGTTGCGAGTGAGCGAGAGCGAGTCGACGCCAACAGCAACCAACGACGGCAAGGTAATGTGCGCCACTTCGCATTCGCGCAGCGATGCATCCAACAAGCCAATCTGCCCCGCAATATCAGCGGACACGGCGGTTTTCTTAATACGCCCGAGACTCAGGAGGCCTGGTCGATCATCCTCCGGCAAATACTTCGCTACCGTCGCCAACTTCGCCACCTCCTCGCCGAGAGTAGGCAGGTAGGCTAGTTGCTGGATTCCGCCGACCCGGGCGTGAACGGAGTCTAGCGTTAGACGAAGAACCGGTCCCTTCCTCCTTTGCCGTAATAGTGTGTCGACCATAATCTCATCGTCCCGCAGGTCTGGTTGTACGTTGGAGGGAGTGATGAGCTTTAGGAGTCGGTCGAGGTCACCCTCTTGTGGGTACGGCAGGTACTCGAGTCTTGTGCCGTCAATATCTAAGCGGACTGGGGGGGGAGCGCGAGAGTTCCTCAGATAGGGGCCGGAGACATTGATGGTGTTTATACCAATGCCGACTCCCTCATTCCGTTTGACTAGCTTCACCGCAGTCGTCTCAGCGCTCACATCGCATTGAGTCCCGACCAAACGCAGATAGAGACCTCCGGCTCTCATATCGATCTTGTTCTCCGACGAGGCTGAGCGATCGTCGGGGCTTATTGGGGTCTCGAAACGAACACCCGCGGGTTTCGTCGGTTTTGGAGAGGGGACACTGGGTGAGACGGAAGACATGCTGGACCCCATATTGAGGAAGCTGCTGAGGCCTCCGAACCAACTGAATGTCTCGTCGAGCCTCTGTAGATCGATTTCCGCAACGAGTGGTAGTGTGGTCACCTCAATCTTCGTGACATCACCGACTCGAGTGAGTTTGACGGAGATATCGGCACCTGCCGCGGGCAACACGTCGCGAACGGAAACGTTGAGCTTGACGGCGTGGTCAAAAGACAGAATGTTGCTATCGGCGTACCCGAATCTGAACTTTCCTAGAGTTAGGAGTGTTACGGCTGCAGACTCGACGTTTTGGACAGTAACTGAAAGGTCCTCCATATCCGAGCGAAGAAGTGTAACTTGGTCGAGGTCGAATGCACTGGGGTTCAGCATTCTCTCGGGGGTATCAGCTACTCCCATGAGATGGTGAAGGAAGTGTAGCGATATCTTCTCAACCTTAACCTTGAGCTCAGGCATTGAAGATTCACTCCCCTCGCCCTCCTGCCGTTTTGGGGTTGATGATTGAGATTGGCCGTTGAGGGCATCCAACAGCTTTGACACGACGGTTGCCAGAAGGAAGCCAAGCGAAGCATCAAACTTGATATCCACCGGCGAGAGCACAACCTCAAGACCGTTTTCCACCTCTGACTTCGAAGGAGAATCCACTGGCTCGCTCGAGCTAACAAACGACTCGTGGACGGAGTCATGAGATGAGTACACAGAGAAAGCCCCCGGGAGGCGAGGGGACACAGAGCTCTCCATATGCCGGGATTTCCCTTCAGGAGGGGAGCCTGGATGAATGTGGATATGCTTGTGATGCAGCGGGGCGTAAATCGAGATGTTCTTTAACGTGACTATTTCTTTAACCAGTCGAGCCGGGCCCCGAGGGGTCTGTTCCTGGGGAGGGGTGGTGGGGCCGGTCTCTGTCTCTGTCTCTGTCACCTTCGGGTGTTGCGTGGCAGGTTTTGTCTGGCCACTGCTGTCGCTACCAGCAGTTTGAGGTCTCGCCTCAGATGCTTGATCCTCGACGGGCTCCCGACCCTGAGAATCCTCCGGCCCGGTGCTTGTGAAAGTGCCGTGTATACTTTCCGCCAGTGGGTCGATATCGTCGTCGTCGTGTAGTGGCTGGTGGGTGTCGGTAGGTTGCGGCTTTGACCGCTCTAGATCCCCTAACCCTCTATGATCGTCATGCCGTGCCGTTTGCTCGGGGGATCCACTCGGGCTGCTGTAGTTCTCCCACGCCCCGGGCATCGTCCGTGACGGCGGGGTCGGCAATTCGGAGAAAGCACTAGCGTACATGCTCTCCGCCTCCTCGTGGGAGAAGAGGTGAGATTTCGCCAGGTCTTCGTCGCCCTGGCTCGATGAATCGCTCGTATTTGCCATCTCTGGCATCTGGGGCCGGTCTGGCAAGTCAAAACCTGCAGTTCCAAGGTCGGCAAGCTCCGCTGTTGAGTGCGAGTCCCGATGTACACTAGCCCAGGGGGGGCCGGCTCCGTCGAAGTTTGCGGATTGCGAGCCAGGAACAGAAGGCCCCTTCTCTATGAGTTCGCCGAAGACAGAGGCCCTAGGAGTAGCGGGGCCAGCTTCTTCCGCAGATTCCCGCTCGGGACCATCGGAGAAGTCGTACGGGATATTCAAGGCCAGCTCACTGTCGTGGAGCGGTTGTTCATCCGCGCCAAAAGCCATGGACCCGGACAGATAATCATCGCCATACCCATGGGAGGCCGAGAACGAGTCGTATCCCTCGTGAAAATTCGCATGGTGTGACTGCGCTGGCGAGCGGGAAACGGAAGGCGACGCCTCCGATGGCGATCGTGCAAATGCGGAGAATACGTTGGCTTCGGATACCAAGTACGCCCGGATATTGGAGAGCAGAATATGTCGCTTCCCTTCCTGATGTACTATGGTCGGCACGCCATCCTCGTCGGTATCCTGGGTAGTAACGCCCTCCACATCGATGGACTCGAGAGCAATCTGGAACGTCACTGTGTCTATAGCCGCCTGTTGGACCTCAAGAGGAAGCTCGACGTCCAGTTGGAAGGTGACGGTGCGTATCTGGATCTGGGTTCTGTCCACGATGCCTTGAAGAAAATCGCCGAGGAAGGTCGGCAGCGATAGGGGCTGGCCTGTTCCAAGGCTGGACTCGTCCTCGCTGCCGTCGTCGCTAACGCTCACGGACGCACCTAGGTCCTGCGTCTCGGCGGCGAGGGCTTCCTCCAGCTTTCTTTTCTCGGCTTCCGGCTGGTCCTGGAGGAACGACTCGGCCAGATCCGCCGTGTTGGGCACGACATCGGGCACCCCATCTTTCGGTGGGGGTGGGGAGGGGGGATGCTGGCTGGCTACTTTTAGCCTGACATCAACCCCGTCCACCTCGACCGTGATCGGGCTCGTATAGAAGTCGACTGGAACGGTGACTCGAAGTAGTAGAACCTTGGCCTTCCGGACCTCGAAAGACGGGGGAAGATTTAGAATCCGTTGGAGCTTCTGTTAGGGCGGGCGGTTAGCTAGGCTTCACATGACGGGAACGGGGGCCGGCGTAGTTCTCTCCCGAGCCTACCTTTAGCTTTATCCCAACGTCTCGGAATTCGAAGACAGTATTCCGTCCGAGGGCGAGGTCCAGGTTATCCATATCGAGCGCATCGGCGTCGAGGAGCTCCAAGCGCGACAAGGCGTAGCGCAGCAGCCGCTTGGGCATGCTGGAGCTCCTCAGCGACTGAAACACGGCCGCCATGATGGGCTGGAGGCGTCTTGGCGAGGCAGCCCTGGGTATTCGTGTTGACCGAGATGGAACGGGCTCGTTACCAGACTCGCGGCCTGACGGCTAACGAGTGGGGTGAGCTGTTTGAGTGTTGCCCGCGGCGAGATGCGGGGACAAGGACCATGTTCAGGAGGTCATGTTTGGTTCGGCAGGGAGCTGTGACGACTCGTACGACGGATGCTATGAATCCTGGTCACTAGGGGAGCGGATAACGCTACAGGTACGGAAGAGGTGCGCCGGAGGTTGAAGCCTGGAGTGATCTCAAGTGCTGGAGATGGACAGGAGGCTGCCTCGTCAGGTGGCGTTGGGTGGGGCCGTGCTGGAGATGGGACTTGGAGGGGCAACGCAAACCGTCATGGGCGCCCCGTATTACTTGGCGGAGCGCCAGCAGCCTCCACTTGCCGGCGGGCTTTGCCCCTCGGGGTCAGTGGGTCCAGCCCTGTTAGGGATGTCAGGCGGTCGCTCCACTGGTCAGTGCCGGCTATTACAAGGCGCACGGACAACACATAAACCATGATGGACTCCATTTGCCCAGTCATTGTCTTTCATTGCTGCGCTCGTGACTGGCAACGATAAACCTGCCGGCTTGCTGCAGCTGTCGAACAGATCTCCACCGGCTCAGCGCCAGCAATCCATTGTAATTAGTAGCATCTATTGTGCGCTTGATTATGACACCAACATCAACAGATGGATTGCAGAGAATGAGCTGGGAACTTTAAGCGTTGGACAATGCTACCATATGCGCACCTTAAAACGCCGGCCTTCCCCAAGACGGCAAGCTCTCTCTTCCGGACGTTCCATCAATAGAGCGATCCCACGAGCGATGAGAAGAGGCTGATGCCAGCGAGATGGACAGAACTGGTAGCTGAACCGGGAGATCCATCTGCCGCACATACGGAGCTCGGGGCCAGGGACGGTTTAATCTACGGCTCCCCGTTGCCAGAGAGACCGTAACGCCGCGCGATCCTCCTCCCCGCCGACTCCCCGCTCCAGTAGGCCCCAGTCGCGGTCCCCAGGGCCACAAAAGGGGCAGTGTGCTCACCAGCAAGCCAAAGGCCGGCGTCCGGTAGGCCCTCTCTGAGCACCTCGACATCCGAGTCGCCGCTCTCCAAACCAACCTGGAAGTTCGTGTAGCTACCGTTGCCAGCAAGGTCGTCGTGTAGCCAATCCGTCGCCAGACACCCTGATGGCTGGCACTCCGGCGATGAGTCGGAGTAGTGAGGTAACCGGGAGTAGTAGGGTTTGAAAAACTCGAAGAGAAAGGCATCTTTCTTTGCTTTCGACTCTAGCCTCGAGACTGCACCTGTGAGGAACTTGGAAGCGTCGCCGAACGTGTAGAAGAGGAGAGTGGGGTGCGATGACGACTGCGATAGAGACGCCAAATCGACCATTTCCTGGTTCCATTTCCGGGTGTTATTTGAATCGTACGTAGGGGAGAGCCACTGACAGAAGCCTTGCACACCCTGACCTGCTTCACCACCGTCTAACCAGAACGCCCTAGGAAAGGTGATGTAAACCTGAAGAGGCAGTTTGGTTAGCGCCCTTCTCGCCACCTTCTCCTCCAGCTGGGTGCAAAGATACCTAGCACCCTATGTAAAACGAGAAGGGGCCACTGACCTTTTCTAGACAACCGTAGCCCAAGGAGGCTACCGCCTTTTTCATCCGAGGTGGAAGGGCCGGCTCAAAGGCATCCGGTGAGTTTTTCAGCCACCCAAGCGGGGCTGTCAACACCACATGTTCAAACTCGAAGACCTCTCCATCCAGGATCTGGACTCTGACATTGCTCTGGCCATCCTCGTTGCACTTTATCTTGGTCACAACTTTCCCCAGCTTCATGTCCGCCTTCTCGAGTGCCGGCTTCGCGATGGATGCAAGGATGTCCCGGTACGTCCCTGCGCAGAACAGGTTCTCTGCCATATCGTCAGTGACAGGCCTTCCCCTAGTTTCCAAGTAGACCTACCGCCTTCGATGCATTCTTCCAGCCAAAAGTACTTGAGGCTCTGCGTCTGGATCGGGCTACCCACAAAGGCCCCCCACATCTCAGCGATTTGGAGGGCCAGCTTTCTCGATCTCTCGTAGCCATCTTCTGACATCGGTATCCTCTTGGCGACTTCCTTCTCAAAGAATCCCCACAGGCTCTCGTCGGCGGGGATTTCTTTGCAGTGTTCGTTCGAGTAGTCAAAGGCATCCTGAACCATGGCCCACATGACAGACGCGAGCCGCTCGCTTTCCTCCAAGGAGAGCAGATTTCCCGAGTCGTCAAACATGTACGACCGCGTGTCCCAGCTTCCTGTTTCCGTTTTCGTGTCCGATGCGATGTCCATGATGGGGTTGTCTTTGGTCCCGTGAATCCAGTTAGGGCCGAGGTCGGCCAGGTAGCCGTTCTCTAGGCTCTCTTGGTGCACTCGGCCGCCTATACGATTTCTTCCCTCGAGCACGGTAACCCTGAACCCATGCTGCAGGAGGATGTCTGCACACCGGAGGCCGGCGAGGCCGGCGCCTATCACCCCAATATGGGGCTTTTTACTCGGATCGACCGTTATATGCTGATACCGTGTAAGCGGGTTGCAATTTGTGGTCATCGTCCTACCTTGGGCAATACAAACCTTGCCAGACACGTCCATATTGAAATTCCTATATAACCGTTCTTGGCCCAGGTCCTTAATGCTAGCCAAGTGGACGGACTTTAGATCTCGGTATATCCTGGATGAACCACAACGGGAGGCACTGCTATAAGATATTGAGTAAGCATCCATGGCACAGGGGTGATGTTTTGAGGGACCCTGCACAATTGGGGGTGTCCTGGTGATGTGTGGTGCTAGGGGCTCTTGGAATGGATTGAAGATCTGAGATGACGCAGGAGCAGAGCGAGGACGCGGTAGTGAGACGGCGATCTCCTTGTATCTGAGGTGCTTGCAGAAATGCACTACTCTCCTGCTGAGGGATAAGTAGGACAACCACCGAAAAGTTTATGCAGGTTTATGACATGTCAAAGTACCACATCGTATCTAAAATGAAAGCTTGGTGGTGGGAAGTCATATAGGCCGTGCCTTGCTGGGAACTACATGTACGGGGCGTGCCCAGTATGTAGCCACTCGGCCCGGGGTGGGGACCGGTGGCCAGTCACTCGCTATTCACAAAAAGCCCAAACTAGGCATTATGCCAGGGAAAGTGCGAGCGCTGAAGTGGGGACGAGGAAAGAGCATTCGGGTGTGTGTAGGAAGGACCCAGACGGTCAGGGGAAAAGAGGAGGAAGGCGGCGTCAAGCTGCGGCCCAAGCTTGCAGCCAGGCTCCCAACCTGGGCGAAGGGGCGACCGATAAGAAACGTACGGACCAGACGACGCGATGCCGTGCAACACAAGAAAGGCAGAAAGAGAGTGGAAGGAACGAATGAGAATGGTCAATCCAGTAGTACATTCCTACTTGCATCCCGTTCGGAGGTAATATGCCATGCAACCTGACGAACACGGTCTATTCCTGCCGCTTGGTGGTATTGGTGATCTGGGTAGATCATTTATGTGCATACGCTGGAACGCACAAGGGGCAGTGTTGGAGCCAATTGGCAGAGAGCAGGATGGCCCGTGGAACGAAACCAGCGTGGGGCAGGACGCAGGACGCACGATGGGTGAAGCATGACATGGCGTACATGGCTTGCATGGGCTGTGCTGAACTTACAAGTACTCAGAACAATTGAGCGGATCAACCCTTCTGTGGCAAAAGTAACCGGGCTGGAAAATCGGGGCTGCGGCGTGCCACCCGTTTCGCCTTGACCAAAACACTCCTGACTTGATCCAACCCAACTGCGTCTTGGTGCTCTCTGACGCAAGGCGGCACAGGCATGGGGAAGCGGAAGGAGGCGGCGCCAATACCCCTCAAAGCTCGGCATCAACGGAAAAGCGGCTTCCGTGCCTCTGTTGCCTCGTAGTTAGATAAGCATTTTGCTCCATCATATACCCACACTTGTCCCTTGATGGTCCGATTCCACCATCAAGGTAGGGTCATCAGGGTGCCACTCAGCGGGAGAACTGGCCGTCTATAAAGCCGGTCCTTGGCCCCGTCCTGGGGCGCACCCATAATCTCTGCTTTGGATGCATTCCAAGTCCACACACCCAACTTTTCGAGCTTGTGTGACGCTCGAAACCCGGGTTTGACCGCGTCATCTCCCTTTGTGGATCGAGTCACCTGCGGGGATCTCTTGACCTCAAATCAAGTGTTGCAAATGCCCCGCTACAGCTCCCCACTAATAATATGAAGAACCCAGTGGCTTGGGGACGCAAGATGCTGGGCCAATCAGCGGCGATGTGTTTCTCAACCGGCACGGCCGTTTCGCTGCTCCCCACCTCTTCCCAATCCGGTCGATGCCGAGGTACCATGGCGCCTCTTGATGCACTGGGTTGGTGAGACCATGTCATTGCCGAGGAGGTTATCGCCGGGTTTAAGAATGCCTGATCCCGTTATGTTGTCAGCTTTATTCTTCTCCAGCCCATTTCTCCCGGGAACCGTCTTTCCAGTCTTGCAGCTTCGCCAGACGACTCCAACGACCGCACGACCCAGCGCTTGATCTGCCCAGTCTTGCTACCTCTTTGCCCGACCGCCGAGCTTCATCACAAAGCCGACCATGGCCGACCAGACGCACACTCGTGACGAAGTCGCCAAGCACACGACCGATGACTCCCTCTGGTGCATCATTGACAGCACGGTTTACGACCTCACCGACTTCCTCGAAGCCCACCCCGGCGGCGAATCCGTCCTCCGCCAGGTGGCCGGCAAGGATGCCACTCGCGAGTTCTACAACCTCCACCGCCACGAGGTTCTCACAAAGTACAAGCGCCTCGCTGTTGGCACCGTGGCGGGCGAGAAGCCGCAGATTGTGACGCCCAAGCCCGGGGACCTTAGCCAGGTACCCTACGCCGAACCGCTATGGCTCGCCGAGCCGTTCAAGTCGCCGTACTACACCGAGTCGCATAAGAAGTTGCAGAAGGCCGTGAGGGTATGGGTCGACGAGGAGCTCTTTGCCGAGGCTCAAGAGTGCGAGACGACGGGGCGCTTTGTCTCACAGGAGATGATCGAGCGGATGGCGGAGCTGGGCATTTTGCACATGCGCCTGGGCCCCGGGAAGCACCTTCACGGGGTAGAGCTGATGGGCGGCGTGGTCAAGGGCGAAGAGTTCGACTACTTCCATGACTTGGTTGTCTCGCAGGAGATGTCGCGCGCGAACGCCCGCGGGTTCCAGGACGGGAACATGGCGGGCATGGTTATCGGGTTGACCGCAGTCCTCAATTTCGCCCAGGACGAGGCGTGGAAGAAGAAGATTGCGGACGAGGTGTTCAGCGGCAAGAAGAAGATTTGTCTTGCTATCACGGAGGCATTCGCTGGTTCGTATTTCCCGCGGCTCCAATAAGTAGGGGACCCTCCTAAAGGCTTACGCGCTCCCCAGGTTCCGATGTTGCCGGCCTACGGACGACCGCTGTCAAGACCCCCGACGGCAAGCACTACGTATGGAACCCCCTTCCCAGGTAGCCCTGTCCTCTTGCTCGAGTGCTTACGTCGATTTTAGATCGTCAACGGAACGAAGAAGTGGATCACCAACGGTGTCTTCAGCGACTACTTCGTCACCGGCGTCAACACCGGCAAGGGCCTTAGTGTGCTCCTCATCGAGCGTGGTGAGGGCGTTGAGACGAAGCCCATCAAGACGTCGTACTCCCCGGCCGCGGGCACTGCCTACGTCACCTTTGACGACGTCAAGGTCCCCGTCGAGAATCTGCTCGGGCAGGAGAACAAGGGAATCCACGTCATCCTGAGCAATTTCAACCACGAACGATGGACGATGGTCTGGTATGATCAACTCCCAACCTCCCCCCTTGCGACAGATCCCTAACAGGTCATCAGCGGCACCGTCCGCATGTGCCGCACAGTGGTCGAGGAAACCCTCAAGTGGGCGAACCAGCGGCTTGTCTTCTCCAAGCGCCTCATCGACCAGCCCGTCATCCGCCAGAAGCTCGCCAAGATGATCTCCCTCGTCGAGCTCAACCAGTCCTACCTCGAGACCATCACCCACCAGATGTGCCACATGCCCTACGCCCAGCAGGCCCGTTTCCTCGCCGGGCCCATCGGCCTCCTCAAGATGAGCTCCACGCGCGCCGCGCACGAGATCGCCGATGAGGCCGTGCAGATCTGGGGCGGGAGAGGCCTCACGACCACAGGTATGGGACGGGTCGTGGAGATGTTCAACCGGACATACAAGTTCGATGCCATCCTTGGTGGAGCGGAAGAGGTTCTCGCCGACTTGGGCGTGAGGCAGGCCATGAAGGGGATGCCCAAGGTGATGTTATGAGGACCTGTTCCCTTACCCTTTTGCCCTGCCGCATTGGACAAGACGCAGTGCAGCAACTGTATATCACTCCCAAGTTTCAAATCATACCGCGCAGCATCTCACCAAACACCAATCTCGAGGGTGGGCCCCTCGACGCGAACCTGACCGTGTGTTGTCGGAAAATCGTTTCTCTCTTGGTCCCCTAACTACCGTACCCGTCTAGGCATGACCTCTCTTTACCATCGAAGCCGGCATCCAACATTTTTTTCTGCTTTTCGTGACGTCGCCAGACCATTCCGTTCGTTCGCATCGCAGGGTATGCTTTCGTGAAACGCCGTTTCAACCACCTCCACCCCCCTTCCCGCCTTCCATTTTGATTTTCGTGACGTCTCAGACATGAAAAGGGAAATGACAAGAACAAAAGAAAAAAGGCAATATCCCCCTCAGTCGTTCATAATATACACGGGTGCTCATGGTGCCAAAATCGCATGAGGACCCTCGCGCATCCATCTGCATGGCACCCGTCGGTGCCACGAGATCCGACCGAAAGATAAGGGAGAACACATCTCTGCTTAGGCGTTGGGGCAGGCCGACTGGATGTGGCCGGTCTGCTGGCACTTGTAGCAGATCTTCTCGCCGCCGGCGTTCTCCTTGGGGCAGTCGCGGCTGAAGTGGCCGTTCTCACCGCAGTTGTAGCATTTCGAACCGTTGGCACAGTCACCTGAAGGTGTGGTTAGCCGGGGATGCGGGCGACGCGCGAGTTGAAGGCAATCACTTACGAGACATGTGGCCGTAGCCGCCGCAGCTGTAGCACTGCTTCTGCTGGGCACCGTAGCCACCGCCGGCACCGCCGGCACCACCGCCATAGCTGGGGTAGCCGCCGCCGCCGCCGCCGCCGAAAGAGCTGCCTCCCTCCATGCAGTTGCGGGCGATGTGGCCGACCTTGCCGCACTATAACGGATGAAATGTGAGTACTTATCCACACCGCGAGGAGCTTGTACTACGGGGACCCAAGCGCTTACCTTATAGCACTCAACCGACGCACTGGGGCCGCCGGCGGGACCGCCACCCTGGGGGCAGTCGCGCGAGATGTGGCCGGGCTGGTTGCACCGGTAGCAGGTCTTCGAGTCCTTGGGACCCTCGGGGCAGTCGCGGCCTTGTGGAACTGTGAGTTTTGGTCGATCCTCGTTCAATGGAGTAATGGTACTTACTCATGTGGCCCTCATCTGACGAGCAAACGGAGTTAATACTGGAATTCAAGGACTACGTTCGTCATTCCCGTGGTGGAAAACTTACTGCCGCAGTTGTAGCTACCGAACGAGTTAGTACACAGATAATGTGGCCGCGGGTCGTTGGGGAGGGACTCACCACTTGGCCGGGCCACGGCTGGGGCAGTCGCGGGCCTGTCCTGTGTCAGTGTCCAGATTGTTGGAGAAGAAGATCCACCACCGTTTGAATCAGAGTCCGCTCTAAATCATACCTGGTGGCTGGTGGCACCGCCTATACATCTCAAGTCAGACCTCTCACACCCACAACGCAACAATAGACAACAGGACGAGGTTGGTTGAAACAAAGAAATGACATGTCGTGTTCGACGGCAGGCGGCCCTCGTGGGAACGGGCACGGCCAAAGCCGAGCGGACGACTGAGTGGACTAAAGGACCTGGGCAAGGAATGGGGGGAAACAGCGGATGCCGGCGAACAAACCGCCTTGCTACCGACTGTCCCAAGAACAAGAAGAGACCCGCCAGCGGGCGCGCCTTGCCGGGGCCCAGGGCATCAGCAGGAATTGTCCTGCCAGTCCCTCCAGCCTCGGGACCGCGGCGCAGGATGTTTGACTCTCCATGACAGTCCCGGCCCAACGTCGAACTTTGGAGTCGAGCCGCGAAGACAAGGAATGGCGATATTGAGTGAACGGATCAA
The DNA here is from genome assembly GCA_023628835.1 of Sordariomycetes sp. S4602. Taxonomy (NCBI): domain Eukaryota; kingdom Fungi; phylum Ascomycota; class Sordariomycetes; species Sordariomycetes sp. S4602. The sequence goes on from JAMAJV010000014.1 coordinate 281,357, forward strand.
AGCATTCGCGCGAGTTGAGGAGATTTCGTCGGCCAGGCGCAACCGCCACAAAATAGGGCGGTGCGCGACGTAGGCGGCTCGTGGATCGAGGCAATGCCAGATAGAACACGGCACGAGGGAGATTGGAGGAGATATTGGCATCAATCGCCCGCTGTCAACTTACAAGAGTAGCAAGCACGTCCGGTGAAATCCATTTCGATGATTGTATGGGCGACGGAGTCGAGTTTTTGGTTGTTCGAGTTTTTTGGTTTGGGGATTCTGCTGGTGGTTTAGAAAAAAAATTAAAATAAAATTCTTGGGATTGGGGCACAATGGAGGGTTGGTAGCGCTGCAGTCGCCAAACCCCGCGGTATGTGTGGGTGGGGGGGCGAAACGTGAGGGAGGGGCACTTGGAAGAGGCGGGCGGGCAACCAGTAAAAATCTGGTGACATGTAGTGGGAATGACAGAGACTGGAGGGAGGCGGCAAGAGTGTACTTGTAGAGGGCGGCGGCTTTGCAGGACGGAGACGGATTAGAATGACAAGCCATAAAGCACATACCTATGTGAGGATTTCTCGAGAAAGAAGTTTTGGTTTGTGAGGGGGAAGGATGTTGTTTGGCAGAAATCTGTCGTTTTGCGATATTGGTCAGTACGCATTGGTGTGTTTCCCGCGAAAAGCGCTCACAAAGATTGGGCCGAGGAATGGGACGCCAGCGACCAGCACAGGTTAAACCAGCGGTGGGGAACAGAAAAAGACAGGGCAATGTGGGGCGCTGGGCAGCGAGCGCGTGTGGGATTTGCCCCTCCAGCACCAATGGCACCGAGTCATTCCGCAGTGCCCCTCCTCACTTGGGAAGGCGGGCTGGAGAATGTGCCGCCTTGTGGGGTAGGCGTGTCTTATCATGTGGATTGGACACTTGGACTGACCTTGGCGTCCAAGAAACTGATTTTTGAGTTCGAAAGGCGAGGGCTAGACGGAAGGGAAATGGGTGGTGAGAAGTGCCGCGAGTGAACCTTCTGGTCTTGAACGCGGAGAACGGGGAAAGCTGGTGGGATGGAGTGGAATCTCCCGATAACGCCAAGCCGGCAGCCTGGTCTCTGGTCCGGAGTTTTCTTGCTGGCAAGGGAAGCAGGCCGATTCACCTCCGAAGACACGAATTGGGATGGGAAATCTGAAGCCTGGCCGAATTGAAAGGGTCTTGGGAAGATGAGAGGTCCGGTTTTGGTGATGTGGGGAGGCAAGAGCTGAGATGAATAGCATTGAAACATCAAAAGGCAGGTGCCTGTTCCACTGGGAACGAAGGCACGCTCGATCCGTCAAGGAAGGAGCTTCAAGGATGAAGGAAGCAACGGGTGGGAACATGACATGATCGTTGTACCGCTGGCTTATTTCCAGCGACTGGAAGATTCTGACAACCGTGCTTTCTGGATACAGGATGTTTAGAGTAGGATACTTACATTGGGGTAGAGCGAGCAGTGTCCAGCTGTAATGCAGTATCTGGGCGGTTTAATTTCTACAACTTCTCTCGGCGGGCGAGGAGGGAGGTGCCCAGCACGATTTATATCCACAAACGACGTGGCCGTGTGTGGGATCTGGCATTTTCTTGTGACCGGGACCAGCCAGCCGAGTCCCCTGGTCAGTGCCGCCTCCATCGAAATGCCTTGGCTGGCGGTGTGAGCATCCTTGGCTCGTCTGCGGGCCCCTTGCATACGGAGTCGGCAACTTCCAGATATTACTCGTGAACATAAGAGTGGATCGTGTGTTGCCCCGGGCAGTCTGTGGGTGTGGATGGGTGTACATCCAAGGGGAAGATCCAATGGGTGAAGCGAGGGAGCTTCCTCCTGGGGCGCCCGATTTACCCAGGGACGGAGCTTCCGTCTGAGGCATCACACCACTCGCGGTCGTTCTTTCCGACCGGGGATGGACACGGGGGGCTGATGTGTAACGTGCAATGGCAGCGCTCTCTGATTCGGATTGAGCCCTGATCTTCGTGGACCGACCACGTCTCGGAAACGCAAAGAGGCGTGTGGAGAAAGCGCAAGGGATATCTTCTTTTCGCCCGCCTTATACACCCCGGGTAAGGACATGCGTGTAACGACTCCCCGCCGCCCTTATGCTCGTCACATCAGAAACTGGACTCCAGGAGCTGAAGTTCTACGAATTAAAGATTGCATCTCACGCAGCACCAAAGTAAGACATGGCAGCTGGAATGCGTCCGAGCCATGGCCATCGTTCAGACGTTCCGGTCGGGTCGAGGCCGTGAGGACTGCTCCGGTCTGCTTGCGAGGACGGGCGTGGGGCTATGACAAGCCGCAGCCGCTGGAGACCTCCCGACGGAAATAAAGGACACGTACAGCCTGCCAGCACCAAGAACTCATTACCGTCGGGTTGCTTGCCCCCCTGCCTAGACCATGGCTGATACAAGTGGTATGAACATGAGCTCCCTTCTCCATGTGGGACTGGGTCGGGATCGTCGGGGGGTTCCGTCAGAACGGGCGTGGATCAGCCCGGCTTCACGAACGGCGGGCTGAACCGAGTGGCGGAATGAGGGATGGGCTATTTGAAGGATCCTCGGCGAGAGAGATTCGAGGAAGGCCCGCGATTCAGGTTCATACTTGCCTCCGCCGCCCGGCCCGACCAGGGACTGCAGTTCCCTTTTCCGGTCGATATCGCCCAGTCAGACGTTGTCGCTTCCCATGGCACCAAACAAGGTCTTCGCCGTCTTACACGGAAGGGATCTTGGCGCCCCCGCCCCCCGCAAAAAGCAGGTCTCGATTTGAAAGTTTTTTCCTGGCCGGCCGGCGAATGGGAACAAGCTTGGACAGCCTCCGATAGCCACGAGCTTACAGTACGGCGCTGGGAGCTGAAGGCGGCTGAGAATCGCGTGTCGCACAAGCGGCGTGCCGTTTTTGTCGAACACCGTCAATGCTATGCTGTCTCCTCGGCAAGTGTAGTACCATACCACGCTTTTTTTTCGTCTGATGTTTGGAAAAGAATTCACGGGGTTTCCGGCCGTCCCGTGGAGTTCGTTGGGAACCGCCCCCAGCCGGAGGGTCCGATTTGATCGGCCGCAGATCACAGTTCCAGAACCCTTCTATTAATGGGGATCGGGCACTTTTAAGGGACCCGACATCAGACGAAGATTGTCTGGAACAGGGCAAACGCGCCTTTCTCTGCCCATATTTAGAGGCACCGTACGAGGGGTTCGAGTTCGGCCGCCTTGTGGTTCGCTGCGAGGCGATCAGGGCGCCGGACGTCCATTGAGGGATCGTTCTCAAGCCGGTCTCGTTTGTTCGTGACTTCATGTCTCATTTTGCCATCCGCTCGTTTTCATCGACAGGGTGATAACGGCAGACGACGTAAATCAGCGTAACAGGTCCAGTTACGAGCCTCGCAAAAGAACGGAAGTACTAAGAATAGGCGGAAAGAGTGGGAGTACCGTGGATTCGGGACACTCAAGCACGATCAGCTGGACCTACATTGTGTTTCGGAGGACGGACGAGTGCGTTGAGTACAAGCCCTCCGAGACCCCGACACGGACTATCTGTCGCAGAGATGGAAATGAAGCTACCGTACCACCACACTGGATCCTGGCCGTAGCGGGTGGCATATACGAAAGGAGGAAGCTCCAGAGTCTGGCGCCGATGGCCTATTTCTCCGTGTACATGTATCTGTTTAACGTCCGAGGGTCAACGGCGTGATGATGTAAGTCAAGACCATAGGGGCGGTGTCCCGCTCCACACATGCTGCTTTTCGTTCTTACTCTGCATGCCACTCGTCTTTGATCGTGCTCCAATAGACGGTGGCCCACGACTCATTGCAGAAACCCCCGCCCCCTTCTCTTCGGGACTCCGCCTGTGGGTTAAGCCGGATACCTATGGATGGTCTGTTTGATTGTCCAGGCCCTGAATCTCGGTTATTGTGCCGGATTTTGGTTTCTTAGCATGTATGGGCAAGGCACCGCCAGGCGCCACTTGGGCCGAGCGTTGTCCAGCAGGGGTTGTGGAGGTCGAGGTGTGAACATCCGGAAAAGGGCAGCTGAACCTTCAATTACATCGAGAACCGTCATCGAGACACCCGAGGCAAGCGGGGCCGGAAATGCGCGGGATCAGCATCGGGTTAGATCACCGACATGGTCTTGTTTGGAAGGCGGGAAAGGGACAAGAGCCAATGGCCATGCCTGTGGCTGCGAGGAAGGTCATGTGATGTGGCGTCCGGCCTCAGCAACGCCACGGCCTCATGGTACCCGGCGGGCCCTGCCCCACTACGCGACAGGGAAACTTGGACGCATTACGCGCGAGCTGCATCGAGCCAATGGAGCTTGTCCTGGGGAGTTCCTCAACAGCGTTCTCGTTCATGCTTTGCTCTACAGTCTAAGGAACCTGCGGAAATGGCATATTGGTTTGATGCCGGCCGCCGCGATATATTCGAGGGTTTAGCTGAAGTGTGCGACCGGATCGATAGCGGCCTTAAAGCTGGTAGGTTGCCTGGGCCGGCCCATGTGCCTGTGCCGTAATTTCCGCTAACAGGCACCTGTTGGTGATGTTTAGAGCAGGAGACAGCGCGGACCGAACTGGAGTCTCTACGATCCCAAGCCGCTGAGGTTGATCGACTTGCGCAAGAGAACCAAGATCTCCGAGCCCAACTTAGCCAGCTCCGGCATCGCCATGACGCCCCTCAAACACCGCACAACCCCCAGCAGTCTCTGGACCGTTCTAAAATCTTGAGGCCCAAGAAACAACACCGGCAGCCACTGACCCCTCAGTCCGTCAACCAGACGCTGAGGTCAGATTCTCCCTTCGTCGAGACGACCTCCGATGACGACCTTGACTGGAAACGCGAAGCCGCAAAGAACGCGAGCAGGTACGGCCTCGTACGCGCCGAGTTGGAAACCGCCAAGGAACTCCTTCACAAAAAACAGAAAGAAATCAAAGATTGGGAGACGTACGCCAAGAATCTCCAGCAAAAACTAGCAGCCTTTGAAGCCAAACACGAAGCCGGTGGTGCACACTGTGAGGCTCTAGCAACTGAGGTGCGCCAGTTGGGGGCCCATGATGTCCCCAATGCGCCCTCTGGTGGAAATGAACGCAGAGGACTCGCCAGTGGCGTGGCGGGCCGGCCTCAGCCCAACATGCGAACCGCGTCATCCACCCCGCTCGGATCGACGAGGGGGCTGATGCCGTCTTCTCCCCCGGGGGGAACGAGCAGCGACGGGGGTCAGGACGACTGTTGCCCAACACAGAGCGACTCGGCTGAGGAAACCCGGGAGAATCCTGATATGGCTCTGCCTGATTTACCCCGCCAAGATGACCTACCGGAGGAGCCTGTGATAAAGATGGAACCCTCCTCGGATGTCCCTGTTGTGGTGTCGGAACGGTCTGTGAGAAAGAGGAAACGGAGGGGCTCCGAGGACCAGCAAACAAGTCCGACGCGGGTGAAGCGAGAGGATGATGGATCTGATCCCCTTGTCACTGCAGACCTATGCGACTTTAGTCCCGCAACAAGCGTTGACCTTGACGAATCCGGGACGAGGTTAGACACCCCCCGCAAACATCGACAGCTAGAAGCTATCCGGACGGGTGTTTTGAATACCCATGGTCCCAATGCTCGCGAGGAAGCAGCGGCCCTGAAATCTGGGGCTGGACGGACATCCAGTGCCTCCCGTGCGCTCCAGCCATTAAGCCCCAACCTTCGCACGCCGCGTCCTCAACGACCCCTTAAGAAAGGCATTGAACATGCGGTGTCGGAATTAGCTGAAGACGGCGGTATTTATGGAGTACCCTCCGAGCAGCAGATGGTGCCTCCTAGGACCGAACCGACAACGGGGCGCTTGGCAGGTCTTCTTAGCAGGTCAGCGGTTGAACCGGAATCACCTCTTATTCGACAGAAGGATCGGTTTGACCGCGTCTCCCACATACCTCCCGACCCAAACTGGCCGCAGGCCCCGCAGCCACGGGCACTTCCCTTTGACAAGCGTTCCAAAGACAAGTTGAAGGCCCCGGAAGATAAGATCCCTCGGGCCAACACTGCCTCTCCGGGGTGTGGAACGTCTATACATGAAAGTGGCGGCAGAATCCCGGCGGCGCGCTCGAGACCTCCATCAAACCTACGTCTGGAGGATTTCAAGGTCAATCCCGAATTCAATAAGGGCTACGACTACGCGTACACGGAAGTGGTTCGAAACAAAGACGAGCGCGCGTGCATACCTGGCTGCGTGGATATGGATTGCTGTGGTAAACACTTTCGCGCCATGGCTCTTGCGGAGCGTGGTGGTGGGCCGCGGACACCGGCGCAGGTGACGGAGGACAGAAGACTTCTCGAGAACTATCTTGGCGACCAAGCATACCGGCTCTTCAGCATGACGAAGGAAGAGAAGGATGAGGTATGGCTAGAAGCGAAAACGAGGGAGCTAGCCGACCGGATCGGGAAGCACCGCCACCGATTCAGCCGGATGAAGTCGCCGCCCGGGTTCTGGAGGACGGATTTCCCTAGCACTCAAGAGGAAGAGCAAGACAGGGCCGCTGCTGCGCAACGCGAGAAGGAAATAGTCCAAGAGAGGTACCGCGAGGCAATGCGACCTGGCGGGAAGTGGGTGTTTAAGGACAGATGACAAGATCCCTAAGCTGTGACCTAGCAGCAAACCGAGCTGTGATCATTCATCGGGCGTTCTTGTCTGCGGCCGGTCTGCACTACGTCCAACTGGATGCAGACTTGTCCCACACATGTAGTTTCCATAGCAAGAGGAGTTCTGGGCATGGATGTTGTAGAAATTAGACTTCGTTATATCTCGTACTTGGATGTTTACTGTTTGAGCCCCTTCAAGTATTATTAGTGTTGAAGAGGGCCTTTTCCTTTTCCTTTTCCTTCTTTTTTTTCTTTTTTCTCCCGTAAACATGTCGCCAAAATCACCAAGGGTAGCAAAGGTGAATCCGGGGTGCTTTATCACGTGAGGACCTCATTAATGGCTTGCATTATGCTGGCTGGGCACAGACAGCAAGCACCCCGAATTAGTCATAGGCATTAATGGTTCTTGGGCCAAGCCAAGCTACCCCGGCAGCGAACAAATAATATCTCCAGCTTAAATTTTCCTAGGCGCACTCGCACTCGCACCTCGACGAACGCCTCCACCCGGAAATCATATCGACTTGCGCGACTTCTCATTTCTATGAGGTCCTATTTCCCTTCTCCTTCTCTCCTTTGAGCGACCTTTATCCACTCATTTTACCACCGTCACTTGGCAAGGGACGCTCGATACCCTCGAACTCGCCCAACCGCGTCCATTACCAAACAAAGCCAAGCGGCTGCCTGCTTCCAACCTCGCGCGAAAGCTGGCTCCCTCGGCATCCCTCGGCAGCGCTGACTGCTTGGAGCGATCGACTACCGGCGAACCGATCGGCCGAACCCCACGCGCATAATACGAAGGAGTACCCGGTGCTCTGCTTGATCCCAGAGTGCCAGTCCAAGCGGTGGACCGGCACCCACACAACACCCCATCCCAAGCCGGCAGGATGAACAGTCGTCATCTGCCGGCTGGGCAAGGCATGCAGGTGACTGGTGCGCCTGCCGGAATGCCCGCCGACATGCCCACTGGCCCGGCTCAGGGTGGAGGAGGCGGCGGCGGCCGGGGAGGACGGGGACCGCGGCACTATTCCCACCACCAATATCACCACCATCAACCCATGCATCACTACAACTACGTCCCGCCGTACCCCGCCCAGTACTACCCGCCGATGCACCCGCACCCGCAGTACCAGAACGGTGGCATGCAATCGCCTTATATACCCTACCAGGCTCCGCCGTACGGCCGCTCACCTCCCCCAATGCAGCCGTACGTTCCGATGGCAGGCGTCAGTGTCCAGCAGAACTACTCTTCAAGGCACTCTCAGCAACAATCCCCAGTCCTCTCGAATCCCTATCAGCCCCCTCCCGCGCCAGCCGCCATTCCCCCTCAGACGCCTTCTTCCACCCATTCCTCACAAGTCCCTCCCGCCGCCGCGACCCCTCCTGTTGCACCTACCGAGGCCGCCAAACCCCGAGCCGCCGTGTCACAAGTCGATACGCCTCCACCGGCTCCTTCTCGACCTCCTTTCCGAGCTCCGGTAAGTTCATGCCGCCTACCAACTTGCCTGTTTCTGCCGGGGGCCAAACTGACTGTGACCGTTTTAAATTAGCTTCCTTGGCTGAGCAACCCAGATGAGTCCTTCCCCAAGCGAGTAGCGAAGAAGTCAAAGAGGAAACAAAGACAGCCATTGGATGGCATTGCCTCTGTTGAGCTTCCAGTTGAGCAGCATGAAGGCGCAGCAAGCCAGGCCAAGGCCGCCTCTGCGGCTGCCGAGTTCTCGGCGGCACCTTCGCCTGCGGCCACCGTCAAGCCCGCCCCATCCACCCGTCAACCTGTATCCCCTCCTCCCCAAACCCACCCAGATACCACGTCCACCACGCCTTCCACGCCAAACTCTTCTCGACCCGCTCCTCCGTCGAACATCAGCCCTGCTTCGACCAACGCCACCAAGGCATCCTCCCGCATTGCTGCTCCCGCTCTTCCGATCCTCCCGGCTGTTCCACGACCCAGCTCTAAAGACGCTAAGCCCCTCACAAGTGAAGGGGGGGAGGAGGCAAAGTCCGAAGCCTCTCAGGGCGACGAGGCGAAGGTGAATGGGGTGCAGCCCCAGCAGCCCGAGCCCGAGTCTTCCCCTGCCGCTGCTCCGGCTGAGGCACCCCAGAAACCCAAGTCATGGGCCAGCCTTCTGTCGACTCCGGCCTCGAGGCTGGCAGCCGGTGCCCCTGGCTCGGCAGAATCCTCTGCGAATTCGGCCGCAGGTGCCAACGCCGCCTCCGCGGACCTACAAGATGGGGCCGGCAGCATGTTTCCCAGGACCGCCAATTCCCTCTCTGAGGCTCTTCGGGCGTACCGTGTCGGCGCAACGAAGACCATTTCGCACATCGAGCCAAGGGGCTTGACTAACGGCGGGAATATGTGTTATATGAACTCGGTAAGCGTTGCATCCCTGGCGAGCGTGATCCAATGCGGTCCTAACCATGTTTAGGTCCTGCAAGTTCTCATCTTCTGCGCGCCCTTCTACGACTTCCTCGACCACGTCAGTAAGAAGGCTGTCCATTCCTTCAAGAGCGAGACCCCTCTGCTCGATGCTATGTGAGTCCGCCTGCCAGCCACTTGCCTTGGATGTCACCTAACAAGGCCCCGGTAGGATCGTCTTCATGCGGGAATTCCGTGTCATTGGGTCCGCAGACTCTGTAGAGAGGCTCAATCAGGTTATGCAAGGCAAGGACAGGGCGTACGGTGACCCGCTCACGCCCAATTTCCTGTATGACGAAATGAAGAGGTCAAAGTGGTTTGCGACTCTTGAGGTAAGAACAGACGGTACATTCCAAGTCAACAACAGCTCGCTAACAGTGGTACAGCAAGGCCACCAGCAGGATGCTGAGGAGTTCCTGGGATGGCTCCTCCAGGCTCTTGATGACGAGTGTTCGAAGGTGATGGGGGTCAACGCCGCGGTATCTGCTCAGGGAACAGATACAACCGATTCCAGTGACAAGGGCGACCCATCAGACGGCTGGCTGGAAGTCACGAAGCGCCAGAAGGCCGCGGTCACCCGGTCGTCTGGCCCTACGTCCTCGTCGCCGATCAGCAAGATTTTCGGTGGGCTCCTACGATCCGAATTTAGGGTTCCCGGGCTGAAGCCTTCCATTACCACGGAGCCTTATCAGCCACTGCAGCTCGATATTGGATCTCCAAACATCCGCACCATCACCGATGCCATGAAGGGGCTGACGAGCCAGGAGAAGATGCACGGCGATTTCAACTCGACTAAGGGCAAGAACGTGGAGGCGACTAAGCAAGTTCTTATTGACGAGCTTCCGCCGGTTCTCATCCTCCATCTCAAGCGGTTCCAGTTTGACGCTACTGGGGGCACGCTGAAGCTTGCGAAGAAGGTCGGATACCCGCTGGAGCTAGAGATCCCATCGCAGGTCCTGTCGAGGCAGAAGGTTGCAAGCCTCAGTGGGAATTTGCCCAGGTACAAGCTCTTCGCCGTCGTATACCACCACGGCAAGAACGCCAGTGTCGGCCACTACACGGTCGACGTGCGGCGGCAAGACGGCGCGCAGTGGATCCGGATCGACGACACAAAGATTGAGCCGATCCGGCCGGAGGATGTGACGAGGGATGGGTCGGAGGAGGAGGGGGCAAAGGAGGCTCGCAAGGAGGCAGCGACGACGAACGGCGGATCGTCAAACAGGTTCGGCGCGATGAACGATGAGGATACCGGGGAGGAAGACGGGTGGAAGCAGGTGACGTCGTCGGCCAACGGCGGGAACCGGAAGTGGGCGAACGAGAAGACGGGGGCGAAGAGCAAGATGGTGCACGAGGGGGGCAGCGAGAGGTCCGTTGCATACCTGCTCTTCTACCAGCGGGTCTGAACATGAGTGCATCGTCACGCATATCGGCGCTTTCAACGCATTGGGTACATACCACATTCTAGTACCAGTCATCGCATCCGCAATACGACGTCTTATACGACCTACCGCAGCGCCATTGAGACTAGCCCGTAGCTACGGGCTAGCCCAGCATTACCCCTTACCGAACGGCGGGTCACATCGTCAGACCCATTACGCACGAGGAGAAAGCCCGCCCACCGGGCGACACATGAGAGACGAGGGGAGGGGGCTATAGAGCACACACTGTTAATATAGGAATCTAGCAGGGAGGGATATAATATTGTACCAGGGGCGGAGAGCCCTCCAGGGATTCTTTTCACATTTTCGAGGGGCGGGGCGGGCGGAACGAGGGAACACGATGCTTGTATGTCGGCGTCCCTACGGATCGGAATTACGGAAGGGATATGGAACGGGGAGTCGGCCGGAGGCGGAGCGGCGGGGCGTGGGCAGCAGGGGCGAAAGTGTATGTATCAGTGTATAAATTTCCCTTTCCCTGAGGAGGCCGAGTCGTCGAGGAGCCGTGACGCACCTCGACCTTTTTGACCTTGACGGCGAGAGCACATTCTACGTAGTAATATGTTACGTCAGCTGCGCAACAACACGGCGGCGGCAGTTGAGGGACGACGTCGCCGGCCAGACTGCGATTTCCATTCCGGAGCATAACCCAACCCGGACAAGAAAAGTTCACGCAAACATGGCCGCCCCGACCCCGTTGCCCACGTACGTCTACAAGATCCTCGACGCGCCGCCCGCCGAGCCCCTGCCCTCCGAGCTGCCCGTCTCGGCCCTGGACGCCAAGGATGGCTTCGTGCACTTGAGCACCGCCGCACAGGTGAGCCCGAGCCCGCCGCGTTCCCTTTTCCTTCCCCCCTTTTGTCCGCTCTCTCAGCGGCCGCCTACGGAGCTTCGCCCCTTTTTCCAGGCCGGGCCTAACGCCGCCAGGTTCCCAACACGGCAAACCTCTTCTTTGACGGGTCGCCTTCCCTGTGGCTCCTCAAGGTCCCCCTGGAGAGACTGGACGACACCAGGTGGGAGGGCAGCGATGGGCTCGGCCGCTCCTTTCCGCACTTCTTCGGGAAGCTGGGCGCCGTGCATGTAGATAGCTCCCGGGAGCTGAAGAAGCCCGGCGACGGATGGAACGCCCTGAGAGATGCTTGGCTCGAATAAGTGTTCTGGGGATGGACGAGAGCAGGGCTACAGATAGATCAGATAGTTGTATCGGTTCCGCTTCTACCTCGGATAGTACAGTTACATACACCCCTCTCCCTAAAAGACCGCAACATTATCCGCCTCCCGCAGCCAGACACCAGCCAACTCTCTCGAGAGTCCTAGCCTCAGAATCCTCAGCACATCCGCGGCACTCGCGCCCGCCCGGAGTCCGCTCCTCCAGTCCCACCCCCTCGCCACCTTCGCGCTGGGCCCCACGCTCTTGTGCAGCTTCGACGCGAGCACGCTGCTCCCGCTCAGCATCACGAAACTACCCCCGAGCCCGCCCGTCGACTGTGTCAGGTCCGCTGGCGTCGAGCCCTTGAGGCCTTGCGCCGACGCCAGCACCAGCCGGAAGAACTCGTCGCACGAGGAGAATACGCGCGTGCCGACCGTCTCGAGGTCCTCCACCGCTTTGAGGAGCACGTCCATCTGCTCCAGCGTGAGGACGGCCGGGCTCTGGCCCACGAGGACCATCGCCTCGCCCAGGAGCGCCAGTAGGAAGTCCTCGCTCACCACCGCATCGCGGCTCTCATCGTACAGGCCACCGCGGATGTTGTCGTCCGAGCTCGCCACCACGGCCACCAGCGCCGCCGCCGCCCGCCTCTTCTTCGGCTCGCCACCCTCCCCGTCCCGGACTTCGTAGAATTTGCGCAGCGTCGCATATCCACTTAGCATGCGGCCCACCATCTGCGCGGCGTCGATGTCCCGCTTCGCAAGGTCCTCCAGCGTTGCGCCGCGGTCCGTGAGAAGGCGGTGAAGGTGGTCGTCGAGGTCGGAGGAAGCCGGGAAGGCGGTGGACTGGAGGAGGGAGTAGGAGATGAGAAGGTTAAGGACCTCCCGGACCTTGGGGGCCTTGTGAGCGAGGGCATAGTACCATATCGCTTCACCGTAGCGGTGAGAGTCCTGGGCTAGTAGATCGGCGAAGGTCTGCACCGCGTCAGCAAACATATTCCAATCAAAGGGGGCCCATTGTTACCATACCTCTACCGTCTCCTCGGCAAAGCTGACCATGCCAATGTCACTTAGTATCCTCCACATCTTGTCAACCGTACTGCTGGAGTCGGGCTGGAGCGTCTCCAGGATGTCGTGTAACAGCTCCCCAACAGTCTCCTCTGACTTCTCCACAGAGTCCATGCGACCTAGCACTTGGATGGAGACTTCCCATCCCTCACGTTCCGCCGAGATCTGATCAATGCCAGCCAGCTCCCGTGCGTACCAGACCAGCGTCGTATCCTTGATGCCCTCGACCTCGTCGGGTCCCTGCTTGGGAACGCCAAGTACGTCCAAGTCGTCATCATCCAGGGTATCCATCGTCATCATAGCCTTCGGCTGGGGCTTCGGCAGCCACTGCCCTAGGGACGCGATCTCCGCCGTGGCAGACGCTACCGGAAGAGACCACTCGCGAAGCAGCCCGATGACGGCCGCAAAATTGGCTTCGAGAGCGGACGCAAGGGCCACCTCGACCGGATTCCTGGGGTCAAAGTAGAAATCAGACTCGACGGCGGTGTGGATTGCTCTCGACAGCCGGTCAAGGTGGTCCTCGAGACCGACGAGCTGCGTCGAGCCCAGCAGGTTAAGCCGACGCTTCTTCGAGCTCTCCTTCTCTTCGTCCCACCAGCCGTACAGGCCAATGGTGGCCTCGCACCAGTCCTGGGCCGTCTCCAGGATGGCTGACTGGTCGCCGATGGCAATGTCGTAAATCGTATTAAGCTGCTCGTACACCTCCCAGGGAACCCGACTCTCGGCCTTGCGGGCGAGCCCTGCTAAGGACTGGCCAGTACCGTAACTTTCGCCGTTAGATCCAAACTGCTGCTGATCCCTTCCCTCAGCAAACCGTTGAAGACGGTCCAGTGAGGCTCGCGTCTTCACGCGGAAGAGAGTCCAGTCACTCCCAAGTATGTTCCAATCACCGCTGGCGCCGGGGCAGGTATCGAGCATGTCGCATGTCTGCCTGACGGCATGCTGTATGCTTTCTAAGGCCTTCCCTGTGTAAGTGGGAGGGCCACGGCCCCTCCGCACGTATCGGAAGTCTGCGGACCGGAGCAGGCCGGACGCCATCCCGACCTCGCCTCTCACCAAGGCCGTCCGCACGGTTTGCCAGAATAGGGTGTGGGAGACGGGGTTCGGTTCGTGGTGAGCCACTTCGTCCATTTGGTCCGGGTAGGGGTTATGGGCTTCGTTCAACCACTGGAACAGGATTTCCGGGAGAGGAGGTCGCCTATCGTGGTCAAGATTGTCTTGGAAACGGGTATGGTGCATTCGAATGACGAGATCGGCGACGAAGGCGGCCTTCTTGAACGGGTCGTCATCCAACCCAGGGCCGATCCCAGTTGCGTGGTCTTCCTCCGGATTCCCGAGGTTTCGCGCGTAGTCTTTCCAGATCTGCGTAAGCCGCAAGGAAGCGAGCGCCAGAGTGCTGTCGAGCTTCTCCGCATCATCCTTGGCACCAATACCCTCATCGTACAAGTGGCTGACGATATCTTCGGTCTCGAGTATCAGGTCGGGGGTCTCTTGTATGATAGCGTGACCCTGCTGGCTGAAGTGCTCTCGCGCGATAGATCCAAATTGGAATTCGGCTTTCCGGCCACCGGCAGGTCGTCGGGACGAGGCGCGGAAGATGGTTTCCGCCTCTCGTAGCGCACGCGCGTCAGCGGCAGGGGTGGTGAGCAACATGAGGTCCTCGTCGTCGTCGCCAGAATCCGCCATTTCAGCGTCCGGTGCTTCCTCCATGTCGAGGAATGGGTCTTCGTCGTCGTCGTCGTCGTAGGATCTCCGGTCCTCAGCTTCCCCGTCGCTCTCGGCATCAGCTTCAATCTCGCGAGTAATGAGATCTTCAACCTCGGCGTCAAGGGGATTGGATCCGGTAATGCCGAACCCCCCATAGCCAAAGTCATCGGTATCCTCGTCAGCATCGGCATCGGCGTCGGCATCAGCGTCGTCATCGTCCTCCTGGTTTTGGGCATTGTCGTAGGGCTCCTCGGCCTCAGCATTGCCTGGCAGTGAATCATCGTCGTCGTCATCGTCGTCGTCGTCAGAGAATTCGTCAAAAGCAAGGCGAAACGTTCCCGCACGCGTTGCAGGCTGCGCTTCCTGCTCGACACTATCCGCGCTTACGGACTGGCTCAAGCCTGATGGGCCTCGGCCCTTTGCGCTGCGCCCGGCGCGGGCGAGGGGCGAGCCGTCCTTCCTCCCGAAGCTCTTCGCGGGCCCCGAGGAACCGGACGACAAGGTGCGCTGGGTCTGCTTTGGACCAGTCATGCCGCGCATCATAGAGCTCCCTAGGAAGGAGGGGGAGGGCGCGCCAGCTGGTGTGAAGGACTGGGCTGAGGACGGAGGAGGCCCGGCTGGCGTTGTCGAAGGCTCGGAGCCAAAGCCGAACCGCGCCGCGCCACGAGGCTTTTCAGGCGTCGAGACATCGGACGGGCGCCCGAAGGAAGAGAACGGATTCGACATGACTGTTATGCGAGCGCGAGTCGACCGGGGGTTGCGGTGAGCCTCGTCAGGCTCGTCGGGTGGTGGGCGTGACGCGCCTAAACCGTCATGGGAAGACGAAGATACTCGATGTAGGGAGGGTGGAATCGATCACAGGAGGACTTCGTTACGGGGCTGCAGCCTATGCTGTAGTCAATTGACGATCCCTTGTTGGGAAGGGATGGGAGTCGAGTCGAGGCGTGTTGCGATGTTTGCTTGGTCGCGACCTCGAGCCTGCTGAACCATTCCAGTTGTCGATAAATTTTGGAGCTGTCGGTGGAGCGTGCAGCTCAAGCGTGCAGTGCTTCCCTGGCCAATCAGAACGCGTTTGGAGGGTTGGCTGCCAGTTGGCGCCGTCGCCGGGGAGAGGCAACGCACAGGCCTGATTTCTCCTGCTTAGTCACCATTTGTCTGCCTTCTTCCCATCGCTGCACGGCTGCTATGGAGCTCAGAGAGAGTTGCGAAATGCCAGGCGTCGCAATCGTCCCTCCTAGAGCCAGCCAAGCCCCGAGTCACATATTGACGCCAAGCGCTATGTGTGAACGCAAATAATGACCCATGAGAGGGACAAACTCAGGACAGACGCAGCTTACACTCCTGGTCCCCTGGCGTTGTCTACTTCTTAGTTGTCGGCCCACAGGTGCTTTGATACAGCTTGGCTAGGGACAGTAAAGCTCTCCCAAAGGGGCTCCGGCTTGGTAATACACGTCTGGATGCCCCAGATTCCGGGGACTAAATCTACCTTGCAAAGATATCTCTAGGTATTGGGCGAACACCTTGGCGAAAACGGACCAGGTACCATACTATGCTCTCTACCCGTACAACCATCAACAGACACTAGTACGATCGGAGCGACAGGGCATTGGACAAGCTCCAGGATACCGAAATATCTCCGCCAGATGCCTTGGCAGCTCTATTTCCCTGGCAGAGCTCCAGGCGGGGCGCCAATCGACGTCCAGGGAGGGAGAAAATTCCGGGGATGCGCTAGGGATATTCGCTCGGTTTCGCACACGGAGTTCGGAAAGCCACGCCGGCGGTGATTGAGGCCCGGAACACTCTCCGATGAAGCCGTGGTCGTGACCGGCATGGGAAGCCCATCTGATTTCGCTCCGGTGGAGTGAATGCAGGCAAGCGATGTGGCGACCCATCCCAAGACGGCCAATGGACGGAAGTCGACCTGGACGAAGAACCCGATGTTCGCTCGAGGCGCATCATCAGGCAGCACCTGGGCTCATTTCCCGCGTCGGGCGTGACTAACACCGGCAAGTGGGGAGTATCGGGTGCGAGGTCGTGGTGCTCGGTATGTGTGCGGCAGCACCTTGCAGTGCGGGGTGAGGGGTGTACATTGTGGTATAGCGGGGTCCCAGGGCCGGAGCAGGGCGGCACATGAGACCGCCCACAGCAACGGCCCATGGCTCGCCTCGAGCTGCCCAGCCGGCCACGTTCATGATGTAAATGCCGAATGTCGAATCTCCGGGTGTCTGACAGCTTCGGTATCGCGGAGAGCGCCGGCCCATGATTGGCCCGACCCGCGAAAAACATGCCGATGCTTTCGGCATCGGTCTCCACCACATCACGCAGACACCACTCATACACTGTGGATGGTGGCAGGACCCCGCCTCTGCTCCTGTCTGCTCCGGCCCCGAGCTGCCCCGCAGAGCACCAGTTCTAATGACAAATGCGACCGGAGCTCCTGCCGCAGTTATCACGTCGTTGTTCCTGTCTTCCATCTCTCTCGTCCCAGCTCCTGATCTTATACCCCTTTGCATTCATCCCAACTCGTAAAGCTTCCCGCTGATTCTCTGTCCGAGTACCGCATTCAACCATGGCGTCTACCGTTGGAAAGGTATGTGCTCGTAATAGACAGAGCTTGCCCTGCTGCCCTCCCCGCACCATCGCTTCGTGGAAGCACGGAATCGGGCGCCGGCTGGAGATGAATTGAGAGAGAGAGAGAGAGAGAGAGAGAGAGAGAGAGAGAGGAGAGAAAAAGAAACAGAGAAAGAGCAAGAGCACGAACGCGCAGTAGATGGTGTAAGGTTTCGCGTTCCCTGCTAACGCCATCCCAGACCATCACCTGCAAGGCCGCCGTCGCCTGGGAGGCCGGCAAGGACCTCACCCTCGAGGACATCGAGGTCGCGCCGCCCAAGGCCCATGAGGTCCGCGTCGAGATCTACCACACCGGCGTCTGCCACACAGGTACGGAAAGTCGCGCCGATCCGGGGTAATGCGACGCTCCATGCGGGAAGCTAAATTGACCCGCAGATGCCTATACGCTCTCCGGGAAGGACCCTGAGGGTGCGTTCCCCATTGTTCTGGGACACGAGGGCGCCGGAATCGTCGAATCGGTGGGCGAGGGCGTGACCAGCGTGAAGCCTGGCGACCACGTCGTCGCTCTCTAGTAAGTGTCCTGTCCGGTCTAGCCCGCGCCGGCCGCTTCCCGGCCCCCAATTTGGCCATTCGCCTGCCGCATGCGGAAACTAACACAATTCTTGCTCCGCCCAGTACCCCCGAATGCAAGGAGTGCAAGTTCTGCAAGTCCGGCAAGACCAACCTCTGCAGCAAGATCCGCGCCACCCAGGGCAAGGGGGTCATGCCCGACGGCACCTCCCGCTTCAAGTGCAAGGGCAAGGACCTCCTGCACTTCATGGGCACCTCGACCTTCTCGCAGTACACCGTTCTCGCCGACATCTCGGTCGTCGCCGTCCAGCCCGACGCCCCCATGGACCGCACATGCCTCCTGGGCTGCGGTATCACCACCGGTTACGGTGCCGCGACCGTGACGGCCGGTGTTGAGGAGGGCGATAACATCGCCATCTTCGGTGCCGGCTGCGTTGGTCTGTCTGTTATCCAGGGCGCTATCAAGAACAAGGCCGGCAAGATCATCGTCGTGGACGTCAACCCGGCCAAGGAGGAATGGGCGCGCAAGTTCGGCGCCACCGACTTTGTCAACCCCACCGCGCTCGGCGACCAGACTATCGTCGAGAAGCTGGTCGAGATGACGGACGGCGGGTGCGACTACACGTTCGACTGCACGGGTAACACGGCCGTCATGCGCGCGGCGCTGGAGGCGTGCCACAAGGGCTGGGGCCAGAGCATCATTATTGGTGTTGCTGCGGCGGGCCAGGAGATCGCCACCCGGCGTAAGTTTCCGGCTCTCTTCCCCCCCTCTTCTTCTTCTTCTTCTTGACGTCCATGGATCTTCCTGCTCCACGGTGTGTGTTAGAGTACGCTGCTAACCCCGTCCATAGCATTCCAGCTTGTTACCGGCCGCGTGTGGAAGGGCTCCGCCTTTGGCGGCATCAAGGGCCGCTCGCAACTCCCGGGCCTCGTGGACGACTACTTGCAGGGCAAGCTCAAGGTCGACGAGTTCATCACGCACCGTAAGACCCTCGCGGGCATCAACGAGGCATTCGAGACTATGAAGTCTGGAGAGTGCATCAGGGCCGTGGTCAACATGAGGGAGTAAGCTGTGACGAACGAAACAAAACCAAAAAAGCTCGGGTGTTTTATTGGATCATGTCGCACGGGGATGGTGTCTTTTTTTTGGGTCCGGTTGTGGCAGGTTTAGGGCTGCTATGGTAATGGTGGGACGTGTTACGGTTTTCATGATGGACACGACGAGGGCAGGGCGTGTCGTTGGACGACGGCCAACGTCCGTAGAATGTATCACCTAGACCCAAGTATGATCCCTGTTCCAGGCCCCGAATATGATGTGTCGTGTCGTGAATTTGCCGTCTCTATCGATGGCAGGCAGGTTCTTACGATCTTCTTATCGATCCCATGCGCAGCAAACATACAAGACGGCCGTTGATGGAGGACCCTCATGGAAGAGGGGCCGAAGATCCGGAAGTACTTTGCAAGGCCAACATAGTAGATTCTGCCCGGGCTCAAGAATACTCATTGGCTTACTCTGTCGTAAGACGCACCGCCTTTGGGTATTACCGTCCACATGGCCCTGTTCGCCGTCGTGCAACGAATGCACGGTCCCGCTTCCTCGTAACACACCAAAGCGAGCAAGGGTACGGCAAGAAACAGGTGACACCGGGGAACTACTAGGAATGGTTTTTCACTCAAACCATGTAAGACGGGATCTCACAGATGAGCACCAGGCGGAGAAACAGCTCCCCTCCCCCCCCCCGGCTCGACAGACGCACCGCAGATCGATGCCCAATCCCCCCCGGTGCGTGGCCGCGCGACGATCAAAGCGCCCGGGGAAGGAGGGGTGTGGTCGGGCGGCGACCCGCGACGGTGGGGTCTCGGTCAAGACAAACCACCGGCGCTGCAAGCCGGGGTGGGGGTGGATGTGGTCGGCTTCTGGGCCGGGTTGATTGGGAACACGTCAGGAGACGTCTCATTTTTGCCCGAGCCAAGGCGCCAGACGCAAAAGCGGTGCATTGGACAGGCCGGCTGCATTTCCGGCTCCCTGTTGCGGTTGGCATCGATGGGCTGTGTTAGCATGTGATGGGGAATGAATCAAGGTGGCAAGGGCGATTCCGCAGGGCGCAAGATTACGGGGCGGAACGGAAGGGCTAGCGAGCTCGCGGGGAGACGGCGCCAAACTCAAGCTCCACCGTTTTCAAGTGGTGCGGTATCGTTGGGCCCGAGGTTGTGCTGGGCTGGAAGCCCTCCTGCTCCTGGCGCAGGGCGGAAGCGGTTGGTCCGGCGGACAGGCGTTCACTGGCTCGGCCATGGCGGTTGTGAAGCTGTGGGCGAGGCGTGGCGCCCACCCCTGGGTCCATCTATCTGCGGGACAGCAGAGCAGGATGATCGTTTCGCAGTGCATGCGGCGTATTTGATCCTGTCCGTGCGGAGCGGCCCTCGTTGTACTACAGCAACAAGAGCCACCATGACCGTGATTCCCCTTTTCAGGTTTCTCCAGGTTCCCCCAGTCGGTTTTGCCAAACGCTGAAGGCGTCTCGGGTGATTGGACAGCGACGTCCCGCCCCGATCTGCATGTCTGAGGATCCCGATGGCACATCAGCCGTGCAAGGATGATCCTGAGACTCCGGCCCTCATGCCGTTTCGTGGCGTCTGGCTGGCAATAAATGATGATGTGCCCGCGCCGCCCCTTGTGTAATGGTATGGGGGGAAGAGCCAGCAGCCCGCCTCGGCTGATCAGGTCAGCTGGGCGATCCGTATTCGCAAATTATTGGGGACGGGCGCCGTGGCATGGCTTGTCCGGAAGAGGAAAAGGGGACCAGGGCGTGTGGAAGGAGGGTGGCCGGGGACCAGGTCCCATGCCTCCGCATGCGAGCCTCCGCAAACAGCCAGTCGAGCTGAACTGGACCGGACTGGCTGCTGGCCGAGGGAGCCTGGGCATGGTCGGGATCGGGAGACAGGCAGATCAGGCACCTCTCGTATTGTTGGGAGAAGTCGTTCGTGGACCGGCGCGGATTCGTCGGTTATGTGTTGCGCAGATCCAAGCAGCCGCGCTTTTAGCCCCGATCCGTCGGGGAATCTCTCGACGAGCCGGCGGCGGTTTCCGTTCCACTAACACAATGGAATAATACTCCGTACGTCGCCCGGCATGGAATCGGTCAGTGTACACACATGACCGTGGCGCAGGCGCTTTCGTCACGAACGACGGCTGGCCGCTAAGAGGTCAGCTTACATAAGGAGCGTCAATGCATTGCGTACCGCAGTTCGCTGCCTTGGAGTTCCCAGGAGTTCCACTGGGTGGCCTGCTGGGGGCCATGTGGTGGGCTGGTGGCCTGTCCGTACCTCGTACCCCGTACCTAGAACATGGATCTCGCACCTGCTGCAGTCCACATCCACAGAACCATCCAGCACAATCTGCTGGGGACCGGGTGGGTCTTTGACCGCCGCTTTAGCGAAGGGACGGCGCCGAAACCCCGGCTGAGGCTTTTCCGCTTTGGGGGATCCGTCAGACCCAGCCTCACGTGTCCTCGCCCCCACCGCGTGCCCGTCCCTCCAGGTCCCTCCAGGTCCCTCGCCGTCGCCGTCGCCGCCGCCGTCCCCGTCGCAGCCGCCCAAATTACTCATTCCGTCGGGCTCCGTCACAGCCATGTACAAGCAGCCACAGCCATCCACCCAGGCGCCCAGACCCGGCGCCTTTGCCCGCCGGCCCTCGTTGCGTCAGTCCAACCGCTGCACAGTACCTTTCGTCCCCCTCCGCGAGCAAGGCTACTTCGTACAGACCCTGGTATTTAGTACCTGGCTCCCGCCTCAGCTCCTTTGTTCGCCTCTTTCTCCTTTCTTCCCTTTCTCCCTCCTTCCCTCGCGTTTGCATTTCCCCTGATTTCCTTATTAATCACCTTGCATGCAACCTCCGACTCGGCACCGCTATTCGTCTTTCTTAAAACACCTGTCCCCCGTCTTCCTTCTCACGCGGCCGCAACCTGATCCATCTTTCTCCTTCCACAACGCCATCCTCTGTCACCTCGATCCCTGCGACCTCTGACCGCCGCCACTCCCACGACACTCTACCTTGGCGAGACGACTTCTCTCCCTCCCTCCACCGCCACGAGAGAACCGAACAGATCGCATACAGACTACCCGCCTTCTCTCTCCGTGATGGCTGGCGTCAAGAAGAACCGCTGCACCTTCAAGGAATGCCAGCTCACCGCCCAACGCATCGTTGGCGACTGCGGCTTCTGCCAGGGCCACTTCTGCAGCAAGCACCGCCTTCTAGAGGACCACAAGTGCGAGGGCCTCGAAGACGTAGGTACTCCCCATGATCTTGATTGCCTCAGCACTTCTGCCTCATCCACGTCCACGTCCTCCTCCACCCAGGGTTCCCCCACCGCCTTCCGCGGGCCCCGGTGGTGGCTCGTGGGCCTCTCCGACCTCCTCGCGAGTGATGACATGGACATGGCTGACGTTGCGGACCCCAGTGCAAGAAGCAGTCGCACGAGCGGAACGCCGCTCAGCTCGAGAACGAGCGGACCCAGGTCATCAAGGGTGTTTGATGAGAATTACGACGACGACGACGACGAGGCGGGCGGTGGCGACGCTCCCATGGGCGGCGTGTAAGGCGTCGTCCGCCTGCACGTCTGCGGATGCTCCTCAACGCGAGCTTCCGTTTAGACCATTGTCTGCCCTACGGGCCCGACATCGGCGGTGACAACTCGCCATGGTCAGAGACAATACTGGCCTTCTTCAGCCCGCCCGCTTAACCCTCTCCGATCTGTCGACACGGAACATGCCGCCCTCGTCGGCGCCTTCCGCGGCGAGGTGGCAAATCGAAGCCACTTAGCCGCCTCCGAGATTACGATGATGTACATTTAGCAACCTTACTATTTTTTTCAACCTTTCGCGCAGACTGGCTGCGTCGAATATGGCACGGCGTTTACGGGCATGGATTGTATTTAGCTGAATCTTACTCTCAACGAAGTATCTGCTGTCTTTCTTTGGTGATCTATGTGTGATGATTCCTCAGCGTGGATGGAATGCCAAATATTAATAACGCAGCCAACATTGTTCCTAGTAAAACGCTCAGGCCGAGGTTCTCGCAGTCATTATTCCGTGACCGGTCTTGCCGGCTCAGAATCCTTCTCACAATCATGCATGACTCCCGCCGCATCCGCAGCTCGCCCACGCCCGACCATGACGATTGGTCAGTTGATCGTCATAGCCCCTTACTCTCGTATCAGGAGCCCACCCCCCGGTCCGGTGGGTCGGCTTCCTGCGGTGGAGACGGGGAAAATGGGGGGGGGGGCGCCGGCTTGGAATTTGGGGGTGCCAGTGCCACCTTAACGCCGATATCGTTTTCCTTTTCTTGGCCTTGGTTTTTGGCGGCGTTTCGGGCGAATCCGCGTCATAATTCGGCAGTTACCTCAGGGGCTGTGGGTCGCCGGGAGTAACCTTGCTGGAGCACCAGCTCAGTCCGGGCGGAAACACCACCGCGGCGGAACTTCTTTGATGTCCGCACAAATACCTTTGTGCTATAGAATGGTCCTGAGGGCCAGACCTGAAAGTTGCTGTTGGTGCGGGAATTGCTGCCTTTGTTTCTCTGTGTATGAGCTTTAGAGGACTGGTCACTTGATGTTATGAAGGGCGCCGTGGACGTGTGAGGCATATAATTCTATTCACCTATGCGCTCTCAAGCCATCTCTCACCTAAATGGCGATCCCTTCCCAGGCGTCCATCCCGACCTAGCCCCGAAGCCAACTCCTCCACCTGACTTCGAAGGCGTGGTAGGCGGACCAGGCGCGGGCCCGCCACCGCTACTAGTACCCCCTTCTGGCAAGGGCGGCGGCGTCTCTGCCCCCAGACCTTCTCCCTCCTTTCTTGGCGGCTTAAAGTTTACCTCCCTGCCCCTCCGGTAGATGTCCTGCAGCATGGCGTCCAGGATCCCTGCGTCCTGGAACTCGAGGAACTTCCGGTACAGCTTCAGCGCCGTGCGCGCGTCCTCAATGGAGTCGTGCGTCTCGAGCTGGATGTCCTCCTTCAGCAGGCACCATGCCAGGAACGCGAGCGACAGCCGCCGCAGCCGCGACTTGAGAAAGAAGAGGTCGATCGTGTCGATCACCTGCGCTTTTGGGACGTGGATGTTAATGACCCGGAAGTCCTGCTTTAGTCCGTGGCCGAGGATGCGGCAGCCCGAGTTTAGGAGAATCCAGATTTTCTTGTACGCCGTCTTGAGGGAGACGAGGTTTCGCTTGGAGAGCCGCGGGTCGAGGTCCGTGCGGGTGATGCCCGAGTACGACGTGAGGTAGTCAACGATGGGCTCCTTGACGGCGATGTAGTCGTCTATGAAGGGGGTCCCTTCATCTTCGCCCTGTCCACGGATGACGGAGACCCTGGCAAGGGCGTATACTATCGGGCGGATGGTTTCTCGTTCGCCATCCGAGTTTACCTCGATCTCGGGCTGTCGGACTGCGACGAACTCCGTATCCAGAGCGATGATTGTCCCTGCCGTGGGATACTCGGAGGTCGGGTCCAACACTCGTGCGGCATCCTCTCCTCCGTTGTCGACACTAACCAAAGTTAGCCACACCTGCTACGGGGAATTGCTCCTGGCAGCGGGAATACGACTTACGAAGTTGCACGGTAGAGGAGGCTCGTGTCGAGGTTCTGCTTCCACGAGAAGTCCGCTACGTTTCTGGCTTCCTTGAGCTGGAACGATAGGACGTAGGGTATCTTCCAAGACGTGAAGTTGAGAGCCTCCTCCTTTGAAATCGGCTGGACAAGGAAATCGTTGAAGAGATGCCACTGGCTAGAAGATCCCTCAGAGGGGTTGGGCGTCGAAGGGGAGACTGAGCTCAGGGTTAGAACACTCATCATATCGTATACGTCTGCGGGGAGGATCTCGTACCGTTTATGATACCAACTAAGTGAGGGTTTTGGCCCTGCGTGCCGGTGATATTGACGGCTAAGCCAATCAAAGAGTAGACCCGAATGTTATGGAAACCTCGCTGTAGGTGATGCTTCAAGTCATCTCCTTCGTAGCAGAAGAATTGTCCCTGATCGACAATTATCCCAATCTCGTCCGGAACCCATCCTGGCGTGCACCACAGTTGACTCTGGTCCGCGTCCCTGATGGCTGTGTTAAGCATAAGGACGGAGGGGGCATTCCGGGTGGTTTTGCGAGATGACAGCGTCTGATAGCGCTGACACCGATTGCACCAGCCCTTCGATGTCGTTTCCCTCTCGATGCTAGCCTTGAGAACCTGAGAGAAGGTGGGTTTCGTGTACTTCTGGTTTCGGGTAAGGATTTTGGGCTATATCTGTTAGCGAGTGAGTCGCGGTTATTTAAAACCCTGTCCAATACTCACCATAGGAGGATACAACAAATCGTTGACGAATGTTGAGCCTGGCCTGGTGTATTCGTTGCCACATTTGGTACATCTTATATGGCTCGTGGCCTCAGTCGCCAAGACCTGAATTTGCCAGTTAGATGCGACGCACACGGCTTCCATAATGCCCTGGTTCACTTACTTGTTCGAGAGTAGTGGAGACATCCTTGGGAGAGATGGAACGGAAGTCCTGGACCATTCTATCCAACAAGAACCTTGTCAAGCCTTGCAACATGGTTGCGTAGGACGACCCGTGGAGGTCCTCCTCGAGAAGCCCCATTGGGCCAGCTGAGAACGGGAAGCGTTAGCCAAATGTTACTGTCGAAGAAGTAGGGCAGCGTACCCTGCGGATGGTTGCTCAAAGTTTTCAACAGGTTCGTGGCTTGGCAGATAGAACCCTCGGCCTTCTGGAGCATGTCGAAGAGAAACCCGACCTCGCAGAGTAGACAGTCTTCATCGATGCATGACGTTGAAGCGTGGTGCAAGGCGAGATTGCGAATTATGGGGGTGAAATGGAGAAGCTGCAAAAGCGGATTTGCGTACGAGTTCGCGATGTGAATCTCGAGCCCAGAATAGGGGGTTTTGTTGTAGTACCTAGTAATTTGTGAGCGGCCATAAACCAGGATATCCCTAGGGGGTGGACATGAAGACTTACCCGAAGTCAAAGTCGTCGACGCCGAACTTGCTGTATTTTATCTCAACATTTCGATACATGACGGGGACCTCGGAACTCGATGCGCTCGAAAAGTTCGTAGTGATGTCCTCAGCTCGATCATCCGAGGGAGGATACCCGGAAACGGAATTAGCGGATTCTCGGGCCTTCTCGCTTAGGAACTTAGGTGCTTGAATGCCCGAAGCAGCTGTTCTCTCGGACTTCCTCGTCCTTTCAACTTGATTCCGACGAAGTCCCCTCGAGTTGTGACCATAGAGCCCGAAGTCTGCATGGGCGAGTGTATCGATGAAGTGGGGGTCGAACTTCACGGGGGGCGCCCCGACTTCCGACGCGGTGTGAGGCCATGCTGATAGCAACGTGTCGCGATAATATGGCATGCCGGTCGAATTGAACGGTCTTGAACGTGGCCCGAGAAACGTTAGCGGGGGCTGTGTGTGAAAAGAGGTCATCTCGGCGGCCCCCCAGCTCACTTACGTATTTGCTGTCCAGTCAACCTGTGGCGCCTCGACGGGGTCGGCGAACTGGGTAGGTGTTGGGAAGTCCACGAAATGGACTTTGGACGGCGAACCCCAAAGGTGAATGTGCCCTTCAACATCGGCTAGGGCAAGCGCCTCCCCGGACGGAGCGATGTCAAACATGCTGAGAAAACTCAGAACATTGGCTTGCCGGACATTGCTAGTGTTCGGGTTCACCAAGTCTAGAACGTGCATCTGACCCTGCTGGGAGATCACAATGCTTGTTGTAGACATTCTAGGGTGCATCCTGACGAATGCCGCACCTGCTGGAAAGGGGATTGGGGGTGTGGACGACATCTTCTTGATATCAAAGACGTTCAGAAACGGGTCGAGCATGTAGTTTTGACCCCCTCTAAGGGAGAAGCCACATGTGACGATGAAGTCGTGCTGAGCGTCCATGTTGTTTATCATGGCAGAGTGCGCAACCCACGTCTTTACAATAGCAAAGGACGTGGGATCAAGTAAGTTGACGATCCCGGTTTTGGTCGCCGCGCAAATGTACTTACTCCGCTTCATGATGGAGTAGTGGCTATCGGTTGGGACCTGTCGACGCCCACAGGGGACAAGTTAGGAAGCGAAGCCAAACGACGGCGGGGTAGGCCTACCCTTTTCACCACCTCACCCTTAGTGAGGTCGATGACGAACATGGTGTTTTGCCAACCAGCGACCACAATCTCCAGCAGCCCCTTAGATGTGAAGCTCATACATCGTAAATCTTGGAACTCTGGAAGTCTTCAGACACGAGCATACGTTAGTGAATGCGGTTCTATAAATCGGGGGCGGACTAGCTTCAAGAACACGTACTCTAAATGCCAAAGAGGGGGGCCGGATCGACTCGACATGTGGACGTAGTTGGAGCCGAGGCTGACGATGCCCTTGTCACTGACCAGCAGCTGATGTACAGCCCCAGTCTTGTGAGCTTTGAGAGAAGTGTATCGCCGTAGATCGTTGCCGTAAAACGACGTGACTCGCCCCTAGATTTGAGGGTTAGACAGCGCGGCGGCGCGGATTGGGGTTCTGGGGCCATGTTCTCACGGATCCGTTGCCAGTCCATAGTAGATTCTGGTTCGTGTCAAAGACAATTGCGGTAACGGCAGCTTGGGAGCCGTGAGGGGTGAGACTGGACGGGGGCAGTGAGATGCGAGCCACCTAGCGCTGGTCGTCAGCCTGAGATCAACCAGGGTGAGATTTGAGTTCCGTGACGGGAGTGAGGGCATGGGAAGCGCGGATGGGAACGGCTGGGGACACAATCCCCGCCTCCAAAAGACGAACCTCGTCCCAGTCTCCGTCCATCTCGAGTGTCGGTATCCCACAACGAGCGGGGGCGGCGACGGGAAACGATGTGAATACGACTACGTGATGATCGGCGGAGGGTCTGTTCTTGGTTTTGGCGCAGCTGTATTGAAAGCGAGAGTCATCGGCAAAGGCTACAGTGGCTCACGTGACGTTAATGTATTAGCCGCGCATAGAGAATTTGACGACACGATGGAATGTGGGCTGAGGAAAGCATGTTTGGAGGCCCCGGTGATGTTGTCAGTGGTTTGCGCGGTCGCTTCGTCCAGCTCGACCGCGGGGTGAAGCCGGCAATAGTGGCGGGTCGCGTCTCGTCCGCGCTGTGCGGAGCCTGGACTCCACGCTGGAACCACCGCCTGCCTGTCCGGAGAACAGGCAAATATTTAGCCGGAGATGAACCACCGCAGGGAGAGTTCATTACACTTGGTACTTGCACAAGCTGCTTACTCAAATTCCTGGTCTATTTTGCAGCGAGATGAACCACCACAGGGAGAGTTTATAACACTCGGTACGTGTACATTGTACAAGCTGCCTACTCAAATGCCTGGTCTATTTGCAGCGCCATCTCACAACACCAGCTTGTGAAACGATGTCGATTACTCGAGGCGTATAATGATTACATGAAAATAAAGTCCATACAAGCCGTGCTCCGGAGCCCATTACATTCGAATGCGACACTTCCGCCAGGCTATCTCGCCTTAGTGAATCTCGGAATGGCGACTCAACCACCCATCCATACCCACACAGCTATGGCTCTTCACACATCACACCGGCTATCCACCGGATCCATCCCTCCAGCACCGGAATAGGAGAAGCCTGGCGATTATCCGTCGATAACCTCCCCCTCCTGAGAATCAGTAGCCCCGGCGCCGTTTCGCAGCTATCATCATATCTATGAACTCCTCCCTGTCCACCCCTCCCTTGCCAGTCAGGTCCGCCTGCGCAATCATGTTCGCCATGTCCTTGTCCGAAGCCGTCGACCCCTGCTTGATCGTTGAGTTGACGATCCTGAGATCCTCGAGCGTTATCATGCCATCACCATCCTGGTCGAACATGTCAAATGCTCGACTGAGCTCCTCCCGGGGATCACGACTCGCGATGAGCGTTGTCGCGATCACCTCGAACGCCTGGGCGGTAATCCGAAGACTTGGCCCTGGACAGGGCTCATTTGGGGGGTGCCACGGCGGGGCGATGCCGTTCTTTGTCAAAAGATCGTAGACGCGGGGTTTGGGTAGGTCAAACCCGAGCGTTTTGAGACCGAACTTGAGTTCATGGTAGTCTAGGTACCCATCATGGTCTTGGTCGAAGAGGGTAAACTAATACCGGCATTAGCGAGACTGTACTGCTCCAAACACATGGTTTGGTGATAGAGGCCGCGAGTAGCATCGTGGCCTTGGCCTAAAACCCATGCCGGAATGAGGAGTGCGGGCCTGAGTACCTACAGCTTGTGAGACTTCTCCTCTTTGCTCCTCGGAAAGCTTCTGGCTATTGTCTAGGGCTTCTTGGGGACTGGGATCGTGTGAACGTCCGAACTGATCCCGAGGCTGGAACGATACGCGGCCGTCTCGTGGATGAGCCATGCCTGGGTATGACCGATGGGTTGGGGTGCGTGGTGGATGAGATAGATGGGGTGGGTTGTTCATAGCTGGCGAGCGGTGACGGGCGAGGTGGAAGGAGCCAAGAACGTGTCCCGAGGTCCTTCAATCCAGAGATGCCGCTGTTTTTGCGAATAATTGCTCTCTGAAGTTTAGCACGCCAAGAACGGCAGGTGGCATCGAGTGCATTCCTTGAGTGAGATTTCAGGGGAAAGAAGGCCTGGAGAGGCCTTTGGCTTCGGCGATGCTGATTCCGTCTGCGGTGTTGTTCTCAGACCCTCCCCATGAGAGGCGAGCAATTGTGACACACGCGCATACGAGTAGTACAGGCTTCGAGCTGAGGGACACCGGGCATGTGGGGAAAACTGGCACCGACCGCGAACGCGTGCAAAGACGCGACCGACCCGCCTTGCCATGTTTCCTCTGGCATGGATTGCTGAGAATGGAAGGCTTCGGATTATGTCATCTCACACCCCATTATTAATGCCAGATGACAAATACCTTGAGAGGCGGTACACCAAGGCAGCAGGAATAGGCAGCAGGAACCTCTGGGGCTTGTAGCTTTTATCAATTTCATTGGCTCCTTGGGAGTTCTGGCCAATCAGGGTCGCTTCACGGGTTGGGCGAGACAAGTTGTAAGGCAGAAAAGAATGTTGCTCCAAGACCGGCCCAGCCTCTCTCATTGGCCACCCGCGCTCCAGGCCTGAGCGAAAAGAAACCAAAGCATCCCACACCACACCTCACATTTTGCCCTTCGCCCAGCTCCTTCTCCCATCGAGGCCTCAAGAACGTCGCAACAGCGCACGCCTCAACCGGACAACCCCTTCGTGGAGCACCTTTCGGCTGCACCTGGGCGACTGCGTAGTCTTTCCTTCCCTCTATTTATTTCCTTCCGTTCTCACACTGCCCCAATTCTTCACCCCTTGTCTTTCCTTCTCTATTCCTTCCAGTTTCTTCCTCGACATCGCGACCTCTACTTTCCACGGTGTCTCCGGACATTCCATCGACTCGATATCCGACCGCGCAGTCCGTCGAACCCTCCTATTGCGCGCATATGCGCGACTAGCCGCGTCTTCACGTATCGTTAGGACACGCTCTCGAGCGTTTTCCGATCGCCATCGCGCGACGAATATCCTTCTACTTTCTCGCACCATCATCGCGGCCCGCAGGCGCTGCTCAACATGAGCTTCGGCGGTGGCTTCGGCGGCTTCGGCCAGTCGAACAACAACCAGCAGTCTACCGGGTTCGGCGGCTTTGGTGCCAGCACCGGCAATACCACTTCTGGTAGGTTGTCCTCTCTTTTTTGTCAAGCACCCAAAACCATCACATCCGGCCTCGGCGACTGTACTCACACCACTGGCCTCCTGCCCAGCGTTCGGCTCGAGTAACACGGGTGCCTTCGGCACGAATACGTCTACTGCCACTGGCAGCGGCGGCCCCTTCGGTGGTGCTGCTGCTGGCAGCAGCGGATTTGGCTCCGGAGGTTAGCATCGCGAAACCCCTTCGCCCCGGGCACGAAGGACCTTGCTATTGCCGTTTTCTATTGTGCTCTCTACACATGTTTATTCACGCTCTATTGTACGGCAAAACGCTAACAAGCTCTTCTCCAGGCTTCGGTTCCAACACGCAGCAGAGCTCCGGCTTTGGCAGCAAGCCAGCTTTCGGCGCGTCGTCCGCTGGAACTGGTGGTGGCCTTTTCGGGTCCTCCAACACGAACACCGGAACTACTGGAGGGTTCGGTGGGTTTGGTGGCGGGAACACGACCAACACAAGTAATACCTCGGCGTTTGGATCGGGCTCCGGCGGTGGTGGGCTTTTTAGTTCCGGCACCAGCAAGCCCGCATTCGGCTCGAACACCCCCTCGACCGGCGGATCCCTTTTCGGCGGCGGCGGCGGCGCCGCTGCTGGCAGCAGCACTGGGGGTGGCTTCGGCGCCTCGAACAATCCCGGCATTGGCGGCAACGTGGGCGACCCTCCTGGCACGGCAAACACCACGTTCCAAGCTTTCGTTGAGCGGGAAGGGAACTCGTCGACCCAGAACTCTTTCCAGAATATCTTGTTCCAGGACCCTTACAAGAAGTGGTCCTCCGATGAGCTGAGGTTGGCTGATTATGCCCAAGGTCGCCGCCACGGAAATGCTACTGGGGCTGGTGCCTTCGGTGTGAGCTCGGGCTTTGGATCCGGGGCATCTGGTTTTGGAGCGAACACACAGCAACAGCAACAGCAACCGGCCTCGGGCTTTGGTGCTAATACCGGTGGCTCGGGACTTTTTGGCTCAGGCAACACTTCCACTTCTACGGGATTCGGCGCACAGAGCAACACGGGAACCGCCTTCGGCTCGAGCGGCGGTCTATTCGGCGGCCAGAACAAACCGGCGACTGGAGCTGGCATGTTCGGATCCACGTCCACATCCCAACCAGCTCAGTCTGGCGGTATGTTCGGTGGGACAACTGGAGGAACTAGTGGGTTCGGGAGCGGGGGGACCTCCACGGGTGGTTTTGGCTCTGGAGGCACGGGTAGTGGCGGCGGCCTCTTCGGCGGAGGTGCCACCCAAAACAAGCCCAGTGGGCTCAGCTTTGGCAACACAGGTGGTAACACGACCGGAGGATTCGGCGCGACCGGCGCAACGGGCGGATTCGGCTCCGGTGGCACCAACACGACCCAGTCAGGGGGGCTCTTCGGTGGCAGCACAACCCAAACCTCGGGTACCGCTGGTGGCGGTCTGTTCGGCGGCGGCGGCAACCAGCAACAGCAGCCCAGCGGATTCGGCTCTGGCACCTCTGGGTTCGGCGCCCAGAATCAGCAAAAGCCCGGCGGCCTTTTCGGCAATGCAGGTGGTGGAACTTCAACGGGCGGCGGCCTCTTTGGTGGTGGTGCCTCTTCGGGTGGTGGGTTTGGAGCATCTAACCCCTCTGGTTCGACGGGGACCGGGCTCTTCGGCGCCAAACCTGCCACCGGGGGAACGGGCGGTGGCCTCTTTGGCGGCGGCAACACTACAACCCAGCAGACCGGCGGAACGGGCACTGGGCTATTTGGCGGCCTGGGCTCAGGTGCTCAAAATCAACAGCAGCAGCAGCCGCAGCAGCAGCAGCAGTCTGGGGGGGGCATGTTTTCGTCCCTCGGGCAGAACCAACCCAAACCGTCTCTCTTTGGCGGGGGGGGCCAGCAGCCTGCGGGTACTGGCCTTTTCGGGGGCCAGGGAACCCAGCAACAAGGCTCGATGTTCGGCAGCTCTGCCGGCCAGCAACAGCAGCAGCAGCAGCAGCCGCAGCAGCAGGCCCAAGGCTCCCTCTTCGGCGGCTCCATACTGGGTGGCTCCCAGGGCGCTGGTGCCACCCCCCAATCTCTTAGTGCGAGCATCACTGATGTCTCCGCGTATGGCACGCCATCCCTCTTCTCCAATCAGGGTAATGCGGAGGCCGCGAACCCGGGCCCTCTGGCCACGCCGTTATCTTCAAAGGTGAAGCCTAAGCGGGGATCTATTCTTCCCATGTATAAGTTGAACCCCGCTTCTGCCCGCTATGTTACCCCCCAGAAGCGCGGCTTTGGCTTCTCCTACAGCACCTACGGCACGCCGGGCAGCGCGTCGAGTACGTCCAGCACTCCTGGCACGATGGGACGGAGCCTTCTCGGAGCGAGCCTGAACAACCGCTCATTGAACAAGAGCGTCTCGGCCAGCAGCCTTCGACGTAGCTTTAACGCCGAAGACAGCATCCTCACTCCTGGCGCGTTTTCGGCAAGTGGCGGTCCACGGTTTTACGGTGGTAGCGGAAGCGCGAAGAAGCTCATCATCAATAAGGACATGAGGAGCGATCTCTTCTCCACGCCAACCAAGGACCGGCCGCTCTTGGATTCGGGTGCTGGGTCTCGTAAACTCTCAAAGCGCGTGAGCTTTGATACTAGCACCGCTGAGGATGAAGAGAGCGGGAGCCGAGTCAGCACGCCCACCACCAACGGGGCCACCTCGGTATCGCACGATGCTAGCAACGGGGTAAGGCCTACCCCCGATGGCGCCACCCCGGACATGGAACAAGTCAAGGGGAATGAACTGGCCATTGTCCACGAAGAGGCTGCGTCCCCCGACTCTCGAGCTGCACTCGCCGGTGGCGTTGACCAGGCACCTGGTTCCTACTGGATGAGTCCCTCGAAAGAAGAGATCTCGGAGATGAACAGGATGCAACGCCAGAAAGTCTCCAATTTCGTTGTCGGACGTCGCAACGTCGGACAAATTGCCTTCAAGGCTCCCGTTGATTTGAGCAACATTGATCTGGACGACCTGTTCGACAACATCGTTATTCTGCAAACCCGGTCCGCCACGGTGTATCCTGTTGCTGCCAAGAAACCCCCTGTCGGGAAGGGCCTCAATGTTCCCTCGAAGATCTCTCTCGAGCAGTCCTTCCCCCGTGGGAAGGACAAGCGACGTACTACGGATACGAGGAAGTTTGCCAAGCACGTTGAAAGGCTAAAGCGGATCGAGAACACTACTTTCGAGAGCTACGACCAGGAGACCGGCATCTGGACTTTCTCTGTGGAGCACTTCACCACTTACGGCCTCGACTACGACGACGAATCAGATGGCGAGTCCATGGCGGTCGATGAGCGCGCGAACGGCTCCAGGCAACCCCAGGACCAGTCGTCCGAAGGGGAGACCGACCCCGACGACACCTTTGACTTCCGCCAAGGACAGGGGCTGCCGGGTGCGTTTGACCAGGCGTATAGCCGTGCCGAGGGTATGGCGCGTGGCACCGACGAGCCGTCTTTTTTAGGTGTTAGCTCCGCGGGTTCGGCGCCTCAGCAGCTGGTGCTCTCTGTAGAGCAGCGCCAGACTGGCGACGAATATGATATGTCCGAGAACGAGGAAATGACGAGCGCCTCACTCGGACACCATCCCGCCGCGGAGCAGGACCAGTACTCGTCCGACAATGATGACGATATGATGTCGGTTCACGAAACCCCGGGGGGGATCCTCAGGGCAAGAATGCGAGCAATCAAGGATTCATCGGCGCCGGTAAAGATGCAAGTGGCGGATGGGGATGACTGGATGGATATGCTTCAGAAGACGGTCAGTCCCCAGAAGAGGGACCGGGCACAGCTCCGCGACTTGAGAGACTCGGTAATGCAAGAGCCGCCCGAGTCCCCTACTGCCGCCATAGGCCAGAAGCGTGCAGCCCCCCAGCCAACCGCCGACACGCGAGGCTTCGCTACGAGCATCGACCTCATGAACTCGTTGTTCGAGAAGTCCAAGGTGTTGCCTCGAAGCGATCGGCCCGAGACAAGGGCGTCGAAAGGGTTCCTACAGGTTGGTGGCCCCCGGCTGTAGTGTTTAGCCCTGCCTTTTTCTTTTCTCCTTGCTGCGGAACTGTTTGTTTTGGAGTTAGCCGTCTCATAAATAAGCTTTCTGTTATTTCGCCTGGCTTCTTGTACTTGTGCTAAAATCTGAATTTCCTAGTGGCCCTACGAACGTCGGGCAAAGATTGCCCAGCCGTCTGGTGACGATGCGTCTGATGTAGCCCGAGCGCGGTGGGGCCCAGGCGGGACTCTCATTCTTCCAGCGCATCCTTCTACCGCGTCTACCCGGGGGGTGCAAGATACTGGAGACATGGTCATCCTGCAGAAGAGGCGGGTGCAAGATGATGTACCTGGCGTTGTGATGGCGAAATTTTCAAACGAGGTAGGTTGTAACTTCCTTTCCTGCAACATGCTCTCATTCTAACAGGCGCCTCCTTCAGCATTCAGCAGCAGCACTCCACTCCCAACTTCGACTCACCAAGTTCGGCGTGGCGGATGGCGTACCCAAGGCATCCCTACATGTGACCAAGTTCTCTCACCTCTTCCATGACCGCAGCGCGAACGACCCCGGCACGCGGCACGAGAAGCTGGTATGGGAGCTGGCTAGCATTCTGTTCGACAATGCCTCCGAGGACCGTGAGCAGCCTGAACCCCACGCGCGCAAGAATCAGCTCTCGAGATTCTGGCGCGATTTGGTCGCCGATGCGTCATCCAGGTCGACGGGTCTCGCCAAGTCAAACGAGGAGAAGGCGGTCGCGAGCCTGGCGGGCCACCGTGTCCAAGATGCATGCAACTACCTTACGCAAGGGAAGAACTACCACCTCGGCACCCTCGTGGCACTCATTGGTACGGATGGCGCTTCCAAGAAGGTCATGAAAGACCAACTCGCGGAATGGCACAACTCGAACTTCCTGTCCGAGTTCACTCCAGCTATACGAGCTATATACGAGATGCTTTCGGGCAATGTCTGTGTGTGTGAGGGGAAGAAGGGTGTCCCAGTGGAAGATCGTCTCGACTCGTTCGTCATATCCGAGAAGTTCCAGCTCAACTGGAAGCAGGCCTTCGGCATGAGGCTCTGGTACGGTGTCTCGCCAAAGGAAGACATATCGACGGCTGTCAGCCTATTCAAGTCGGACATCGAGCAAGAGCGGGAACAGCCGCCCCCTACCTGGTTTGCCGAGGAAAACATCAAACCCCTCTGGACGGATCCCCATCCGGGCCGCCGCGAAGACCTACTCTGGGGTCTGCTCAAACTCTATGCGGACGACGGCTTCGGCCTTGAGGAGATAACTGGGCCGGAGAACTCACAGCTGTCGCCCGTGGATTTCCGGCTTTCCTGGCAGCTAGAACAGGCATTGACGTCGACTAACAAAGCATCCTATGGCCAACAAGCAGCCAAGTTGGCCGACGCCACCACCTTCTCATTCACGTCGCAGCTCGTCAGTGAGGGCAACTGGCTCGAAGCCGCCTTCGTCCTCCTCCATGTCACCAACCCAAAGGCGAGGGAGCAGGCAATCCGGGACCACCTCTGTCGACACGCTAGTCTCATGGGTCCTGAAACGGGGGACAACTTTGTCACACTCACCCAGACGTTCAAGATCCCCGCTGCCTGGATATGGGAAGCGCAGGCACTCTACATGCGAAGCGTGGAGAACGATGCCACGGCCGAGGTGCAGTGCCTTATCCGAGCTGGCGCCTATCCCGAGGCGCATCGGCGGCTTGTGGAGCAGGTGGCCCCTCAGGCAATCATTGAGCGGGACTATCAGTCTCTCTCGGACATACTGTCCAAGTTTGAAGGCAAGGAGGACCTGGTTGCGGACTGGCCGCGCGGAGGAGAGGTGTACCAGGACTTCCTTTCTCTGAAGCGGCAGCTAAGCAGGAGGGAGGCACCGCCGACGCAGCTCCTGCAGAAACTGATCAGGAGCCTCCCATCTCTGCAAGACAACCCCAAGACGTCGAGCACGTACAACACGGCTGCTGTGACGGAGATGAGCGGCACTGTAGCGAGGGCTATATCCGACTCTATGGATGGGGACCAGGTACGTTTGCCTCGATTGCGACGTGGTGAGCGAGATACTAACATGACGCAGAGGACCCTCCTTCCCAAGGTGCTGGGGCTACCCCTCACCGAGGATAACCATCTCGCGCACTCTGTCAACTTGAGCCTGGCTTACTACAAGGCGGTGATGGCCAGATAGATGACGGCTGAGACGGGGCGAGAGGCTCAAGACCGGGGTGAAGGGAAGTGTCGGATCTTGGGACGCCCGGGGGAAATGTAATGTGAGATATTGTGAGGTCGGACCTAGTTTGTTCACGACCCGGCAGAACCTAGCTGAGGAAGAAAACGGCCGATGTAGAATACCATAGCCTGGCCGTTTCATTAGGAGACGAGCCGTAATGATTGTTTCTTTGATCCAGGTGTAACGCGCAAAGTCTCGATGTGACGCTGACCGAACCACCGCGAAGGACTCTCCAGAACTGAACGATCATCTCATGTTGACTGGCGATGAGGATGGGTAAAATTAAGCGCGCCATGGGTCTCGTGGGAATGACGTATCTCTGCGTACAAGGAAAACGCCCTGACCCCACTAAAGCCGGCGCATCGTATCCTTGGAACAACACAGTCAACAACATGACAGGCCTGAGAACCCAGAATGGACTCTGGACGCTCTGGGCTCGCACAGTGCCAGCCATGGGGGTCCATTCCAGTAATTAGGTCCAGTCCAAGCCCAGACAACTAACTCCCTTGGATGGAATCTCGGCGGGTCGCTGCAGATTCAGGAACTACCCGAGCGGGCGTTCAGGTGCGAGCATGCCAGCAAAGCCTCGATCTCCCTCCCGGTGCGCCCGCTGCCATTGGAACAAAGAAAAGAAAGACCTGCTGTTTGAATGGCTGGCGGTCGGGCCGGTGCCCCGTCCAGGCGCAGAGCTTCCACCACAGTGCCTTATATACTGTCCGGCTGGATGGGAAGAGCCCTGAGGACCTGGGCTGGTTGCGAATCGCCTCCACATGCGTGCATGTATGTACATATGGATGGCTGTTCAGGGTACGGAGGTACCTCATTATTCATCACGCCTGTGAAAGGGACGGGCGTCCACGCCCAGACTCCATCCCAGCACTGCCCCATTTCAGACGGTGTTCGATCCACCAAACCGACCGTCGCACCCCCATCAAAGCCCCTGCCGCCAAAGGCTCCCTCTTCCCTTTTCGCCACGCCATCAAGCCCTTTCCTGGTACTCGGCCAGCTCCGGTGCGGAAAGGTAAAGCAGAGCTTAATTTCCTTCCGCCAGCTCGAACGCCGTCTCTCCAGAGCTCTTAGCATCGCCCCGTCCAACCTCCCCCTATCGATCAGAAACCTTGTGTCGCAACGCTTGGTGCTGGTCCTGTTTACCGTTCTCTCCGCCCGAACCCTCTTCCACCCCTTGTACCTGTACCTGCCCCCGGTTTCACGACGCCCAACGTCTCCATCGTCATATCCGACGTCGGCTGCCAAAGCAGACGACATCGCAGCTTGCTCCTTTCCATCACCTGCGCCATCCCGGACGAGAGCCCGATACCTCCGTACAGAGGGCCCCGAGCCGCGCGCAACCGCCTTGAAGATAGAGTTTAGTGTCGCCCGTCGCTTTGGGTGGCTCGACGCGCGTCGACTGGCCGACAACGAACCTTGAGCGCCCCCGTGACTGGAATTTGGTCCAGACACATTCGCCCTTTACCAACCAACGTCAACCGTCAGACCTCGCGCAACCTCGACCGAAGCCGCACTCCCGGCCCCGACTAAATTCCATCCTTCCTCCCGACCGTACGCATCGACCTCGAGCGTTTCCTCAAAGCCGACCGTAGCGCCCTCGCCTCATCGCCACGGCTGCGTGTACCCCGCGTCCCATGCGAGATTGAGCCGCGGAACGTCGCCTCACCCCCTTTCGCCCCGACTCTCTCCCATCTCCCCCGTGCACACCGTTGCCGAAACAGTCGCCCATCATGTCCAAGGTAATGAGGAGCGTGAAAAACGTGACCAAGGGCTATTCCCACGTCCAGGTCAAGGTGCGCGAAGGTACGTTGAACCCTTCCCAGACTCCGCGAGCGACTTGCAGCTCCGTCGCTAACGAACATCCTCTCCAGCTACGAGCAACGATAGCTGGGGCCCAACAGGGACCCAGATGAGCGAGATCGCGCAACTTACTTACAATGCGTACGTGTCTGCACCCCCCGTGCGACGAGTCTAGTTCTGACTGATAGTTCTCAGCGGCGCCGACTTTATGGACATCATGGACATGCTGGACAAGAGGCTGAACGACAAGGGAAAGAACTGGCGGCACGTCCTCAAAGCCTTGAAGGTCCTCGACTACTGCCTCCACGAGGGCTCCGAGAGGGTTGTTACGTGGGCTCGACAAAACATGTACATCATCAAAACCCTGCGAGAGTTCCAGTACACCGACGAAGAAGGCCGGGATGTCGGTCAGAACGGTGAGTCTACATACTGGGGGAGAGCTGCCTCAACGTCCGCCTGCGACATACACTAACCAAGGCCCCTAGTCCGTGTCGCTGCAAAGGAACTTACGGCCTTGATTATCGACGACGAGAGATTAAGGGCCGAGAGGACGGATCGCAGGTCGTGGAAGTCAAGAGTAACTGGCCTGGATGAGAATGGGCCCCCTCACGGCATGCGCGAGTCCCCGCAGCGACAACGACCCCGGCGGGGTGACGAAAGCGACGACGACGCCGAATACCGTCTCGCCATCGAAGCCAGCAAGGCGCAGGAGGAAGAGGATAGGCGGAAGCGCGAGGGCCAGCGATCCGACGAGCCGGATGATGCAGATCTGCGGAAAGCTCTCCAGCTGAGCAAAGAGGAGGAGGAGGCTCGGCGCAAGGAGCTTGAGCGGGCGACGATATTCGACGACGGCGACCTGATCGACACCAATGCACCCGCCCAACCGCAACCTCAGTTCACGGGCTTCGGCAATCAAGGATACCAGCAGGGGAATCCGGTTGATTTCTTCGCGAATCCGATCGATGCGAACCAGATACAGGGTCAGCCTACGGGATACATGATGAACGCCTACACTGGCTTCCAGCCGCAACAAACCGGATACCCTGGCACCTACCCTAACGGTTATGGCGTGCAACAAACTGGTTTCGGCATGGACCCCTACGGTCAGCAGCAGCAGCAGCAGCAGCAGGCCTTCCAACCCCAGCCAACGGGGTACAACCCTTATCTTCAACAGCAACAGCCGCAGCAGCAGCAGCAGCTCCAAGCCCCATCGCCGGGCCCACAGGAGGCGCCCCTGCACCCCGGCAGCAACAACCCGTGGGCTACGAATAACCAGAGCCAGCAGCAGCAGTCGCTGAAGCCGACGCCGACGGGCTCCAACAACCCGTTCGCAACGTCGTTCGGCCGCCCCCAACCTTCCATGAGCCCCAAACCGGCGTCCACGCTTGGGAGCCTCCCCGAGCAGAAGACGCTCTCAACGTTCAGCTCGTTCAACCAGACCTCGGCCCCCCAGCCTCAGCCTACGCAGCAGCCGCCACCGCAACACCGGCAGCAGCCCCAGAAGGAGCTGACGGAGCACGAGGCGAAGCTCAACACGCTGCTCTCGGGCGGCGATGGCCAGGACACGTTCGGCAACACGGGCCAGCTGCGCATCCCCGCGCAGCACACGGCGCCGGGCACGTTCGTCAACTCGGCGGGCGCGGGCTCGAGCCGACTCGCGGCGGACGCGACGGGGAACAACCCGTTCCTACGAAGTCAGTTCACGGGCATGCCGAACGTGGCATACCAGCAGGCACCGGCGGCGACGGGGCCAGCGGGGGTCAACGGAAACCCGTTCTCCGGAAACAAGCAGGGGCAGAGTGGGGATCTGATCCAGCTGTAAAGGCGTGTGTCGCTCATTCCCTTTTTTGGTTCCTTTTTGTTTTTGTAGGGCTAGAGTTTATAGTTTCGGTGAATATCGCGTCCAAGAAGGCGGGTTTTCTGGCGCGAATGAGGCAAGAGACGCGGTTAGGTCTTTGAGATCAGAGTGATATCGTGGGAATGCCGGTGTCAATAGGGCGGCAGGGCAGGAGGGCGCGATGGGGACTTTCATCAGCGCCGAGCAGGCCCGCTACCGGGCTGGAACAGTTGGAGGGGGTTGTGGATATGAAATTTAACCCATTTCTTGCAGAGGCATTCCCAGAGGCGCGAGACGGAGGTGAGCCGGGGGCATGCCGTCATCCCAGATCTCGCCCCATTCCGGCCCGTTGCAGCATTCCAGCTGACCTAATCATCCCATGCATCGGAGGCCCCGCC
This sequence comes from Sordariomycetes sp. S4602, assembly GCA_023628835.1. Lineage (NCBI taxonomy): Eukaryota > Fungi > Ascomycota > Sordariomycetes > Sordariomycetes sp. S4602. The sequence continues at coordinate 321,883 of JAMAJV010000014.1, forward strand.
GCCACCACGCCGGTTGACTCAACGCGGCTTCGGCTTCCCCCCCACAGCCCGCTGAGTGGAGCCCCTGCAGCGGCCCCAGCGGACCGCATCCATTGCATTCCATGAGCCTCTCCCAGCCCTCGTGCCGCTGGAGCTGGGCCAGGTAGAGAGCGAGACACGGAGAGAGCGGCGGGTCGAAACCTTCGCGCCCAGGCGGCAAAAGACAAGCCACCCTTCCCCATCTTAGTTAATAAACGTGCAGTGGTATATTTAAGGCTCACCGCCCACCACCGCCACCTCTTATCTCTCGTGCATCATTTTAATTCCGTGACGACAACCCATTACAACACTCTTTCCTCTTTTTCTCTCCCCGCTTCCATTGCAGCACACCAAACCCACCGACACCAACCCCGCTACGAATCCTTGTGCCCCTCAAGGGCTGACGCAACCGCGATCGATACCGAGAGCGAGAAGAACAGAAAAAAAACAACAATCCCTCTGCAACACCAAGCAACACCGACGCCATGGATGACTGGGAGACCCCGCGCTACAAGCCCGAGCCTCGCGAGCAGGTCGTGAGGGGCAAGGCCGCCCTCAACGCCGCCCAGCGCAAGGGCGCCATTGTCGCGACCGAGAAGAAGTATGCCAGCAGCAACGCGGTATGTCTCGTCCCCAGCGCACATTCCATCTCTCCCCGCTGGCCCGCGTCCCTTCCCACGGTCGCCACCTCTTCCGATCCTCCCTCGCTTTACGCGATCTCCCTCAGACAGATGTGCTAACAAGGCCCTCCCTCGCAGTCCGCCAAGGGCAACTCCGACGGCCAGCGCCTCACAAAGGTCGACCGCTCCGACGACATCATCAAGCCCAACACCGTCGGCAAGGACGTCGGCGCCGCAATCTCCAAGGCCCGCCAGCAGATCGAGCCCAAGATGACCCAGAAGGACCTCGCCACCCGCTGCAACACCACGCCCTCCGTCGTCGCCGACTTCGAGCGCGGCACCGCTAAGCCCGACCAGAAGGTCCTCAGCTCCATGGAGAGGGTGCTCAACGTGAAGCTGCGGGGCAACGACATCGGCGCCCCCAAGTTCGCCAAGAAGAAGTGAGCGCGCGGCGGTCCTTTTTTCTTCTTCTCCCGCCCGGAGGGGGGTCTGCATGTGGGAAATGAAATCATGAAGCGAGGGCTGTTCTTGCGGTTTTTTTTTCTTTTTCTAAGGAGGTTCAGCGGCAGGCCACGGATACTGGGAAGAGCATGAAAGCGGGAAACCGTTTCTGAACCCTGGGCCGTGGAGCCCGTGGAACCAGGAACTGATTCTATGCATCGCTTGGTTCAGCTTGGATGCCTCCCGTGGGCGGGAGCATGTTTCACTGCGGACACATAGAGCATTTGACCAATAGATGGACAAAACCTTGGGCGCTCCATGAAGTCGTTGACGGCCTTGGCCGTTCGCATCCTGGTGACCTTCGTACGCGTGCTTGGAAGCGGCCCAGTCTTGGGGTTTTTACAGACTGACAACCTGTTGCCCATGATGATGAGGATTGAATTATACTATGAACACCTCCAGCTTCAAACAAGTCAAGACTCCTGACAAAATGTGTTCCGTTTCATGCCTGAACGCCCAGTGATATCGATGCTTCCTATCCCAGTCCCGATCCCCGGTACTCCGGCAGAAACAAAGTGCAATCCTAACAGCAAACGCCACACAAGCCCAATCACAATCAAGCGCGGTCCCACGTCCATTGCCTTTCCCATCCTTACGCACTCAACAGCCCCGCCACCCTCTCTCGAATGACCCTGTCAACAGGCTGCCCGGCCCGCTGAACAACAACGTTATCCCTCCTCCCAATCGTAACCACTTGGATCCATCCAGGCGCCACCTCAGACGCCAACAACCGCACACAGGCTGCCCCCTCCTCGCTCGACACCGGCATGGCCAGCGAGTCCCGGAGCCTCTGCACCAGTGTCGCCATGGGAAACGCGAGCTTCGGCATCGGGTCCGCGAGGCTAAGCATCGAGATCGTAGCCGCCACGTCCGGCACACGCTGAAGCGCCGCGCGCCGCTGCAGCTCGGGGCCCGTCGGCGCGAGCGGCAGCTGCGACTTAGCGGCCGCCTTGGCGCGCACGCGGTCGAGGAGACTCATCTCCGAGCCGTCCGCGTTCGTCATGGCCGCGTTGCTCGCGAGCCTCTCCTGCTTGCCCTGCTGCTTCGCCGCGATGCCGCCCTTCAGCTCCGCGAGGGCGCGGTGGCCCTTTGCGAGCATGGGGTTCGCGCTCGCGGATGCGCCGCGAGGCGTGATGGGTGCTAGGGGGAGCTCCGCAAGCGAGAGGCTGGCCAGCGGGATGTCGAGGTCCGTCATCTCGTCCGTCGCGCGCTCGGCGCACAGGACGCGCAGGTTGTCCTCGAACCGCGCACAAAGCTTATCCTGCTGGATCGCGGGTGTGCCGAGCTCCGGCTTCGGCTCGACGCAGACCTTGCCGCGGCCGTAGCTGGAGACGATGAAGGGCGAGGGGGCCTCGGGCTTCAGGCCCTCGACGGCGACGCATGTCCGGATGTCGTCAGTCGTCACGGTGCGCTTCCCCCATGTCCGCGAGATGTTGGGACAGAGAACGCGTACGTCGACGGGGACGGTCGTGCCGTTGTGGGCGAACTGCAGCATGATGATCTTCAGGAATGCCTCGTGGAGGCTCGCTAGCTCGGCGAGATGGGATGGGAGCTCGGGTGCATCCTTCGTCTCAGCGTTGGCTCGTGCGCGCTGGAAAAATTGGTCGATGCGGCCTGAGCTCGGTTTCGCGGCCTTCTTCTTGCTCGACTTGGTGACGCGGTCCTTGCCGTCAGCTCGCTGCTTCCCGCCGACCGATCCATTCGACTTCTTATCGGACTGGGCGTTGAGCTTCGTAACGTCCTGGAATAGCCTCGGCTGGGCCGTGTTCTTCTGGTTCTCCTTCTCGTCTTCACCCCTGACGCAAGCCCTCTTGCTCGCATCGACCTCGTCCCCGGCCACTACTTTCCTCTTCCTCGACCCCGAGGTCGCAACATACTCTTCCCCAACAAGTTTCTTCGCGGCAAGAGCACCCTGCCCAAGGGGGGTCTTGGACACGCGCGCAAAGTTCGAGATGGAAGGCGTCGAGGCCGCGAGAGTAGGCCCGACCCTGGAGCTTCGGGCTGTGCGGGCCATTATGTCTGGAGTGTCGGGGTGTTGTTTCCGATGTGTGGGTGGCTTGGGTGGTCGTGAGAAGGCGCAATGCACCTGGCGTAGATGGAAGAAGGACTGCTAATGTGCTGAAAAGGTCGAACTGGAAAGACCCGGTGCTCGAAAGACAAGTCCAGACGCGGTATCCTGATTAATACGAATGCTCCTCTTCGGGATAGACCTTGGGGAAAGCACTTGTCGTAAAGCAGAAAGAATATCGCCAGGCAATGCAAATGGGTGATGACGACGAAAGTTCTTTCTAAGGACAAGAAGCTGGATGCAAGAACGAAGTACCACTCCGGGCGGGAATCCACCTAAAATACCTCCAAAGCGGGCCGCCCGCGGTCGCGTCCCGAACGCGTCCGGACGTGACACGACGCGTTGAGTGGGAGTTTCTTCAGGGGCCTTGCCCCACATTCAAACCACAACGGGACCACCCGCGTCTTCATGCCTGCCGAAGAATTTCCGGCTCGCAGTTGATGAGACGTCCGCCACGCGGCGACTGCTGGCTGCAGCACCCCGTTTTTCCCGCGCCAAGATTTCGCCCGCGTCGAGATAATCCCCGAAACAGGCACCATGGCTCAAGTCAATCTTCTCCGCCCTCTGATATTCGTGCGATATTTCGCAGCTCCATATCCGCCGACATACCATCGATAGACACAGGGAATAGTCCAGACAGAAACAAATCAAGTGTGTGACTGGCCACTTGTACACCACATCCTCTGCACCCTGGGCTGGGTGCAGGCGCAGGCTGCAACCGACCTGGCACAGCACAGGCTGGGGTAGGTAGATGGGTTTGATACCGCGATATGTATTCATGAACGTCCATTAAGCAGCCCAGGTTCGACCCCAGGACCATTCGCCTGATAAGCGGGATAATTAATGAGTACAGAGACCCTGAGACCAGCCCGCAAGTCCCCTCATGGACAAAGGAAATGGCCAGAACGGCAGTGACTAAAGTACAAGAGCGCAAAGAAGTTCCCCCAATCTATGTTCCCAACTCCCCGAACCGAAAACACCTCGTTTGGTAAATCCCTGCGCCTCAAACCCAACCCGAATGTCTTTGCCCCGTGAATCCCGTCTCCCCAGCTTTGCCAGCGGAGCCCTGCCCCTGAAGGTTGAACACTTCAACGACCCCCCGAAATGTAAAATCAAAAGCTTGATATGTGCTGCCCCTTGAATATAGTTGAACAAGACGACCATACGAAGAAAAGGGCTAGACGATCCGCCCGCCCGAAGAGCTCAATCCTCCGGCAACCGACTGCTGCCGAGGTAGGCCTCGGCCGAACAGGGTTGGACGACCGGGGTGATCGATGTCGATATTTCTCTGAGCGTATTATCCGGCCGCATCCTTTGTCGATGGCCTTAGTGGCGGAGGGCCGCAGGCCAGTGATTCGCAAAGCTCACGGGGCTGGGCGGAGGAGGAGCTGGGACGCTGTAGTCGTTCTCCATGATGCACCGCATTAGGCTGGGCTGCTGGTCGGCCTTGGAGCGTAGTGTAGCGTTTATGCTGGCGAAGAGATCGTGGGGCGATGTGCCCAGCGACTCCCTCTTCGGGGGAGGAATGGGGATGGGCGAAACGATTTGGGTGGCGGGCATCTTGGAGGATGGTCGGGCGGAGACGACGTGTGATGTGAAGGCAAGGCAGCGTGAGGCTAGGGGCGGGCAGAAGGGTCAGCAACGGACACGATCGCTAGCTGCAGAGAACACCTCCAACTAACCTGTTCGAGCGGAGGACGTTCTAGCTCAGGGACAGTGTATAAGCCTTCGCCAGCAAGTTTTGAAGCTTCCAGGGACACGTGGGTGGTTGCTCGAATGAGAGCGATGTGTGTAAGTGGCGTGGGCGAAGACAATTTGTAAGGGTGGTTGTAAGTCGAAGACACACGGAGGCCGTCAGGATGTATTAGGGAGGCAGCAGAGCAGACGAGATTAAAACCCGCGAGATGGAGTCGAGAAGCTAAAAGTTTGAAGTCGGCTTTGCTGGGAACGAGGGGATAAATCTTACGACGGAGAGTGGAAAGGACAAAGATGCATATTTATTTCGCAGAAGGAGCCACGGGTTCCCGGCAGGGCGAAAGGAAGGAGCCGTGGTTGATGGGTCCCCGGGGAGAGGCGGAAGGCAAGGGGGTGCGAAAAAAAGTTCAGGTATAGGGCCGAGACACAAGCTTCGTACCGGCTACATACACGCCCAAAGGCTTCAATCAGACTTGCGGAGGAGACCCCATGGATGAACACGGTAGTTTTCTGGAAGAAAAGCAAGGCGATGTACCGTTACGGCAAGCTCCCGTTGCAGGCAGCCGGGGGCGCTTGCCCCCAAGGACCTCGTTAATATCAGGCAGGGGATGGCTGGAACAAGGATTGCACCTTCTCGGACTCGACGGAAAGCAAGAGGAAAAAGAAGATATCACTCCTAGCGTGGGGCGCCTATTTGTCCAACTTATCGGTAGTCTTGCACAACCCTGGGGGTGAAGCCAGCCGTGTGAGCTGTTTCTGTGGAATGAGGTCGAAGCCTGTAGCTTCCGGCCGTGGACAACGAAGCTCGGCATTGGGCGCAAGGACTTGGGCCTGCACTCCTGAAATTCCGGCGAGGCCCTTTGCAGACGGCCCAGTGGAACGAAAGAGACCCGGGGGCGGCCTGCGACAGTGTCTCTTCATACCCGGGTGAGGTCTTTTTTTCCGCTCGTACCTGCTTTGCCGGCCTGCACCCCATACTCGTTTGTGGAAGGCGCAATTAACACCCCCGTCTGCCTCGTCGTTTCCGGGAAGGGAAGGAAGACCCGCCGAGATGAGAAGGTGGGAAGGGGGATGGCAGGGCCAACCGGGCCGCTGACAGGCTCGGGGCAAGAACAGCAACGCCTCATGCAACGACCCCGTGCATTTCGCAAAATTGTGTATGACGGACGGGCGGCAGACACTTGTTGCACCAAAGTTGTGTCTTGCCCTCCGTTCCTCGTACCTTGTCGGACCCCACAGGAGCACCAGGGATGTGCCCTGCCGCGGACTGGGGCCCCAGGGTTCTGCCACGAGACCGGCTGTTGCTGCGGCCGTCGGTGCCCCACCGTCCTTTGGTCGCCCCAGACTCTTTCACTTCTGCAGCGGCCTACGAGGGAGGAGCGGCCGCTTTTCAAAAGAACATCCATGCCAACCATCGGCTTTCCTCACCGATGCCGGGATACGGAACGGCTCAGCAAAATATGCTCACCCCTCCCCCACCGTTGTCTTGGCTCTGGTTCCTCGTCACGATCCACTCTTGATTCTCTAACCGGTACCTGGATCGACGGTACTTTCGTCCGGTGGCATGGGTATCAGCACTGAATTTCCCGTTTCCCCGCCGAGCTCCGACGAGACAAGACTGGGATTAGTTCGGCAGACGCAAGGGACAACTTGTCATCGAAAGGGGGTTTCAGACCTCTGGGCCGGAGTAACTGCTGGCACTGAAGGGAGGCCCTGTCGACCAATTCGCCCAGCGCCACCGTCACCGCAACAGCTGGCAACGTGTCGACGCAGCCAGGCGCGCATTGGACGTAAGATGTGATGACAATCACGGCTTCCTAGGCGACAGGCGGGGAGACGCAGGCCCACCGCTGGTTCGTCAAGCGAGAAAGGGGGCGACGAGCCATAGGGAGTCGGCATCACACCGCTGTTGCTTGACTCGTCAGCACGCACGGTGATCTTTGCGCCAACACTTGGGCGAGGCCGCGTGTTGTTGGAGGCGGCCGTGACAGGGGGGGGCAGCGCTGCACTTTCGACTGGTTGCGGTATGGAGGCAGGCGGGCGGCAAGATTCGTCAGCGCGACTGGGGCTCATTCACTCGTTCGACGCTGACCAGTCGCAAGACCGAAAGGGCAACTGAAGTCCGCTGAATACGGCAGCTGAATTGAACGACCACTGGATATCGTCTGGCAACCTCACCGTTTTCCAGAAACCTTGTGTCGGAAACGGGGCAAGAGGGTTCGCTCCACGGAGGACCCGCTGTCGGCCAGGTACAAGTCATACCCCAGGGCAGGTAGCCGAGGCCCAACCGCATGGAACAAAAGTATGGGGTGCATGAGACAAGCGTGTCGGAGTCTGGGGTTTTGGCGATTTACGGGCCCAGGTGTTCAAGTTCAGGCGGGCATGAATGCCCGAATAGGTGCTTCCCCAGCAAACGGGCCCCCGAAATGAGATGTTTCTCGGGATGGGTCCTCTTCGCCATGAAACATCCGTTGGACCCACGCCCCTTATTCCTACCGAGTATGGCCTTCTCGTTATTATCGCCCGGTCGGTCGGTATTAAGACTGACTCACTTCTTTTAAATCTTCCCCAGGTACTAACTTGGCCCTAGGATTGGAGAATCCCAAAACTGTGTGACCGGCTCTGGTCCGCCTCTTCGCAGATGGCTGCCCTGGCCACCGAAGAATGAGCTCACCTGTTGCAGGCCTTGGAGGTGCATTGCATTGCAGTAGCTCGAGTTTGGCGTTTGGTCAGCGCAAAGCCACCTCGTTCCCCTGTTCATTTTGTGCCTCGCAGCAGGCAAACAGGGCGGCCGAAGGGGCCGGTGTGTTCCGGACCCAGTTTCCATCCGCCAAAAACCCGCCACATAACAAACGAGGAAGGCCGTCCACGTCGCAGCCGCCACGTTGCGGTTTTCCTCTCCCGCTTCCGCGGTCTCATCTCGGTCAACCTTAGCCACACCTCTACCCGTCGGCAGCGGAACCTCGAGCCGTGCTGCCAACGCGGGTCTCCGGGCGCACAGCCGGTCCCTGCTGCTGACACGGGTGCACGACCTCTTGTCCATGTTTGCACGGCAGCCTTCCCGCCCGCCGGCCATGGCGCAGCGAGAATTTCGCTATCGAAATAGGTAGTTCTCAAGGTGTGTGAATGAGAGCCTGGTCAACGTCGGAGGCGAGGGTGAGATGAGACCATCGGCCATTCTGATCCACTTTACCAGCAGTTCTGGCGGGGTGCTGTATCAGCAGAGTACACTCCGGTGACCCTGGGGTGCTGTGCCGGACCCGCAGCCTCGGACCCGAAAACTCGATCCATGAAAGGAGTCACTTTTGCACCAAAACGCCCACGGCAACGCGGGTTTGGGACCCGATGTCCTTGGGCTAATTAGTGAGACGACGGGTTCTCCCTGGAGTATTCAATAGTAGCGTACATGTGTCGTCGGCGGCTCACTCACTAGCCCTCCCTCCATGTCATCCAGGCGAGCCGCGTCCACCTCCAGCAGGCCTCCCTTGATCCTGCAGCCCATTCCCGTGCATACATATGCCATATACATACCATAACGATGTACACATCCCACCACACTGAGTGATTCTATCGAGTAGCCAGAGGTTCACCATCGAGCCTCCCATCGTTGGTTCGGCGATGGTCATGAGACATCCCGTGAAGAAAAGTGGCCCCGCATCACATACATGTAGACGAGATAGCTTCGTAGCTCCTTCATGTGTCGTCGGCCTAAATTTCCCGAAGATGACTCGCTCTCTCGCCCACTCGGCCCAAGATCGACGGTGGTAGCTCCCAGGATATCAGAGGGGACAACTACCAGCAGTTGTAATAAAGCCATTTTGTTCCTCCTAGAGTGCGAGGGCAGCTTATCCCTCCGAGGACTATGCCAGAAAGGTCCCCCAGTATGAGACCAAGCTTGCTAAGTCGATAGGCTACCTCTTTCGATTCCCGAATGTAAAGTCTGCTATCTCCTGGTTCAACTATTCTATCGACGACCTAGGCAAGCTATTCCACCGCCACAAGCACCATGACCTCACCCCCAAACAGGTGGAGAGTCTACGGGCGATAGAGGACCTGCGCCTGGGGGTGGAGTGGAATCTGCTTCAACATCTGCCAGATGCCGGGTTCCGCCTTTATCCATCTGCGCGTATGCCACGCTCATAGCAGAGGCCACTAGGGATAGTGACAACGACGTTAGGGACCACCTTAGGGAGCTACCCGGAGGCTGTGACCGAGTACAAGAGCGAGGCGCCCTAGAACAATGTGCTGCAGCGTCATCTTTAGGTAGTTTAAGGGGAAGCAGAAGAGTAGGCGCTTGTGGTTTTGGTATGCAGCCAGTGTACGAAGTAGGTAGCTACAGATTGTCGCCTAGCATATTGGAAAGTGGAAAAAGTGCTCTCCTATAGGATATGTAAATCACTGGAAACGGCGATATGAAATACGCATAGGGGGACTAGCTAGTGAATTCAATAAAACAATAGAATAGAATCGGCCGAGGAGGTATAGGAGACAGCGACAAAAGGTTACCGATGCTCCTTAAGATGTGTGTATAGAAGATTCCTTAAGAGAAGAACAGGCCGTTTAAGGGTTGGATGATGTGAACCCGAATAGTCCTATTTCTCCTATCGCAGAACTAGAATATAAACTTCAAGTGTCGTGCATCGGACGGGAGTAGTGGATGTAGCAACCTACGTAAACCTGCACAAGAGTAGTATGGGGGGATACGGGCCCTCTAATAAGGCGCATTACGCTTATTTACTCGACCTTCGTTCCAGCAGCGGATATCCGACGTGTTAAAGCCGCACGAGTGCCATGGCTAGATGTATATAGCATCTTGGACTTCGGGCGGTAGGCGGGCGACAAGAGCGGATTGGGACCGGAGGCGGACGGGCAAGTTGGCACGAGCGGCTTCACCTGTTCAACCAACGCGCATAGTTTTCGAACATGAAGCACCGGAGACGCAGAGGATGATAAGGATGACAGTGTGGCTGGCCGGTGAGGGCGATCATCGAGGTTCGGGGTTAGCCTGCACCATCCATATGTAATTACAGTATAGAACTAGATACAGCATGCGGGGTAGACGCGTGGAGCGTCTTATACATGAGCAAGATTTGTAGCGCCAGCTCTGCCGTGGCCATGAGCCCGGCACAATAAGAGACCGCCGTACAGCCCTAGGCCGAACAACGATACAGCCCTAGACCGAAGAACGAGCGGCCGCGTCTTTCAGCTCACCACGCTCCTTGACCATCTTACCGACCCCTTGCGCCACCTCAGACTTCAACCCCAGGAACCCATCCACCACGCCCTCCCTGTCCCCTTTCTGCATCTCCTGGCTCATCTTAAACTTCCCCACCAGCCTGTCGACCTTGATCTCAACGCCGATAATGTTCTTCTTCAGGATCTCGATGTAGTTCACCGGCGCGTCCGTCACCTCCCAGGCCGTCGGCTGACCTTCCCTCCCCGTGTGGCCCATTAGATCGTCCTCGGAATTACGCGTCAAGGCGGCCAGTTGCGAATCCAAGAAGGCCCCAGTCTCGTCGGCTTTGGAGTCAAAGTACACCTTCGCGCGCCCGTAGGCCTGCGCCGCGGCGTAGTTCCAAGTCGGCACTACCTTCCCTGTGTCCGGTTTAGTCTCGCGGTAGAACTTTGGCGTGACGTAGTGGTGATGGCCCGCCGTGAACGTCACCAAGACCTCGTGCTCTAGAGCGCCTCCGTTGCCCTTAGGGTTGGCGCCAGATGTGAGCTCTTCGATTATTGCCCTGCTCTGCGGGTTCTGGCGCGCGATATGGCACCTCAGGACGCCCGGTTCCGTGTCGGACGGGGCATCCAGGACCATGGGGATGTGGCTCGCCTGCAAAAAGGGGTGCGATTCGGTGTTGATGGCGGTGGTGAGGAGGCCGAGGGGGTTATCTCGGACGAGCTGGTGGAGGACGCTGAGGTCCGTTTCCACGTGGGCATCGCGGAGGTACATTGCAGAATCTCGCTGGTTTTGTGACGGTGTTTAGCGGCGCTGTGTGTGCTAGAGGTGGGAGTGTCCGGGGTTGTCGATGCAACTATGAAGGGTCTCTACTTGTATAATGCGTATGCACATGTAGCTGCCGAGTGATTCACCGGGTGGCCATGAATCATATAGGCGGCGTGTTACGGCGGGGCATAGGAAGGGAAAGCTGAGTCAAGGGGAACAAACACGCCGAAGCCTCTCCTGCCCGTTCGGGCAAGCGTACCCGCCGCCTTCGGCTGGCGCCGGTTCCTGTAGCGTGGACGCACTGAACGTACGAGTCCACCGGCAAATACGCAGATATATCCAATAAGCTGTCGCGCATTGCCAACTAGCGAGGCAGCGAACCTGCTCAAGTTCCCTCACCTCGCTCTTTAGACCTTCGGGTGTGATGCAACCTTGTCCTCACGTGCGGTATTACCTGTGTTGTATTGTGTACAGCTCTCCCGCCTTGAGGACTTAGTTGTCCCCGAATTTGCTAAACTAGGAATAGACTTGACAGTAATGTTTATTGCTAACTTCCGATGTGCCACTCCGCCCCCGCCTCACTCTCCACGGTCAAGGCCAGCAACCTATGGTTGAGTCGCCGTTGGAACAACCTATATCAAGAAGTATATGAATCAATATTACGCGCAGCCGCTACTCTCTCTAGATCGTGAGTTATATACGACGTAATTTGCGCCGTTGTCGGAAGGACCTCATAAGATGGCCCCCAATTGTCGGGTTTTATTATTACGTCCTCCTTTTCCAACAGATTTTCCATTAGAAGGGCAGCTCTTCGGCCGGTAGGATCGCCTCGGCGTTATCCGGGTTTGTGAGAGCAGGCGAAGTGGCTTCCGCACAGCTTCCCTCGTGACTAGGCTGGAGGAGCCCCTCAGCATCCCATGTTGCGTATTCTCACGCTCGTCGCAGGCCGTCGTCGGGTGAACCAGCTAAGGATAGGAAGCCCGCAGCATGGAGAAGCTGAAGTTAATGTGCCGGCGGGAGCGGCAGAAATTCTCGCTCGGCCGATGCCAATTACACAGTGGCATGCCTTCTCTACTATGTTCGCGGGGGCCGGATCCGACATCTCGGCGAAGGCTCCGGAATATTTCCCTGTGCCGCCCCACATAGCCCGACAAGCCCCACTTTATCTCCGAGCCGAGGCATCTTCACAACGGACCCTACTAACACTGAGGCGGGTAGCCAGATTGCTGCCATGTAAAAGCGAGGGGTTGTATGGTAGCGAAGATGCTTAAAGAGCAACGTCGAGGAAAACGATTGCACAATGCAAGTACATGCCAACTAAGCAACGAGCCATGGACGGAGTATCTAACGAGCCCTTCATGGTACAGCTATGCATATCCAAGTAGAAGTACCTTTGCGGCGTGTAGGTGCTGCTGGAGAAACATTACCACCTCATAGCAAGAAGTCTACTTGTATTCAAAGTAGAGGATACGGGAAAGCTTTGTCCTGGGGTTGAATGAGCTGGAACTCGGCTCCACCGCCTCCCCTTCCGCATTGCGGGGTATTGCGACTTCACGCCTCCCAAGCCCTTGAGCCTCGGTCTACCTCGAGATCTTACCCCTGAAAGAGAGGACGAGGTTTTCGCTCCCGAAAACAACAACACCACAGAATTAAACCTACCTACATTGCGGCCCGCACCATCGACAGCTGAAGCCCGGTATTCTGAGCTGTTTGCTGTCCACGACGCTGGGGAGAATGACGTCACCATCGGATACGGGCGCGCCGCCCATCGTCCTCTACCACTATTTCAACTCGCCGTTTGCGCGCAGGGTGGTTTGGTACCTTGCCCTCCGTGGCATCCCATACAAAGAATGTGTCAGTACGACCTCCTCCTTGCCTCTAGGACACGAGCTGACGTTTGGGGTCGGACAAAACAGCTTCAGCCGGTCGTCATGCCCCGCCCGGACGTCGCCGCCCTGGGCGTCAACTACCGCCGCATCCCCCTCCTGAGCATCGGCCGTGACGTCTACCTTGACACCCGCCTCATCATCCAAAAGCTGGAGGGTATCCACCCCGAAAAGCCGCGGCTCGGGGCCACAACGGGCAGTGACAAGGCTCTCGAGCAGCTCCTGCAGACGTACAGCGTTGAGGGGGGGCTTTTTTCCAACGCCTTCCGTGTTCTTCCCGCGAACTTACCCCTTCTAAAGGACCCAGTATTCCTCAAGGATAGGGGCGAGTTTCTGGGCGGGAAATTGACGAGTGAGGCGATGGACAAGGGGAGGCCCGAGGCCATCAATGAGGTGAAGAGGGCCTTTGAGTTCCTTGAGCACGGCTTGCTCGCGGACGGTAGGGAATGGGTGCTCGGGACGGACGGGCCGCGGGTGGCGGACATCGAGGCCATCTTCCCCCTGCATTGGGTATCGGAGGTCCCTGGAGCCCTTCCTACGGAGATCTTCTCCGACTCTACCTATCCGAGGACGATGGCGTGGATTAAGAGGTTTAAACGAGCCGTTAACACGGCTCAGAAGTCTTTGGGGCGAGCGGAGAAAGTACCGGGCGAGGATGCCCTCAAGCTTACCACCACGTCGCCCTGGAACGAGTCGCCGGGATCCGTAGACAAGGGCGACAGCGTCGTGGCTGCGGAAGGATTGAACGCGGGCGACGCAGTTACCGTGTGGCCCACCGACTCGGGCGCCTCGCACAAAGACACTGGCAGGCTCGTGAGCCTCAGCAGCACCGAGGTGGTCATTGAGACCGGGGCGAAGGATGCTGCAGGGACGGTTCTGAGGGTGCATGCGCCCCGGCACGGCTTCCGGGTCACGAAGGCGCCCAGGAGCACGCAAACACGCCTGTAACCCTACAGAACTGTTGAAGGGGTGGTCGATCATCTGTGGGCGACGCCGGGGGATGTCCTGTCAGGTAACATGTTCCAGTTGGAGAGAGAGAGAGGAGAGAGAGAGAGCCATGTACCAATGCTCATTGGCCATTGAATGAGACTACCCATGAGCCAATCGAGATGGTGACCGGCCCGAGCACTGATAGCAGATGTCCGGCAGGAAGTAAATTTCCCACCTCGCTCTCGCTCCGAGTACAAGCAGAGTTCGCAAAACCTCAGATCGGAGGATCGACGGTCGCACGGGGTCAGCAGGTTCGATCTATGATAAGCATGGGCGAGAAAAGTAGGGTGCGGCACGGGAGACATCCAAGGGATAATATAGAGCGAATCTGAGATCTGTGGCCAACCGGCGATTTGCCAGTCGAGGTCGGTCTGGTGCTGCGTCAAGGGCATTGACGTCGGCAGGCCAGTATGGAGCGACAGGGCAAGCAACGGAGCTGCGGCCCAGTAGACACCCAGCAGAGGACGTGGCAGGACAGACCAGATAACATGCAATGCGAGTCCGGTGCGACGGTTATGGCCCAGAGCGGGCAGGAGCTTGACCGATCCCAAGGACGCCCGCAACCGCCGCCCAAGCAATCGGGGAGAGCAGCAGCGGGTCCTGATCGCACTGTGCTCGATATGAATCGGTTACGTCATTTTTGGGTAATTCGCCGTCTGTTGACTGGAAGACGGAAGGAAGCCGGTTTGTGCGAGGTACCTCCAAGTATCGCGTCTGCTGTCCTTGGTCAGCTTCCGATGAAACTGAGGACGCGAAACAAATGACGAGACTGATAAACGGGCAGCGGAGACGGCTGTATCGCCTCTTTGTCGCAAGAAGAAACCGACCAGAATCCAGAGGCCAAGCTTGGCCGTGTCTGCCGCTCTCCTCCATTGTCCCGCCGCCCCGTTCGCCTTTGTCGGGTGACACCAGCAGCGGACGCCCAGGGGCGGGCCTGCACGGACCGGAACGTCCGTGAGAGTCTGCGTTGGAGCGAGGCAAGTGGGCTGCGGGCCTGAAGGGGACCCATGTCGCCATTTCCTGACCGCCTTCCGGAGCCAGTAGCGTGGCGCGTTGACAACGAGCCCCACACGCGCTACCATGAGCGGGCAGCATGTCGTGATACTCCGTACCAGACTAATTTTGCCACGGTACCTCGTGATTTTCAACAACAGGTCCAAGGGAGGCGAGCAGAATGCGGATTTTCACGGACTTGGGGAACTGTCAAGGTGCCTGTTTGGGTCGCGATGCGCGTGCGACGAGGCAGAACGAGGTGCTGGAATGACCCTGTTAGTCTGTCCTGAGATTACTTCCGACTCGGAGATCGAGGCTCGCGTCAGGCGAACGCTGGTTTCCGGAGGAGCAAACAACGACGGAGTGAGGAACCACCCACCCGAGTCTCCCGCCGCCCATTGCCCTGCCGTCCAGCTCAGGAAGGGGCGAACTCCGACCTAACTTCAGCCTTGGAGAGGCTGCCTCTCCAACAGCTATTATACACATCGTGTTGTCCATTGCTATCCGTCTCGGCGCTCAGCCAAACGCTAACGGAGTCGGCGAGTGCCGACGGACGCGAAGCCCGGGCCGGGCAGATGTTGATCGAGATGACACAGTAAATGTACCGTGTACGGGAAGATACATCATGAACAGGTGGTGAACCTCAGGCCGCGCTGCGCAACAATGCCTGCGAACTCGTCGCGCGCACCGTGCGGCCGGCCGGTTTAGCGGCATGCTTAGGCCAAAACGGTGCCACAGGTTCCTTCGGCGGCTTCGCGAAAACATGTCGATCGAGAGCAATCAGAGACGGCACACTGTATGGGGCACATGCAATTGGGGGGGCCCGCTTGGAGGGAGGGGAGAACGGGCATGCCTGCCCGGCAAGGATTAACAATCAGCCTCCTGCTGCGCTGGGCCAGCCAGTGCATGTCCCGCCCTCTTGCAGCAGGCGCCCCCCCCCCTGACACAGTGCCCCGATTAGGTGCCGAACGTGTGTCGAATGATGGAAAAAGAGTTTTCCCCGGCGACGTTTCCCTTCCCTTTTCCAGTCTCTCCTCCCACACAAACGTCATACGTCCACTGACGTCGCCCTTTTTTCCCCCTTGTCCTCCAACATCACCAACCACGCACGCACCCATCATTACAAACCAACCACGACTTCTAGCCCAACAACACACGATAATCCTGCGCCTTTTACACGCCGCGTTTTAGAGCCACGATAGAACGCGGCTTCTTTGATGCCACTGCGTATTTCTCCCTTTGCCTTTGTCGAGTCTGCCCGCGCCCTCGCCGCCTCACCGACCGACGTCACCAGCCCGCGCCCTCCCACGCTTCCGTGCGATCCCGACTCGTCCCAAGAACTGACCCAATTGGGCCCGGTCATCTAATTTCGGGTTTCTGCATTTGCGCCGTCGTGGCTCTTTCGGGTTTGCCTCGCATCGTCTATGTCAGACCTCTGACCTCATCGCTCCGGGCACCCATCGTCGGCAGTCTAGTCTGATTCTGCCGACCACCGCGCTCTTGTTTTTATTTCCTTCATACCCGTCTATTCCACTTGCACATATAGCATCCCCGCCATGGAAGCTCCGCAGGAGACTGCCGCAGCGGTCGAGTCTAAGTCGCCTAAGGGTTCGAACCCTCCGGCCCCTGCGCAGAAAGGTTCGTACCCTGTTAGGACCCTTCACTAACTCGGGGATACTGTTGCTAACCTTGGTACTTCCTTAGACGCGCCTTCCGAGTCAAAGCAAGCCGATACAAGTACGAAGCCCGATGGCCCGTCTGCTCCCGCTGATGGATCGAAGCCACTTGCGCCCCCGCCCCGGCCTGGGCAACAGAACACCGAGGGGGACGACTACTTTTCCTCCGGTCAAGGGCAAGGGTCTCTCAGCTTAGAGCCGAATCCATTCGAGCAGTCCTTCGGCGCTCCTGAGACACCCGGTGGCACCAAGTTGCCCTCTGTCGCCTCCCTTACGTCCCCTTCGTCTCTAATTCCGGGCGGCGGCACAACACCTTTCAACTGGCCTGGCGGATCGCTACGGTCTGGGCCGCTGAGCCCTGCGATGCTCTCCGGACCAGCCAATGATTACTTCGGCGAATCGTCTCATATAAGGGGTGGATTCCCCACCCCCAATGAATCTTCGTTGAGGACCGGCCTCACTCCTGGAGGGAGCGGATCAATGTTCCCCGTGCCGAGCCCCAACTCAGCGCTCCTCGCCCAGCTTGCTGGCGGTGGCGCTACCCCGAGCACTTTGGAATTCCACCGGACCGCGCTCAGTGCTGCGGCCAAGCGCGAGATGCAGAACGCCGCTGAGAACCAGCAGCAACAGCCTACGTCGCAGCCCGCCGCGACATCGAACAACCCGACGAGTGCACCGGTCAAGTCGGAACCGAAGCAGAGCGGCCCCTTCGATCTTCATGACAATGATGCGGCGAACGGGCTGTTCATGTTGGCCCAAGGCAGAAACGGCGCGCAGAACGCTACCGGTGTCCCCGTAACCCAGCCCCAGGCCAGTGCCCCTCAGGCGCCAGCGACCCAGGCGGCGGCGGCGACGGCGGCGCCTCCCTCGGCAGTTCAAAAACCTTCCGCTCCCGCGGTTGCGGTGAACGGAAATGGGTCCCCGCCGTCGGGGTCGGCTCGAGGCTCAAGCGAGAGCGGTAGTGCGCCTTCGGAAGAGCGGGAGCCGCCGAAGCCCGCGGCTAGGGGCAAGGGGAAGAAGAACTCTACCAATGGCACTACGACCAATGGGCGGAGGAAGGCCGAGGATGCTCCCACTAGGGGGCCTGCCAAGAAGGCGAAGACCGCGGCCTCGATCGCATCTATGGAGGAGGAACACTCTGACGACGACGACGATGACGACGACGAGTCAAAGGATAACGACTCTGGTTCGAAGTCGAAGATGACGGACGAGGAGAAGCGAAAGAACTTCCTCGAGCGAAACAGGTAAGGACAGGCCCAGTGTGTGTGCGTTTGCTCTTGAATGTGTAGGCTAACCCCGAAACAGGGTCGCGGCTCTTAAGTGCCGTCAGCGCAAGAAGCAGTGGTTGGCTAGCCTGCAATCCAAGGTGGAGATCTTCAGCAATGAGAACGAGGCTCTCAGCGGGCAGATCGCCCAGCTGAGGGAGGAGGTGGTAAACCTCAAGACGCTACTCCTGGCCCACAAAGACTGCCCCGTCACACAGCAGCAAGCGTCAATTCAGGGCCCGTACATGCAAGTCGTTGAGCCGTACAATGGGCAAATGAACCCGTATGGCATGGCGGCGCCCCCAATGCCTAACCAGCAGGTGATGGCGACTGGTCAGCCGCTCCAGCGGCGATTCAGCTAAACATCGAACGGGCTTTTGAGCTGAGATTGGGTTCGCGCCGATGAGATTCGTATCCCCCACTTTCTCCGGAGGACCGGCGGCAGCTGTATAGTAGTAACAGGGGAGGGTCGTCTCAGCTTGGGCCTTGTGCTGAGGCTACCTGGTCACGGCCGCCGGTCCTTGGGTCATTTTTCCTTGGTTGTTTGGGGGGGTTGTACGTGGACACGGGCGGGATTGGGCGTACGCGTCAAAAGGACACTGGCGAAAGACGCGGAACACGGCATATATGTCCTTGGTACAGCGGGGAGGGAGGGGACGATTATGCAGCGGCGTTTCTGAGGCAAAATGGTTCTTTGCGAGGGGTCTGGGGGTTTTTATCTGCTTCTGTTTATATTTGTCTTGTGAGATTTTCTGGCCTCACGGGGGGAGGCCGAGGTAGCTAAGGAAAACGGAAGCTACATGTACACAAAGAGCTGGGAATGCTTCAATGCAAGTTACGATTGAAAGATGGCTGCGATCGTCCAGATCTGTTTAGTGACTTGATCGGTGTAAGCCAGGCCAAAGGAACGACGCGAACTGGTCATGAAAGGAATGACGTAGTATTCAAGACTGTCCCACATGGCGTGGCTTCCGCCGCACGAGGTTGCGCGCGGGATGCATGTGGCTGGTGGCTGCTGTGGCTACTGTGGCTGGGAAGGATGGCGGCCCAATCGGGACTAGCGCCATCCCGCACCTGGCAAAATCCCTTATCCGCCAGGATCCCCCCAATCCCCCCAATGAGACTTGCGTGTGTGTGTCCCTCATGTAAACAATTCCGACGAGACCATCCACCGCGGCTCCTTCCCACCACCGAACCCGATGCCATCGCGACGACACGCGCCGACGACTTAGCTCCACACCGAAGCGGAGAGAGCGCCTGAATATTTCGCATCGAGTACCTTTTTTTTCGGCGGAGCTATTGCCCGCAAACGCGATCGCCGCCGGCCCTGTTTGACGCGTCTTTCCTGTCGGCACGCATCCGCCGAGATCACACGACGACGACCTTCCACTTCGGCGGGACCCCACGACGAACGAGCGCGGTCTCATCGCCTAGAGAGACACGTTATACGCGGCCCGGAACTCAGCATCCCTCCCCATGTTCGTGGAACTCTGCCATCCATGACGACTGTTCTGCGAACCCGACAGCCGCTACAAGTTCTTAGCATGAGCAATCAGGAACGGCGCAAAAGCAAGCGCCTTGCCGGTACGTGGCACATCGGACTCTAACCCTGTCTTGCGCGCCGAGGAGCGTGCTCGCTTGCGCATGCGCGGGGCCCTCGTGCATTAAGCGATTTAGGCTAACCCGGCGAGTAGCACAATACGACGAGCAGGATGGCGACTTCACGTTTGCCCGCGCGTCCAAGCGCCCGAAAAAGGCGCCCGCGATAGAAGAAGAGCCCCCCAAACCCGCGCCGCGAACGAAAAAGTCCGCCGCTCGGACAACGGTAGAGGATGAGGCTGCCGAGTCAGGAAGGCGGTCAGGGAGGCGGCGGAAGGCGAGCGCGGAACCGGAGGAAGCGCCCGAGGTAGCCCCCAAGCGAACGACGCGGCGGAACACTCGCAAGCAATCAGATGAAACCCACGTCAACGGGGCCCCGCCAAGGGAAGAGCCCCGCGCAGACGCAACGCCGGTGGCTCCGCCGCCTCCGCCGAACGCGGACGCGGAACGCGCGGAGAGGGTGGCGCTTCCGATGAGCGACACACCAGTCATAAATCGGAATAAGGAGATGCGAAAGAAAGGGGCCACGGCAAGCAGGCGGAGCAGCCTGGGGTCCCGGGGGCGCAGGGCGAGCTCGCTAATTGAGATGGGCCATACGGCGCTGCCTCATCGTGAGGTCGGGGCGGGGGAGTTCTATAAGCACGTCGAGGAAGGGCTGCCGGAGCCACGGAGGATGAGGCAGGTTTTGACGTGGTGTGGGGAGAGGGCGCTCGCGGAAAAGCCGGGGCTTGGGTCGGCGGATTCGGGCGCGATATTAGGTGGTACGTACGAGGACTTTGCGAGACGGGCGCGATCGATTTGCTGACTGTGTGTAGCGCGCGCGATACAAGATCAGCTGCTCAAGGACTTTCAGAACAGGTCCGAGTTCTCCAACTGGTTTGACCGGGAGGAGAGCGCGCCTGCGTCGGTCGTGAAACAGCCGAACCCCAGGAACATAGAGCACGAGCGGAAGATCCAGCAGCTCGAGGAGAAGATAAAGAGGTACGACCCGAATCGTGCTGCCTTGTATACTGCGTTCCTCAGACTAACACGGCTCCCTCAGGCTACGCGAACAAAAAAAGATGTGGCAATCTCTAAAACGGATACGGCTGAATCCCGAGCCCCTATTTCCGGACGATGCAGAACCGTCACGTCCACCGCCACCAAACGAAGCCCTCCTTGACTCGGCGGAACAGAAGATCCTCAGCTCCCTAACAGGCCAAGACACGTCATTTGCGGCAATACATGCGCGCACAGCAAGCCGCTTAAAGGCGGTGCAGGCAACGCTCGGGCAGCGGGTAGACGTCTTCGCGGACAACGTGCACAAACTAGAGCAGAGGGTGGTGACGGCAGGGAGGGAGGCCGACCGGGTGCTAGGGCTCGGGGCGGTGAGACTAAGGGAGAGGGAGGGGAGGGAGAGGAGCGCCGCGGGGACGAGAGAAGTACCGGTGATGGAGGTCATAAGGAGCCTGGGGAGGATACTCCCCGAGGGGAACGGGTGAGGCGCGCCCCGTTGTTGTTTGGGATCCTCGGCGTGGCTCGCGTTGGCGAGGGCACGAGGGTCTATGGCTAACCAACTGGCTTCGGGCGTTCCGTGATACCTTGGGATGAAGACTGGATGGATTTTTGTTTTTGTTTTTTTTCCCTTCTGGAAGGTGTAGGGGCGAGGGTATGAGCCGGATGACTTGTTCTTTCTTTCGTTTTAAGTATATTATGAAGAGATGCATTCCTTTCTGTGGCCACGGTCGTCATTGCGAAGCGGGGATGGGCTTGGGGACGGGCATGGGGAGTTTGGGCTGTTGGGCTCGTGGGTTTTGCTGCATAAAGGAGTAGCCGGTTCTCGTTCCAACGATGAAGAGATTGGTTCGCCCCAACTTGCGTTCCTACCGACGGTCTATAGTCTTGTCTTCTCGAATACACTAAACGTACAGCCCCTCCGCGCAAAGCATCAGTCCTTCTCGGTGCCGTCCCCGAACAGCTTGGGCCTCGCGGCCATGCCGCCCTTGCCGTCGCCGGCGCTCCTCTCCCTCACATGCTCCCTCAGCAGGGCCAGCACCTCGCTGTCCCTCCACCGGTCGGGCACGCCCCTGTAGCCCGGGCGGAAGTTGCCGGCGATGGGGCCCCACTCGCCCTCGGCGGGCTTGCGCGCGTACTTGTCGGGCGTGGAGTTGGCGGGCTCGGGCGGCGGGGCGCGGGCCTCGTCGCTGGGCGGCGGCACGGACGGGTGGTCCTGCGTGGCCCAGTAGTAGATGTCCCAGTCCTCCTCGAGGAGGAAGGCGTCGTAGGCCTCGAGCTGCGGGCGGTCCATGGCGGGGAGGTGCGACGACGCGAAGGTGGAGAGGAGGAGGTCGGACTCGAGCGTGCCGCGGTAGCGGGACTGGTCTGTTTTGGTCGCGTGCGCAAGGGCACGGGTTAGCCAGCGGGTTCTTCTCTCCGGCGGTGCGGCGGTGGTTCCGGGCCCCGGCGGGACGTACAGAGGAGGCGCGCGCGGAGCGTCTCGTCGGCCTCGTTCCGGCGGCGGAAGGCGTCGTACTTGACGGCCGGGCCGTCCTGGGACGCGGCGCGCGCGGTCTGCGAGAAGGCGCGGACCAGCCGCAGTGGGCGCAGTGAGGCCATGCTGAAGACTCGGGGTGCTTCCGCGGGGCTTCGAAGGCTGTTATATCGCGGCCGTGGGGGGGGAAGGGGGGGTTAGGAGGGGGAGGGTGGGCGAGGGTTGAAGGGTGGTTGTTGGTAGGGTTTTCGGTGTTCGGAGCTGCAGACTTGGCTAAGGCCGTGCGGAGCCGAGGTCTGCCGTTCCGGGTGGCTTTTCGTCGAATTACGTCAAGCAGAGGGTCCAACCGAGCGGCGCCATTACCAAGCAACGGGAATATATGTCTGTACCTGCCTGTGCTTGTATGTATGTGGATGGGATGGGAGAGGTGGTTTACTACATAAATACGCACTGGTCTTTTTATCGCTCCCCGGGCGAATTGCTGGCCCGCATTGTTCACCCTGCAGGAGCAAAGGGTAGCTAGCACCTAAGAAAGGGACCTGGATACGTCCCAAGTCGCATGCGGGAGAAACGAGCATGGCTGTCATATTTCCTATCCGTTATTTTACAGCCAGGGCAGAGCCTCTGCCCCAGCCCGCCCATGTCATTAACATCAAGATCTAAACATCGCACTGCCTGCCGCCATCCACCACTTCTCAACCCCTTGCTCCCCACCTCCTCGAACTCAGATGAGATGCTTCGACCTAGGCCCCCAGTTAGCAACCAACGTCCGCTTCCCGCGCACAGGCTCGCGGATACACACCTGAAGTAGGTTCGCAGGTACATGATCTGCCACGCCCAGAGGCCGATGAGCAGCCAGGTGGTGCCCACGCCAAAGTACTTGACCCTGTTGTTGGTGCTCTCGTTGGTGTCGCGCAGCTTCTGCTCGCGCAGGCGCAGGTACTCCATCTCCGACACCACCTCGGCGATGGTCTCCTCGATGCGCCGCAGCTCGGCCTCGACCGGCTTGAGCTTCTCGTTCTGCTGGATGGCCGCCCAGTCCTTGGCGTCGGCGCCGATGTCGATGTCGAGCTCGACGTCGCGCGTGAGGTACTTGTTGTTCTTGGCTGGAGGGAAGGGGTTAGCGGGCGTCTCGGGCGGCCAAGGTGCGGGCCGCGGAGAGGAATATGGGGGGGGGGCCGTACCGGTCTTGACGTTCTCGAAGCACACGTCAAAGGCAGCGTCGCCGAGAGCCGTGAATACTATCCGCTTCTCGCCCGCCACGTCCCTCGGCCGGCCGTACTCGTTCCCGAGCACATCCCGGATCTGTCGAGAAACATTCGTCAGCCTCTAAGCCGTCCCGGCCAGCCACTCCAGCCTAGCGCCGGTAGCGCGGAGAGGAGAGCAAGAACGCACCTGCATGTTCACCGCCTGCCCATCGCCCTTGTTCCCGCTGACAATGGCCGTGACGACGACCAGCGTGTCCTTCCCCACGAAGTTCCGCACGCATCGCTCCCGCACGTCCTTGCCCTTGCGCGCCTCGAGCTCGAACCGCAGGCCCTGGGCGCACGTCACCAGCAGGAGGACGCTGCAGAGGAGCCGCAGCAGGGGCGACCGCTGCGTCATTGTCGGGTGGAAATGTGAGTCGTATTGGAAAAGAAACAAGCAAGGAAAAAGACCTGGTCGGAGAGGGGGCAATCGACAGGGAGGGTTGTCGTGACGTTGGGCGAAGAGGGTGAGAACGGCTCGAGTTGGTGATGTGTCGCGTTAGTGTGTGTACCCGGGTACTTGCTAGCTCCAAGGGGCTAATCGCTGCCTCTGGTTTGCTGGCCTGAACGAAGACGACGGGCCAATGGGAGGCTCGGAGCGTGGACAGCCGCGCCTTGGCGTGTACACGTGACCCGAAGCCTCGCCCGCCAGCTGGACAGAGCCTGGAATTGACGTGAAGCTCGATCCATTTCCGCCGCTTCGCGACCACGACTAAAGCCGGCCTTGGTTGTTCGACGTTTTGCGACACACGACACCCAGCGCACGCCCACGCAGCCGCCAAGATGCCCAAGTGTAAGTCCTGCGCCCGGAAATGGAGGCCCTCGATCCCGCTGAACGCTCGCTAACATTTATCGCCAGTCTTCTGTAGGTTACCCCCGCGAGCCATCCCGCGCTCGAACCCTCCACTCACCAGAAGCAGGCGACTACTGCGACGTCTACCTGACGCACGACTCTATGAGCGTGCGCAAGGCGCATAACAGCGGCCGGAACCACCTGCGAAATGTCGTAGACTACTACCAGCGTGCGCCAGCCTTCCCTCGCCACCCAGCTGCGCGACGCGACAGTCAAGCTAACGCGCCCGCAGAAATCGGCCACGAAAAGGCCCAGTCCGTCATCGACTCCATCACCTCCTCGTACGCCGCCGAGGGCCAGGCCCACGCGAACCCCATGCTCCCGCAGAACCAGCCCGGCCAGGCCTTCCCGCCCTTCCCCTTCCCTCCCGGCGCGCCCTTCGGTGCCCCCGGCGGCGGCCCGCCCGGTGCCTTCCCGCCTGGCGCTCCCCCCGGTATGTTTTCCCGCCCCGTTGCTCTTTTCCCTATAAACTAACCCCCACAAGTCCCGCCAGCAGGCACGAACCTTCCTCCCCTGCCACCCTTTAAGGGCGGCCCCGGAAACCTACCCTTCCCGCCCCCGCCTCTCCCTGGCGGCCTTCCCTTCCCTCCGCCTGGCGCCGGGCCCCCGCCGAACCTCCCCGGTTTCCCCGGCATGCCTCCCCCGCCTGGCCAGTTCCCGCCCGGGCCGTCTCCTCCCGGCGGCGGATTCGGTGCTCCTCCCGGTGCGCCACCACCGGGCTACCCTCCTGCGAGGGACGAAAGAAGATGGGATTGAGTGTGGTTACGGAGCGGGATCTTTGAGGAGGGTTAGAAATGCGGTTGCGCTTTTCTGTCCACGGTTGGCGGGTGGAGGAACCAAGGAACCAAGGAATGCGTTGTTTTTTTAGGTCATGGGATGGCGCCGGCGTTCGAGGGATAGAAAAGGCCCCAAGGGGTCGTCATATAGGATTTACCCATCATAAGTGTACAGCCTCACAACTCACAACCAATGTTTTCTCGCCATCAGCCTCGGCGCCCTGCAAGTCCCCCCGTCCACCACTTCCTCCGATGTCAAAGCACTATGCTCATCGGCCACGAGCGAACGCTTTGCTTGCAGATCTCAAAACGCAGTAATATTCGTTGCTCCTCTATGATACATCAATGGCCCGCATCAATCTCATTCAAACATCCACGGCGTTTCCTCCTATACATCGAACAGGTCCAATCATCCAGCCGCCGCCGCTTTGAAATCCCTTGCCATCGTATATACGGACCATGTAAAGCGATCATCAGCCGTCAAGTCATAAACACATCAAAACAAGTGCCGAAATCTCCCGTCTCGTCTTCTGCCGTGAGGGGTCCCAAACGACGCCGTAGTGCCCCCAAACGCCAGGGAAAAAAGCAAACATCAACGGCATGTCCAGATGCCGAGCCACCACCGCTTTTTCAAGAGCGATATCCTCCCCGCTGGATCATCTCTTCGACACCATCCCTCACCTCCCGAGGCCCGCTAATCTTCCGCCGCAGCTCCGTCGTCCGCTTCTCCCTCCTCCGCTCACTCAGCCTGCGCGGCAGTCCCCCGATCTTACTTCCCAGTGTCGGCAGGAAGCTCTTCTTCTCCTCTTCACCCGCCCGCCTCGAGTTTTCCCTGCGATACCCACGCCAAAATGACGGCGCCGGATCGGGGCTGTCAGGCGCCGTGTACGGCCTCACATCCGGTCGCGGGGTCTCTCCATCCTCGTCCAGGCTCCTACGCCGCCTTACGACTCGGAGGTTGCCGCTTGGCGTCCGTTCTATGGTGCGGCGCTCCGTCCCAGGCGTAGTAGTGTCGTCAAACGAGCGGCCCACGTCATCACCAAGTGGGAGTACAGCAAATGTCCTCTTCAATCGCTGGCTCAGGCTGCGACGGGGCCGATTGTCGATCGGCGGGTAGCGATATACCCTCTCATACTGCCCGTGGCTGTCAAAGTCATCGTCGTCTTCAGATGACGAAGTCGAATCCGTGTCCAAGTCGAAGTCGGAATACGCCGGCTGCCAGAAAGGATGGAGCATACCATCATCTGCGGGGGGGTTCTCCGCCGTGGGGTACGGTGGGTCGGGGAGAGCCTTGTCGCTGCTTCTTCCGCCTATAGCGAAGGGCTCCGCGACTTTTCGGACGCTCCTCGATAGGGAGAACGTGCGGCCGAGGAACGTAGGTCTGCTTGTTGATGCTACAGATTCCGAATGGCGCCTTCGGGGAAGTACCCTCCGAGCAAGTGACATACTCCGCTTGGGTTTTGGTGCCATCTCCTCGAAGTAATTTCCCATCAGTAACCGCCGTTCATGCGCCGGAGTCGCCCCAGATGGCGTTGCAGGTATAAACTCGATAGCAGGTGGCTCGGCCGGGGGCTCAGGAGGAGAGCGTGGATTCCGAAGGGGCGAGTAGTCCACGCCATCCTCCGAATAGTGCTGTTGTGGCGGAGTCGCAGGCTCGTCGCTCTCCGGAGCGGTCGTGGTAATCGTCGGCTGAGGTTTATCTGTTGAGCTTCGAGCCTCTGCATTGTGGGACTCTTTCGATATTTCAATCTCAGAATCCTGTGATGGCTTGGAGGATCCATGATCGACCATGAGAACAGATGTGTTCTGGTGGGTGTAGATGTTGACGGCGAGCGCTTCCGAAACCTCGGGAGCCGTACCGCACGTCTCCATAGAGGCCAGCGAGAAGGGCGTATTCTGGCTTGACACCCGCTTTCCAAAGAGCGGATCACCCAAACTGAGCCTGTGAATCCACTCCTCATCCTCAGCGGGGGAGCCGACATGCCGAAGGTCATCTGGAGGATGCAGGGTAGATCGTTGCGGCTTCTCAGCGTCATCCTTCTCCGAAGTCTTGGCCGCCGGCCTATTTCCATGCTCCACCTTGCTTATAGCTTGTTTCAAGGTCTCCGCCTCCACCAGGGCATTATGGACCTTCAGGCTATCAGCAGTGAGCGACCCCGTTCTAGACGCGTTCCGGCTGGTCAGAGCGGACAGGGACGACGTCCGCTTGGGAACCACAGGCGGGTAATCGATGGTTCGCACATCTGATCCGGTGGCCTCGGACACGCTCCTACCGTGGCGAGATAGGCGTTCGGGTGTAGATACCGCCTCCTTACTCGTCGATCCGTTTGACAAGGGCGCTGAAGCTAGACTAGCAGTCCGTTTTGACCTACGGCTGCTTGTGGACCTAAGTATTGTTTCGCCGGACTTTCTGGTGGAGGATTTGCGATCCGGAACAATAACCACAGGGATTGCACCTTGGTTCCATACTTCCTTCCGGGCCTTGGCGCTAGAGATGGAGTTTACCGACGTTGAAGATACACGGTTGTTGTATCGGGCGTCAGCTGGCCTCCTGGGCCGGTTTGGAGGTACAGAACCTTCTTGCAGGGTGGTAGATGATGATGCTGGCGCAGAGCTGCCAGGGGACACGTCTGTGTTGGAGTTCCGCAGCGCGGTTTGCTTTCTCACATGGCGCAAAGTCCTCCTCCTCTGGGGCACAAGTGGGTCAACAAGCACGGCCTCTACAACAGTAGAGACGCCAGACTTCGCAGATAGGCTCGAGAGGCGGCGGGCATCTGTGGTGGTCGGCGACGAGGTGAGTGGCGAGCCAGCACCTTCTTTCTCCGCATCCGTTACACTATTCGAGGACGTGCGCTTCTCGCTGGGTGCGTGGAGTCGCATGGCGCGGACGGCCCTGGCCGCATTCGTCGGTGTTACCGTTGCGTCCTCGCGAATGTCAGCGCCCGGCCCGTCGCCCGGCGATGGCGTTTTGGGGTCCGGGTACGGGCGGCTCTTCCTCACTTTGACGTGCCGCTGGAGGTAGTCGTCCCACTCCTGTACCACCTCGGTGTCACCGGTATTCATCCGCCATTCACCGTCAAACGTTACGGGTCGGACTTTTGACCGCGGGGTCGAGTTCGGACCCGCTCTCTCTCGAAAGCGCCCCTGGCCAATGGATTGCCTTTCCTTAACCGGGGTCTCATCATCGTTTCCAACGTGGCGGACCGTGGACTGGGATGTCCGGGCGGATGGCAGCGCCGGGTGCGCAAGAGATCTTTCATCTTCTGAAGTGTAAGGCTCCTCCCTCGCGGTCTTGAAGGACCCCGATCGAGAATCGCTTGCGGACTTGGACGGGGTACGCTCGCCCTGCAGGGCACGGACAGCTTTCGGTCGCGCAACGCGTTGCGGTGGGGTTACGTCGGGTGTGGGAGGGCCCTGTTCGTTCGAAGGAGTGACTGGAGAGAGGGCAGGTGCGCTACTGTCGGTATCGAGAGGACTCACAGCCCAGATGGAGCTCGAAGGGATGGCAGATAGACTGCCAGAGGAGTTTTGTGAGGGAGCTGGAGGGGTGGGGGGAAGCCTGGGGCCGTTGTGAATCGTCCGAGGCGGGTAGTCCGGTGTCTGGGAGAAGCTGCCGGAGGAGAGTTTTTCCTTGTTCGACCGAACAGCGCCAGTCGCGTAGTCCTCATCGCCAGTCCTCCCTGGCCAGGAATCATAACCGAACGACGCAACAGCGCGTGCGCGATCTCTATCCGGGCGCGGTAATACCTTGTGCTTCTTGAACATCCGTCGACCGCCATAGGCGTCCGCCGACAAGTCGTGCCCGTAGTACACCGAGGGCACCATCGCGGCGGACGAGTCCTGGAGGCTCGAGCTTATCATGGCTGGCTGGCTGCTGGTTTCCTAGCACATGGCGCGAAGGGGAAGCCTGGAGTGTCGGCAGAAAATCGCCACGGTCCTAAAAGTAGTATGTCGCCGGGGCTTCTCGCGTGCCAGATGCCCGAGTATATATGCGATTAGGCTTCGCTCGAGTCGTGCTAGCGCAATAGGACCTAAGGTTCGGAGTGGCGCGGATTAGACCGAAGGCAATATTGCGGAACAGCCACGCGTGTCGCGCGCTAGCAGTGCCATTCACAGTGGGCTGGAATGCAGAGCGGGACAGTTGTGACGCATCGAGACGGGCGACTCGTGGCAGGCGTCGACGACGTCGAGGGTGGTGGTGGACGTGGTTAAAAAGGCGTGCGCAGGGACAAAGGTCCGAGAGGTCGTCCCAGGCGCTGAGGTCAGCGGTCGGGATCGCTGGAAATGGACGACCCGGGAAGTGGGGTGTCGCCGGAAATGGAACAAATTGGCCGCGAGTCGAAATCAATCGGAGGATGGGTTCCGGGCCGCTAATTCAACACCACGGTGGGCGACATATACATAAAGGCATAGTCCAAGTCGTCGCTGCAATGGGGGATTTCGAGAGAAAATGAGGAGCCGACGAGGGGGTGCGGAGCAAGTCGAAAGGGGAAAATGACGACAAGAGACGAAGGGGGGAACCTGGAGAGGTGGGATGAGGCAGAATGTACTTTCTTAGCATCGGGTCCTACAGGGAGACACCGGTATGTACCATGCTACGAAACGGAAGGTGCACATGCCCACTCCAGTTTCTTACTGGCTAACGCGGTAGGGAGTGTGGGCGAGACCTTTTAGCGTCTGAATATCGAGGTGCAGCGCGCATGAATGGGGGCAGCGCAGGGTAAAGTGGGAAGGAGCCAGTAGAAGGTACCAGCGAAGGACACACCCAACGAAGCAGGGGGCGAGGCCGCGAAGCGAGGGGAACATAACATTGTCAGTTGCGCCACGGCACAACGGGAGCGGCGAGGTCATACAAGACACCAGGCAGGCGATGATACAGGAGCAGTTGTGGAGACATATGGAAGATTTCGAGACACTCCTCTAGTGCTGTTCCAGATCAGCGAGTGGTGGGATTCGCAGCAAGGGAAGCGGGGCCAACCAAATGCAGGCGCCAGCTCGGTCGCATTTGATACTTGCGAGGTGGTGGGGGCAAAAGGTAGAAAAAGCCAATGTCCTCGCTCCTGCCGCGGCGGCAATCTACGGAGCATGTATTTGCGTTGTCCAGGTGGAGTGTACCATATACGAGGACAGCCGTGATCGCCACACTGTAACAACAGGTGCCAGTACTTGATGCCAGCGCGGCCCGGCGGGGCTCCTGCGCAGCTCGAAGTTGGAACTGGGAAGGAGAGTGGCCAGGACGCACGTGTGATGCATCGCTCTGCATCAGTCAGCCATCCACGGACTTGCATGTAGTTCTGAATCAGCGTCAGAGCGAGCGCCGGCTGTGCTCGAACACACCAGCCAGTGAGGCCGAGTAGCAACTCCTCAGCTGAGAACCTCGAACGCCGAGGACATGAGCACCATTCCTCGCCGCCTGGCTACTGGCCCGAACATGGTCGACGGATGCGGCCATCCACCAGCTCCGCCATCACACGCGGCATCGATCCTGTCGCTGTCCGGCCCGCTGCTTGGCCGCGTGCGGTGTCGAGTGCGCAGCGCCTTCATAACAATGCAGTTCACGCAGCCTCCAATCAGGCCGGGCCCTCCGCCCCGAGGGCGAGCAGCGTTTCACGCCCTGGGTCAAGCGGCATGCATTCTCGCCCCCAGGCTTGCAACGAAGACCAAATTCCGCCACTTTGTCGCTGAGCATAAGAGGCCACTGATTCGTCTTCGGGCCAACCTCTTCTCTTCTCTTCTTAGGCATGTTTTACGGGACGCCGTGTTGGGGCATTTCTCGGTGGCCAACTGCAACCGACGAGTCAGCGGTTGTGTTACAGGTTGAGACAATCCACCTAGCAGACATGCATTCCTCGGTGCCCAGCACCCTCGATAACAGTGTTTGGTCATCCAGCTCAACAGGCGGTCCTGTCGGCAGAAAGAAGGGGGTCAGCGAAGTCGGTCGCCTCACACGCTCTTCTGCTCTGGCTGGCTAGAGAGGGCCCGGCCGCTGGCCACCTGGACAAACTTGGCAGCGCAAGTAGAGGCTGAGACTCCATCTTCCATATGGTGGCATGAACGGGAAAGGAAAGTATAAGATGTGGTCCTTTTGGCAGCTTCTCGTTGGTGCCAGTAGGGGCTGGACTAACGTGGTGTCTGCTGTATGACCAAACCAACAGGGCCTACGCCAATGCGGCCATCACGGTACATCGAACAGGCATTGTCGGCTTTGCACTTGAGGGCGGAGCTCGTGCGGGTGCTTATGGGCTTCCCCAAGCTGCTCATGCTGGGCCCAGAACACAAGGACCAAGCGGCCGTCGTGCAAGTCGTATCGAGAAGCGACCTGTTACGACAGCCGGGCTGTCTGTTGGAGAAGTTGTTTTTCTCCGATACCTTGGCCCGACTCAACCTCGACGACCCGGACTCCATTTCGAGCGGCGCGAGAAGCTTGAGCGCTGGGACGGATGGCGTAGTCCAAGCAGGCTGAAACCCCTGTGGCGGGTGTCTGCTAGGACGCACATGCCGTGAACCCCCTTCTTCTCCACGCCTCGCCAGCTTTGATACACCGCCCGTCTTTCTACAGTCATCCGCAACCTGTCCGCCTAGCTGGGCTATGATGACTGCAGACCTTGGCAATGAAGCTCGTGCACTCGTAAAAGGGCGGACTTTCCAGAACCGGCTTATTCGGTCACTCGTCGGTCCTTGTATAAGCACTAATTCGGAAACTCGTGCTTCAACAAGACCGTTTTTGACAGCTTGCATGACCATCTAAGCGAGCCGCGTCCACATTTCCATGTGGACGCCCGAGTGGTACGAGGAACGCCAGATGAAAGGCCCGGTGCGGCTTGGTGGCACCGATGGTGTTGTGAGTCCACCAGGAACGTAAGAGATCGGTAACATCGAATCTGCGCTACGTTTGTCCTTGCGATCTGCTCTTGACCTCGCATGCTTGTAGGGCTCTCTGCAGAAACCCGAAAAGTGAGCCGCGCATGCAACAAGGGTGGGAGAGCAAGGCACCGCTCTCCGCAAGCGAACTATGGACGAAGCTTGGTGTCAAGGGCAGGCAGTTTGCTAGGGGGGGTTTCGGACAAGCTAACACCGAGCTCATCTTACTCGAACCCCCACGTCTTCTTCACATAACAAGGTGCTTCGAAAAGGCCGCCCACTGCCGCTACACATCCTAGTTCATAGCAGGATGGAACATGCGACAAGCCCTACCGTTCTCAGCATGGAGATAGCCCTGCCTACATGGCTGCCATGAGAAGACGACGCGAGCGCATCCATGGAGATGACCAAAGATCTTCGTCAGTGGAGCGGCCTCCGTTTTAAGTGGGTTGGAATAGCGGGGTAGCTGCTGGCGCTTGGGCTGTAGCATGGCGGGGTACTGGCCCAGCAGCGCCCATATCACATTGAAAGCCACCAGCTCCAAGGGTCCCAGCAACAGTTGTCCCGGCTCCACGCAGCAGAGCTCCTGCTTTGCTCTCGTTCGCCCCCGGGGCCAGACCCCTGCAGAGTAGCTCAATCATTCCCTCACCGACTTTGACAGAATCGTGGGTCCCCGAATTCCGTCCCCGCGATCCCCATCGTCCGAAGCCTCGGCCGAACCCCCAGGACAGCACCAGATCAGAACCACGATCGCAGCCCGTACGAGCAGACGACAGGAAAACCGCCCATAATGTCGGACGTCCCCATCATCGATTCGCATATCCACCTCTACCCCGAGGCTGAGATCCCCACCCTCGCGTGGTGCAATCCCGACCACCCCCTTTCCGGCGAGCGCTCCGTCGCCCAATTTGAAGCTGTCACCGCCGCCTCGACCTCCCTGAAGGGCTTCATCCTCGTCGAGACAGACCGCAAGTCCGACCTGTCGGAGGAAGGATGGAAGCTGCCCCTCACCGAGGTCGCGTGGTTCGCCCGCGTCGCCACGGGGAAGCCTAACGAGGGCGAGGGCTTTGGCCCCGAGGCGGCTGAGAAGTGCCTCGCCATCATCCCCTGGGCGCCCGTCCCCGCCGGCCCGGACGCGCTGGAGAAGTACATCGAGAAGGCGAAGGAGGTCGCGGGCCCGGAGGCGTGGAAGAAGGTCAAGGGCTTCCGGTACCTGCTGCAGGACAAGCCGGCGGGGACGATGGTGACCGATGAGTTCGTCGAGGGCGTGCAGTACCTAGGGAAGAAGGGCTACGCCTTCGAGATCGGCGTGGACCCGCACAGGAAGGGGAAGAAGCAGCTGGTAGACACGATGGAGCTCATCAGCCGGGCGCATGACGATGTCCCGGAAAACGAGAAGACCACCTTCGTCGTCAGTAAGTAATCCCTATCCCCGAAGAGAAGGGTATCTTTCCTCAGGTGCTGACCCCGACTCCCACAGACCACATGTGCAAGCCAGATCTGACGCTCTACAACCTCGCCGATCCGGGCTACACCAGCTGGCGCACCGCAATGTACACCCTCAGCGTCTGCCAGAAGACCTACGTACAGCTCAGCGGCGGCCTCTCCGAGATGCAGGAGTCGCTGCGGAACCGCTCCGCCGAGGACATTTTCAGCGCCATCCACCCCTGGCTCGGCATCCTCCTGGCCATCTTCGGGCCTGAGCGCCTCATGTTCGGGAGCGACTGGCCCGTCTGCACCATCGACATGGAGGACAACGCGTGGGAGAAGTGGCTGGGCGTCGTGAGGAGGATGTGTGACATGGCGTCGTTGGGAGAGGATAAGATGCGGTCGCTGTACGCGGGGACGGCGATTGAGGCGTTCGGGCTAGAGGTATAAGTAGCGAAGGGGAAAGGGGGCGGAGGCATGTACGGTGGCCTTATATCATTTGAAACGTTGAACCGACGCTGCTGAGCTGGACGGGGGCCTCTTTATGCGAGAGAGGCGTGAAGGATACCCCGTTGTCTATTCTCTGCTTTACCAAACATATCCATAGTCTATGGCGACACTTAACGACCTGAAAAGAATAGTCTAATCCAACGCCCCATCTCCATGTCCCCTCGTTTTGTAGTCCATCCTAGTTCTCCTCCAGGATGGCGGTCTCCTCCTTCCACCACGACTTGAACGTCTCCAGCCTCTCGCTCCGCTCCCTCGCCATCTTCCTCCCCGTCTCCGTCTTCATTTTACCTTCAATGCGTATAAGCTTGTCGTCAAAGTGCCGCATGGTGTCGTCCATGGGGCGGTCCTTCGCGCCTCCAAAGCCGAAGCAGCGGCCGATGCCGACGGCGCCGATTGCGTCCAGGCGGTCTGCGTCCTGTACGACGGCGACTGTTCAGGCATTATGAGTCAGTAGGCCCTTCGTCCTGTTGCCACATAGGACGGGGTTGTATGGCGGTGGGGTACAAGAGACGATATGGTGTAGGTGTGTGTATGTGTGAATGTCCTACTTACGCTCAGGATACTGCACAAGAAGCCTCTTCACTCGCCCTGGGTCCGCCGTCTCGGCCGAATAGCTCACTCCCAAACAGATAGCCTGCACCCGCCCCGCGAGCTCCTCATCGGCCCCGAACCCTAGTAGGGCATCTCGGACCATGGTGGTCGGATCCTCACCCTCGCGGAGGTACTTCCTGTCACCGACGTCGTGGAGCAGCGCGGCGAGGTGCACGACGTTGTGGTCGAGCGGCACGGCGCTTGCCGCGGACTCGGCGTCGTGGAGCTGCTGGGCGAGGCGGACGACGCGGCAGATGTGGCCGTAGTCGTGGGACGGGTCGTAATGGGCCATGTACGTGCGGACGTAGGCGGTGGCCTTCGTGATGAGGTCGCTGGGGGCCATTTTGGGGGCTGCGGTTGGGGGCTTGGAGTTGGAATGCGCTTTTCTGCGCGCGAGACTCGAAATGCTGGGCCCAGACTGGGGGGCCAACCGAATAAATGCACTCCTATTATTCCGGGCAAACTTGGCGTATCGATGGAAGCTAGCAAGGGTGGACAGCATGGTGAAGTTCACGATTTCAGCCCCGCCCAGCACCAGCCTGAATGTTCACAAGCATGAACACAGGAGGTGCGCTGGGTTTGGCGGCAACTAGACCAAAATAAGGCCTGCGTGGCTTGGCTTGGCGCGTGTCTCACTATCATACAAGCAACACCGCCTCTGCATCGCAAACTCGCCTTCAAGCAAGCCAGGAGCAAGCAAGACACGGGAAGAGGTGTTTGTCTGTGAGGCAATCTCGGGGCGCCCTGCTGAGGCAGGAGATATCAGACCGATGTGGTACCCGAGTCCCTTACCGACGACGAAAGGCGCAAACTTTCCGACAGAAGTCTAGTGCCTGGCTTCTTGGTACACGGCATGGTCGCGTTTTCCCTTTTTTTTCATCTTTTTTTTTTGCGCAGATCCCACTCAAGTCAGAGGGGTGGAGAGGCAGGAGCCCTGTTCGGGGTGAGCAAGGGCGACAGACAAGTCCACCCGTCCGCCTGCAGGCCAGCCCCTGCCCGAGCTCGCTGGCCTCTGCCGACAGTCGCGTGGCGAGGGGCCTGCACCGCGTGTGTTTGGATTTGAGAGAATGAATACACGACCCAGGACGACAAACGTTCCAGACCGCCGCGAAGAAAAGGATCAAAGTCGGAGGGAACGTGGGCTAAGCGCCGGGGAAACAACCGGCGACGAATCCGACGAAGCCTTCCCCTCCGATCTGGAGACGCATCATCCATGCTCGCAGCCGCCGCCACCGGCAATATGCACCCTACGGGACCGCTTGAAGAATCGCTCATGCACGGCCTCGCCCCTCAGCCAGCCGAGAGCAACATGATATCTCGTGCCTGTGTGACTCTTGCACCGACCGACATACCCGCCGACGCTAACATGCTTCCTCTGCATGCATCCAACCGGAGGCCCCGCCGGCAGTTTTCGTTCAGTTGTTCCCCCCTTCGCTTATGCCGCTTCCCACCTTTTGCTCGGCCCCTTTTCCTTGATGTCCGGGCTGGACTCGGATTATGGTGGGGGGAAATATATATAGATGCAGCAGAGGATGGAGACTTGGGGTTGTGGGTCGCTGCAGCTCCGGCGCTTAAATATCGTCAGCGGGGGCCAATTCGTCGCTCGGGCGATGTGCCCGTGCGGGGGATCGCTGCAGGCAGGCTGAGGATCCCCGATCCGATGGATGGCTCCTTCCCATCTGGAAGCGACGCTCGGTTGACGTTTCCGCATCGCGCCGTTGCCGCCGTCGGCGGGGAAGGGCGACTGGACGGAGTTGTCGAAACTTCTGCCAGTGTCGTTAAAGCTACGAAGGCACCTTCCCGTCACCAATTCCCACCGGCTGCACTGTACATCAAATGTGTTGGATCGGCAAAGGGAAAGAGCCACCAGGATGGGCCGGGGGGAAGAACTGGCGTCGAAGTGCGAGGGCCATCGCACGGCGGGCGTGCAGGGGGCCCACGCGATGAGAGGTGGATGCACCATGAGGCGTCGAGCCGAGTTCCGCCAGCACGGCGCCTTCCCCGATTGACCACGCACCATGTTGCATGATGACCAAGTTTTCGGCTTCGTCTAAAAACCCTCAAAGGGTTATTTCGAGCATCTCATGCCGACCTCCTGCATCAACGCGAACTTGGCCGGGGAACGTCACTCGCGAGCAGCGAGCAGCCGTCGGGCGAGCTTGGGGTGGGATCTCATTGGCCCGAGCCTCCTGCACCCTTGCTGTGTGACGGGCTTTTGAAGTGTGAGTGGGACTGGCGCGAGAGGCACGGATCAGGCCAATGAGCGGCCGGGCCTAGACGCCCACGACCTCCCGCATCCCGCCCTCCGCAGAGGTCATTGGACGCACTCCTCATCGTTCCCTGGTCATCGTCACCTGTGCTTTGCCGCCCAGAGCGACACTGATGGGATCAGGGTTCCTCCATCCTTGCCGGATGGGGGCGAATACGACCGCTGATGCAGGGAGCATTGAGCTTCTCCTGGGCGTGCCGTCGGCACCGTGACCGTTCCGAATCTCCAGAATCCGTCAAGCACAAGCCGGAATGGGAGACATTCACGCCAACGCCTGCCACGGCGACAGCACACAGCTTTGGCTCAGTCCTGCCCTCATCGTTCCTCGTGGATGAAGCAGCCCGGTCATCGTCGAATTCGCTGCCGATTTCTCCCCCTGAACTGAGGAATCCAGGTACTTATTCTCCCCTCGCAGCAGTAGACCCCAATGTGATATGCCCGCTTGTGGGTGTTCACCTGCAGCCTATGCATGGCAGCCAACCGCGCTCATTGGATGGAGTCCTGGTCCTATCCATCCCGTTTCTCCCGGGGTCGGATCTCCCCCAAGGTCGGGTCTCTCCACGGCTGACCATGGCCTCGCTTTGTGGCCTCGGCGCGTATATAGACCACCGCCCACCCCCCTGCTTTCCTCCCTTCCTCTCTTTTCTCCTCCAGCAAGAAATCGTCAAGCCGAAATCAGTTCCTCGTTTTTTCCCGTTTCCTCCCTTTAGCACCTCCTTTCCCCTTTCCCGTGAGCTGGCCTCACCTAATATCACCAAAACGAAAAAAATACTCTCCAATATCCCTTGTCATTTACTCCAGATTTTACAGGTTACTGGTTAACTTGGAATCTTAATCGAAAGGAAACAAACTGGTTTTGTTCTTGCTCAAGCTTCCCGAGATCGCATCAGACGCTTTTTTTCCTCGCAGCACCCTCACTTCAATTCCCCTGGTACAGCAACAAGCATCAGGATGTCGGCAACTCAGCTCAGCTTCTCTCTCCGCGTCTCCTCGGGTGTAAAGTCCGTCCACCTCCTAGGGTCCTGGGACAACTACTCCGGCCAACTACCCCTGTCCAAAGACAAATCGTCAAGCAAATCAGGTTCTTGGAAGGGCACATTTCGATTCAACGGCACCCTCAAGTCCGGCCAGCGATATTGGTACTACTACATCATCGATGGGTACCATGTTGCACACAATCCGTCGGTCGACTCGACAGTCGAGCCAACCACCGGGCGTGCCTTGAACATCCTCGACATGCCAAAGAGTTCAAGCAAATCCCACTCTAGCAAGTCCCACTCCAGCAAGTCGTCATCGTCCAAGAAGAGCTCCTCCCGCCGCTCCTCTTCCAACGACATTCCGAAAGGTCGTCCATTGTCCGTCTCGCAGATCAAGGCTCCAAAGCCCGTGACTCCCAATGCGACACGCACGATCCTTGATTACGACGATGAGGTCGAAGAACTCGCATCCCGTTTCAGCACCGTCGATGTCGATACCGACTCCGAGGACGACTCCGAGATCGACAGCTATCGCTCCAGTCCGTCCAGCTCTGTCTCCGGCTACAGCACGCCGGCCTCGGACTGTTCAACCTGCTCATGCGAGCGCTACGGCATCACACGCAAAGGCGAACGCGTCCGTCTCGATTGCGGCGGCGCACGCTGCGGCGACGAATACTCCTCGTGTTCCGATTCCGAAGAGGAGTACGTCCACTCAAGTTCACGCCGCAACGGCGTCGTCATGCGGAGCTAGGCGGACTCGACTTTGCAACGGACTTTACACTCATTTTCTTGTCAATACTTCTTTTGTTCGCGGCTGAGATCTTTTTTGAGCCGAATTAATTACGCCTTTTAATTCATGAAGTTGTCCGACTTCCCCCAATCTCTGCGCCCCCGTCTTCTGAGCGGTGGTTCGCCCGCGACGTTACCCCGTCCCCGGCGAACTGTTCAGGAGGGAGGGCTGCGGATTCTTGTTGTTGTTGTCTGCAACAGCCAATCTCTGCATCCCCCGAGGCGGCAGAAGTGAACGCGCAGGAGGCCCGGGCTGGTCTCGGTGTTTTCTCCGAGCGCTGTTCCTCTCCCCTCGTCCCAGTGGGTCGATGCTGCGACCCGCCGCGGTCCGAACTGGCCGCGGGCGAAGTTCCATAGTTTGGGACGCACCTAGGGTGGTCTCGATTCGGCAATATGGAGAGCTTCCTCTCTCGTGAAGAGGGAGGGATCAGGCCTCCGGTTAAGGGCAGTCTCGGCGCTAACCGAGCGAGCTGCCGTGAGTGGAGGATGGGGCGGGTATCTGGAAAAGCGAAGTAGCATACCCGGCGAATAGAGGCCGCTTGAATCTATTCTATAACTGAGACTCTCCCTTTGGTGTGGCTGTGAAACAATGTTTTTGGTTTTATCCCGTCAAAGAATTGGGGAGGGTGGTTTATGACTGGAGTAAGTGGCGGAGGCGACGAGAAAGGGCTTTGGTGTGGACAACTGTGGATGTAAGTGTAGGCATCGTCAGGTAGGGGCAGAGTCGGTGGTCGATCAGCAGATGTCCTTCCGGAAGGACGCATCATAGGAGGACCAGACCCGGATACGAATTATTCATAAACGAGACGTGGAAAGACTGCACTTACACCACACATAACCAAACCCCATTCTGATTGGGATTGGCCTGGTGTAAGTGCCGGCGATTCCGCTATCGCCACGCATTGCCAACAGGGAAACGTCATAATACACGGACCATTAAAGAGGGAAATGACTTCTGTACATCCTGAATACAATTCTCTCCTAGATGCCCCTAATTGATTATGCGGGTATCGAGAACAAGCCCAAAACAAAACGCCGCGCCATGCCCTCCGCCAGCCCGAAGCCATGCAGTAGCATGTCCAACCCGGCCCTGGTGGTCTATGTCCAAACACATCTACTAAGCAGATCCAATCTCGGTGTGGCTCCAGACCTACAGCAGGAGAGCCGCAGACAGAACTACAAGGCCAAGCGTCGCCGCTGCCGGCGGTATAAACCGCGCCGCCGAGCCGTCCACCGACCCGCAGCAGTCCCCATCGTATGTGACGTTGTTAAAGCGCGCGGCGACCTTGAAGGCCGAGCCCTCCGGAACCCCGAAGTTGTAGTAGTCCAGGTTGAGGATCTTGGGCGCGCGGCCCCACTTCTCGACGCATCCCTCGGTCGAGTTCCCGAGGCTCCCATTCCCGCTCTCGCCGTTGGTGCGGTCCAGGAGCGAGACGGCCGGCACGAGGATCTGGGTGTCGAAGAGGTTGAACTCGGCGTTGAGGTTGTGGTTGAAGAGGTACAACCGGTCCCTGGCGCGCTCATCGGACAGCTTGGGCGGGCGCTGGATGTCGCAAGGGAAAGTCGGGTCGATGGGGTCGAAGGGCGTCTCCCACATCTGCGAGAACTGGTCGAGGAGCCAGGGGTAGGCCTTCTGGTCGGCCTTGTAGTCGAGGAACATGACGACGCGCTTGCCGCGGATGATCATGTCGGAGAGGGTGGGCCAGTCGTCGAGGGACATGGGGAAGACGCGCGGGCGGTAGGCGTACTTGACGATGCCGCTGGCCTCGATGTGCGGGGCGTAGAGGTCCGGGTGCGAGTAGTTGCCGTTGCCGAGCAGGATGGTGACCACGTCGTAGGGGTGGTCGTCAACCCACTCGCGCACGCGGGTGAGCCAGTCGGTGATGGGCCCGGAGTCCAGCATGTCGCACGAGGTGTGGCAGAAGTGCGGGCCCTCGCCGGTCTCGTCGGCGTCGGTGGGGAACTGGATCTGGGCCTGCAGGAAGCGTATGCCATCGTTGAGCTGGGTGATGACGTCGAGCTGCTGGTTGGCGGCCGAGCTGCCCTCACGCACGAAGGGCGAGTTGTGGGCGCCCACCTCGGTGATGTTGCTGTACTTGCGCTCGCAGAACTCGACGTAGTTGTTGCACGGCTGGGTGTTCTGGGGCTCGTCGTCGCCCGTGGCGGTGCCGTTGCCGGCGAAGGTGGTGGACGGGTTGGAGCCCGTGAAGGTGACGGTCTCCTCCTCGGTGGACTCCGGGTCAAAGGTGATTTTCGACGTGTATGTCGTGTAGACATCCGACGGGAGCGAGTTCCCAACGGTCTTGGTTCCCACGAGGACCGTGACATCCTTTTCTTGCTCCTCAGCCGTGGAGACGCTCAGAGTGACGCTCGCGGCGGACGAGGAGTCGCTAGGAACGACTTGGGCCAGGGCGGGCGCAACATGGCAGGAGAAGAGCAGGACCTGCAGGCAGAGGCTGGCCAGTGGTGGTATCCCTGATCGAGCCATCGTGTTCTGCGGAATGAACGAGGCAAGGCAGAGAAGGGTGAAGCTCTCCCGTGATATAGAGCCTGTGTGTATGCCCAGAATAAGAGCTCCGGGCCCAAGACAGCTTCGGGGTGGCGACCACGGCGCAGATTCGCCCAGGGTTGGCGGTGGAGAGAACGAGTAGACCTTCGCCCGCAGTCCCAGTGGCTTGATGTGCCGTGGATAGCGCAGAGGGCTGCTGAGTTTGGGCAAAAGACTCTTGCTGAATCAAGACAAAATTCGGGGTGTACGCCACCAGCAACTCAGGGTGGGGAAGGGCCTTGACAGGATGTTCAGAAGGGTCCGCTGAAGAAGGGTCCGCTGGGGTCAATTGGGGCGTGACCGAGTCAGCACTGGCGCGAGTTTTAGTGCTGGAGGGTGACACAGGCAGAGCAGATGACCCTGTTTCTGCACGCGCGGTCGATTGGGTTGTTCAAGTTGAGTTTTGTGGCAACCTCAAGCAAAAAAAAAAAAGATGAAGATGCTATTACCCCAACCACACCAAAGCCCATTCTCTCTGCGCCGCGCCGCGCCCTCACAGCACGTCGCCAACCAAGCTCCGGGCCTTTCCTGGCGGGCCCACATTCGTGTGCCACCGCCCCTGGGCCAATCTCCGCCCTGAGAGCTGCGTCTGGCCATCGCTGATCGGCGCCGTTTCGAATAGCGCTGAGCCTATTGTCAACGATGGCCAACACGCCAGGGCAACGCTCCACCCGCCAAGCAAGGGGAAGAGTGGGGCTTACGGGAGGCATTGCGCGTCAGATTGCCGATTCGATGCCCCATGTCACTGTCTGGCTGGGCTGAGATCACCAGCCCTGTTTTTTTAGGCCGATCTTGGAGCAAACCGCGAGTTGGAGATCGTCGGCCCGCTGATCTGAACCGGTCAATGCTGCTCTCGTTGCAGCAGCCACGGATTGCTGGACAGCTGGCCCGCCCAGGCAAGACAGGCACCAATCTCATTGTTTGACGTCTCAGGCCGATCCACGTAACGGGCTCCACTTGGAAGCTGATCGGACCCACGCCGCTTCCAAGGAAATCACCGGCCCGGAGCGGGCCTCACATAATACGGCGTGGCATCCCGGGCATTAAGGTTTTTTTCCTTGCAGGCTTCGCGCGCGACTCACCGACCGACTCCCGAGTGCCGCGTCAACGCTCAGCCACTCGCTAGACGGAAAACCGGGGCCCTGCCAACCGCTCTTGTGCCGGTCGGAGCGGCGAGGTGCTGCCGCGGACGCGCTGCGGGCCACGCCTGTTCCTCCCAACGTTCCAGGCCGCCGCTTTTCTCCTGTTGCTCAACTGTCGTGGGCGCTTCGCTTCTTCATCTGGGGAGCTTGGTAGAGAGTCTCGCTTGCCGTTAGCTACCCGTTAATGTTCTCGACGCTCGCTTGAACCGGCGCCGTCCTCGCAAGCCCCTATCCAGGCCTCCCCTTCGCGCTCTTGACACAACCCCGGTCTGCATCTTGGCCTGCGGGTGTTATACATATCGAAGCTGTTTCGGTCAGGCGCACATCTGTTGGCCGGGAGTGACTGGAGCTTTCCCTTTGGCTCGGGCTATTTCGTTTCCACCCACCCCTGTCGTGTCACCGGCCGGCCTTGTTCCTCTTGACAAGCTCTTTCGCTCAAAACAGACGTTTGTCGACGAACCGGGGCTTCTCCGACCCCACTCAGAGCTCCTGTTCCAAAGCCCGCCCTCCCGATCCCGAAGGCTGGCGCTTTTGACATTGGCATTTCTCGCCCGGCTGAGCATCACCAGAGCCACGCTGGCGTAACTCTTCCAACGACGTCCCGCCCTCGTGGCGACCATCTTTATCGTCAACATCTTCACCCAGCAGTCTTTCCCTACATACCATCACAATGGCGGACCACCGCAGAAACTCGGTCTACGTCGCCTCGATATGCTACGCCATATCCGTCATCTTCCTCATCCTCGTCATCATCGGCAACACGAGCGACAAGGTCGGCCTCCGTGACCTCTTCTTCTTCAGGCTCAACGTAGGTTTCCCCCCCCTTTTTTTTGGGGCATCGCACGCACGGCGGCGCGCTGATGTGCTAACCCCGGACAGCTCGCGAATATTGTTCCCACAGAAGCGCCCAACTCCCGCCTCCTCAACTCGGTTGCGCGGAGTTTGGGTCTCCACGACTTTTACCAGACCGGGCTCTGGAACTTTTGTGAGGGATACAACGATGAGTGCGTCACCTGTCTCCCTTGTAGCGAGCTCAGAGCAGCAGGAATACTAACACCGTCCTAGGGGCATCGTGTACTGTTCCGAGACTAAGGCCGGATATTGGTTCAATCCCGTCCAGGTCCTCATGGACGAGCTCCTCGCCGGCGCCCAGATCGCGCTCCCAAGCGAGGTCCTCACCATCCTGGAGCTCCTCCGCCTCGGCTCCAAGATCATGTTCGGCCTCTTCATTGCCGGCATAGTCCTCTCTTTCCTCATGACCGCCCTCACCTTCCTAGTCTTCCGATCGCGCCTCTGGTCCCTTCCGATCGTCATACTCTCCATCCTCACCATGATCTGCGTCGTTGGCGGCACCATCCTGGCCACCGTCTTCAGCCTCGCGGCCAAGTACGCCCTCACGATGCAGTCCGAGCTCAACATCACGGCGGACATCAGCCCGTTGATGATCGCCTCGACGTGGATTCCGGCCCTGCTGACCACTACCGCCTTCTTCCTGCACTCTGCCGTGGGCTGCTGCTGCCACGTGGCGCCTAGGAAGACGGACGAGAGGCGAGAGAAGGGCCCGTCCGAGGGGTCTGCGTCCGGGTCGCCGCAGGCGTCGGAGAAGAAGAAGAGGTTCAACGTGCACGATTTCATCAACAAGAAGAGGAGCCAGCACACGGCCTCATCTGCGGTTTCGGAATCCCGCGAGTAGGGGGCCATTGCGCAGGAAAGGATTAATATCGGCTTGCGGAAACGCAGTCGCGAGCCGGTAGTTCCCCCATCCAGCGCGGAGTGTATGTCGTCGAGACTTGGGCTCTGGGCTACCTAACTACGCCGAACGCTTACCCTCCCACGGCCTCGCCGCTTGCCTTACTCGGTACAGTCTATGTCTCTACCGCCACCCTCGCAGCTTCCACCTTTTCGCCGTCCATCATTCGAGTTCGATACCCATTTCTTCGCAACGTGCCACCGGTGGAAACCCTGGGTTTGTATTCGCCTCAACGACTTGGAACGCAGTTTTATGGACGTATCCCATCTCGAAATCGCTTGGGAGAGGACTAGGAGGGTTACAAGGCCCTAGGCGCGACGTCGCCAAGGGCCGGTGGTCAATAGGAGGCCTTCATTCGATATACGCTACAATGGTAGCATCCC
Source organism: Sordariomycetes sp. S4602 (assembly GCA_023628835.1). NCBI lineage: Eukaryota > Fungi > Ascomycota > Sordariomycetes > Sordariomycetes sp. S4602. The sequence continues at coordinate 365,732 of JAMAJV010000014.1, forward strand.
ATTGTTGAATAGACAGATAGTAGGTTCTGGCTACGGGAAAGGGAATAAATTGGGTGGAGAGCGTGTGGAACTGGTGTCTTAGATGCGGGCATAGTCAGTCTCGTTGGTTTCTGGCTCCTGGCTTGGCGGAAAGACGCCGAAATCGATTAATACATAGCGTAAGTGGATAGACCGTTGCATTTCGACAGAAATATACCATCCTAGTAGCGAGAGTAACCCAGGTATCATACAAAGGAGAGCCGCGCTGCGTTGAATCGGGTATCAAGCCCAGTCAGTCCCCGCCCCCTAGAAAAGACGACTGTAAAGGAGCCTGTCCCCGTTGCGTGTGTGTCCAGTCGCCGGGACATAGAAAAGCCAGTAGGGGGTGGACAAACTGCCGAGGCTGACCAAGGCGCTCTCGCCGTGTCCCTTGCTCCGGGATAGCTCGTGGTGATTTGCACCAGGCCCACCCCTTCGCCGTGGCCGTTCCAGTGGAAACCAATGTCCCTTGGCCCCGTGTGTCTCCCGTCCGTCTGCTCAAAGCTTCCCCCCTCTGAGTGCTCAGCAAAATTGGCCGTCGACGTAGGTGAAGAGGAGGTTCCAAACAACCCCGACCATCCTCGTCTCTCTTGCCATACCATTACACAACCCCGTGCGCAAGCGCAGGATACTGCCATACCGCCGTCTCTTAGTTTTGTGCCACTTCCCTCCTCATGAAGAGCCCCCGACTAAACCTCTTCCACAACCCCCCTTTCTTCCTCACTGTCGCCACTCCCCGCGCCGCCTCCTCCGCCTCCCTCTTCACCTTCTCCGCGTACTCCCTCCTCTGCTCCCGGATGGTCCTGAGCAGCAGCACGTCCTTCCCCAGATTAGGCAGCACGAGCCCCGTCTGGTCTCCTGACACGGCCGACACCTCCATGAAACCCGTCTTGATCTGGAAGCCGCCCGCGACTTTGCTGCCCTCGGAGTAGGCAACGCGGCGCTCGGCGTCCGGGAGGTCGGACTTGTTGCCTGCTAGAAGTATAGAGTACTCCCTGTTCGCGGCGATGACGGTGTCGGAGATGAGCTCGGCGAGGCCCTGGGCGAGGCGCAGGGACGGCGGGTCGGAGGTGGAGTAGAGGAGCAGGGCGGCGTCGGTTATGGCGACGGCCTGCTGGATGAGGTCGTCGCGCCAGAGGTGCTTGGAGGGGAGCTCGAGGACGTCGAAGGTGTAGAGCTGGGAGTCGACGTCGGCGGTCGTGCGGTAGTTCTGGGACGTGCCCGTGGTGGAGGGATCCGGGGGGTTGGGCTGGCGGTTCTCACAGATCTGTAGGTGTTAGCTGGAGGGTAAGGCGGTGTAGTGGGTTCAGAGAGGAGCTCTATCTTGGCTTGGGATTGGGATTTACGTCCTCCCGTGGGGTCGAGGTACGAGGCGCCACACTTACCCTCGTCAGGAGCGACGTCTTGCCCGTCTCCTTGGCGCCGATGACCAGTATCCTGAACTCCCCGACCGGTTTCTTCACGGGTTTCCCATTCATGCGCCCATTGGTAAGCGCCCTCCGCAGCTCGTCGCTAGAAGATAGGAAGTCGTGGCTTAGGAGGCGGCGGAGGTAGCGCCTCTCCTCGTCGGTCCAGACGATGATGGACTCGGGCGAGCCCGCCGGCCTGGTCATTATGGTGGTGTGCGACGCCGTGATAATTGGAGGGGGATATCGAGTAGAGCGACACAGCGGTGGAGGTTGCTTGAAGTGAGCTTCTCTCCGCCTGGGGAAAGTTGGTATCTGCTGGTTAAGACGACGAATTAAGGTGGTTTGCTTCTCGAGAGCGACAAGGCCGCAACTGGAGAGAAGCGTCTGGAACAGCAGAGGGGTGTGATTATTGCCACTTATAGCCCGTACGCAGAGAATCAACAGGTTGGAAAGGGAAGGAGGGACGTCACATCATGTCACGGCAGGGCAGCGCGGTATAAGAGGGCAGTCGTGTATAGCCGCATGACAGGCGATATACGGGTATAATACGTCCGACGATGGGACAAGAAACGAGCAGAAACATCCCGAGTCCTGGGTATAGCAAGCCGCGGAGCCAGGCCAGGTGGCCACCGCAGCGGGAGTAACAGTTGGAGCATCCGTCCAGGGACGCACACGTCGGCCTACAGGCATATCGAGGGCGACGGGGCGGCTTGTGAAACCCCCTCGTTACAGGCGGGCGAATTCTGCCGGATAGCCAGACATGAGACGGAAATCGAGCGGCGGAGGGAGAAATGAGCCGGCATCCTCCCGCTCGTGCATATTTCTCCGCGAGGCGCAGGGCGCGCGGGCGGGCTTTTCGACAGAGGGGTTCCCCATCTCGGGGTTGAGGTATCACCAAGATGGATGCAGGATGCAGGTTGCAGGTCGGTGGAGAAGGACGAGCGAGAGGAGAGTCGCAGTCCGGATCCGGCGCACACGTGGGCGGGCGGGTCCGTGGGCCAAGCCGGCTTGGGGTCGGGAACCGGAGGGCGCGAGGCCAGGGTGATCTACCGCCCGCGTTCGTCAAACCATGACAGCAGGGGGAAGCTTGCCGGTGCACAGACCGAGCCCAGCGGAGCAGAGCGCGTGCCGGAGACTGCCAGTAGAAGCTTTGGGCTCGCGGGATGAAGCTCCCTTAGGCCGAACGGGCTTCAGACAAAGCCCTTCGAGGACGAGCTTGCCAAGACAGACGTCCTGGTCCCAGATCGAGCCCACGAGAGCGTGGTCAAGCGAGCTCGCATGCCACAAGCACCGCGACGTCTATGATATACCAGGAGCACACCGCTCCGGGAAGACCAAGAGACCGGCGGGGAGGGATCACCGGGGTATTTGTAGGCGTGAAACGCCAGGGCCGAAACCTAAATGTCACTCGTCATGGCTAGTTCTGGGGTGCCACACCGCGGACGGAGAAGAGCGTCCATAAATGAGCGAATCTGTCATTCGCGACCCGCGATTGTTCTGTCGGAGCAGCGTTCTTGCGCCTCGATTGGGCGAGAGAGACTTTGGTGTGTGTTGTGGCTCGCACATGTGGAACAGAATGCTGGTGCGGATCTCACGCTCGCGGACTCTTCTCAGCTGAACTCGGAAGGCTAGAGATATTGCCACGGAATATTGACTGCTGGCAGGGAGGCGTTTGCAGGTTGACGGGCTGCAATAAGATTGAACATAGAGGAAACCCAAAATATCGCAGAGTGGAACTTACCCTCGAAAATGGCGGAGTTTTGCCCCGCTCGTATCGGATACTTGGTCCTGCCCCACTTTTGAAGCACTCACCACGTCCAGCCAGCAGGCCAGCAGCAACTGCCCCTCATAGCCTCCCCCAAGCCCAAGTCGCGGCTACCTCGTTCAGCCTCCAACCAGATGTCGTCACGGGATCCCCACCAACCAGGCTGCAGGGGTCTTTCCCCAACTGGGCACCTGGCGTTCAGCGCATCGGGTGCGGCTGGGTCTAGGGCGTCCCAGGCCTGTCAGAGCTGCATCAAGACATCTGCTCTGCACACATGTGGCCAAGCGTCAAAGCCACCAGGCGCCCTTGCTCATTGGAGAACCCCATCATGGACCGATCTGTTTCTGGAGCCCTGCTGGCAGGGCCGTGCCCGCGCCCCTTGTCTAGCTCCCTGCCTTGGCTTATCCCCTGCTCTCCCTTTCTCCAGCCTGTTCATTGCGCGTGCTTGGTGCTCCTCGTGTCGTGGCGAGTGGTCTGTTCTGCACTGCGGATGCCGCCATGATTCAAGGGAGAACAGTTCTTTCATCAATACAATTGTCTGTGGTTTCACATCTCTTCGCTGCCAGCCTCTGGCCTCTGATACCTCCTGCGCTTTGCCCAGTCACTGTCAACACGCCTTGACAAGGCTTGGCCTCTCCCTCTTTCAGCGTCCCTCTCCCCCTTGTCCCCTGCTTCTGGAGTCTCCAACGCCGCAGATCTTGGACTACGCTCTTTCCTGCCACAGTATGCCTTGACGGAGCGCGGCATGTCTTGGTACGGCGACCCCGGCCAGAATGGCCCCTACACGTCGCAGTCGGGGAACGGCGAGAGCTCCACCTTGTTCTCGTCGCGCATCGCCAGCTTCGACGACATCGCCGACGTCTCCATCGACCACCTCCAGTTCGACGACACCCCCGCCACGCGCTCTCCGCACTCCGCGCTGCCCCAGAAGCACGCCCCCCCGGCTCCCTATCCCCAGCATGCCGTCCCTGCCACCGCCGCCTCGCCGACTTACAGCGCCTATCGCCCATCTCCAGCCCTTCCGAGCCCCCGGACGCCCTCGTCCAGGTCATTCAAGCCCCAGAGCGCGAGCACCGATGGCGCCCAGGTCCGAAGCGCTGTCTCTGCCATGTCACTCCAGTCCCAGTTCGATTTGCAGGGCCGGCCACTGAGAGGAAGGGAGTCGATGGTGTCTCTCGATTCCTCCTACGACCCTCCAGATGCCCAGCAGCAGCCGGATCCGTACAACACCGCCAGCCAGACACCATATACTCCAACGAGCTCCTGGGTAGGGGGCCACCAATCCCGAGGTTATGAGCCCGTTGCGACTGTGACACCGTCTGCGACACGCCTTTCTCACTCGAGGTCCGGTTCGCGTAAGAGTCGCCGTAACCGTCACAGTTTGGGATTCGCCGCGCACCATGAGACTATTCCGGAGGAAGAATACGATATGGCTATCCTGCCAGCTGCTGCGCCTATGGGGCAAGATGGGAGGTATGATGCTATCCCGGCCCACGATGACTCCGACGTGGCCTTCGATCCGACGTCTACTCTTGGCCCCTTGGGCGTGCAAGACGACTCTTTCGTCACGAATCTGCAGCGGCAGGAGGAGGAGGCCAAGGGCCACTTGACTGGGGGCCTGGGAACGGGCTGGAAAACCGAGGACCGTATTCTCAGCTCCGACCTCTTGAGGGCGCCTTCGAGGCTTCAGAGGTCCGTCACTCGGAGGCTCACCCAACGCCAACCTCAGGGACGCGACCAAATGTTGAGGGAAATCGGCCAAGAAGAGGCCAACAGGAAAGGCAAGGTTATCGAGGTCGTGATGGACGAGCCTGCTGGTGTGGACATCAGCGCCATGGTTGGGCCTGAGGGAATGGCCGGCAGCGATGAGGACAAGCCCGCCAAGACGAAGACGGCCCAGATATTCTACCCACAACCCAACTGGAAGCCCTTCTCCATGAGGTGGCCATATTTGTCGCTCCTGGTTTTGCTCTCCGTGGGCCTGGCCGTCCTTCAGGAGTTTTTCTATCAAAAGTCGAAACGGGAGCCCTTGGTGACCTTCACCACGCCTGAGCAGATATCGCCCCTGGTTTACTTTGCCGTCAAATTCTTGCCGACGATAGTTGCCGTCATATATGGTGTGCTGTGGCAGGTGACCGACTTTGACGTCAAGCGCCTGGAAGCGTTCTTCCAGCTCTCCAAGCGAGGTGGCGCCCCCGCGGAGGAATCGCTCAGCGTGGACTACGTCACGAGCATAAACGTCCTGCGTCCGTTTCACGCGCTGAGCCTGAAGCACTACGCCGTATCAGCTTCATCTCTCGGCGCCGTCCTGGCCATCTCTCTGGTCCCTACCTTCGGCGCCGCCTCGATCCAGCTGACACCCGGCCGTCACGAGAGGGCAGAAGACCCCGACATGGAGAAGCATATCATCGTGAATGCGGTCTGGTCGAGGCTGTTGACCTCGACGCTGTCGATTTGCGCCATCTCCGCATGCGTGCTCTTCTTCCTGTTACAGACGAGGAGGTCGGGTCTCCAGTCGGACGTGAAGGGGATCGCCGGGTTGGCGTCCATGGCCGTAGTCTCCCACATATTGATGGACTTCAAGGACATGGATACCGCCAAGCACGAGGATATCCACAACAAATTAAGGTACCGCAAGTACATCCTCCGCAACTCGGCCCTTGCCCCAGATGACGAGAACTCCGTGTCCTCCCAGCTCCAGGACGAGGCGGGGTTCCAGCACACGCATCTTTCCGAGAACCCGCATCCACTCATGCTCACCGCGCCCGGCTTCATCACGTACGTCGTCGGAGTCGCGCTGTTCGCGGGCTTCGTCACGGCCATCGTCTTCACCGAGGCCAATGTCGTGACGGACAAGGCGCCGTGGGTGATCACCGCCCTCGCCGTTAGCGTCAAGCTGGGCTGGTCGACGCTGGACACGGACGTCCGCATGATGGAGCCGTATTATCTCCTCTCGCGGCGCCACGCGCTGGCCCGCACGCTGACGCTCGACTACACGGCCATGCCCTTCGGATACATGCCGTGGCGAGCCTTCCGCAACAGGCACACGCTGATGGGCCTCGTAGGGCTGGGATCCATCGTGGCGGAGATCCTGACCGTGCTACTAACTAGTCTGGCGACAGTTGACGGGCGCAATTTCGTTGCCGAGGCATCTGGGGCCGATAACCGTGACCCCAAGGAGCCGGACTTTGACGGCATCGACTCCGGGCAGGAGACGGTCGTGTCGTTCTTTGGCTCCCTTGGTATTGCGCTCATCATCCTGCTGTACATATCCGTGGTCGGTATCGTTGTCTTCGCGCGGAGGCGCCACCCGTTCCTCCCGCGCCAGCCGAACACCATCGCGTCGGTGCTGGCGTACATCCACCAGAGCAAGATGCTGTACGACTTCGTGGGGACCTCGCACATGAACAGCGCGGAGATGGCGAGGCGGATGGAGGGCGTGGGGAAGACGTACGGGCTCGGGTGGTTCCAGGGGAGGGATGGGCAATCGCACTGCGGGGTGGACGAGGAGGAGTTGACGGGCGGCTATAAGCATGGGATGCAACTGGGGGAGATGAACCAACCGTGGGCTACCCAGTGGTCTGTGTTCTGAGGAAGATACCCCCAGTCTACATCGTAAGGATTATCGGACCGGTCGGGGCCCACGCTGAGAAGAGCAGAGTGTACGATGTCCTTCTATCTGGTCATGATGTTTCATGAAGGGCAACGCGCCTATGGTTTGTTGGCGAATTCATAGTGAGAGGAACGAGACGGGGTCACTTCTGCAGCATGCTGGGAGCATCGGATAAACATAAACATGGAATCGGGGTTCCCCTTTGAAGGCCCGGCCCGCTTGAAACTGAGCGTAACATGGGCGCTTTCGGTAGCAGGCCTCGGCTGTTTTACGGTAGCTAAACGATGAGCACCTGAAACTACAACTGTGTATGTTGCGGGACCAGGCCCCTCTCTCACATTGACTTGTCTCCAGTCGGACACTGCTCGAGCGAACACAGCGCAAAGATCCCTATTTACAAGGGCAGGAGAAAGCTGATGTCCACGTCTTAAAAGAGTTGCGCTACATATGGGAAGTAGCGGAGGTGGCCTCAGCTTCCGGGCCCCCCGAGCTCCCCGGCCGGGCCAGATGCTGGTAAAACAAGAAGACGCGGCTAAAACCACGCGTTCCGCGCGATTTGCACGACCTTTCAAGGAAACGGCGGGGAGGGATCGCCGTCTGATTCCTTCACGGAGCCCAGGATCGACTGGAGGGGGGCTGGGATACTTCCGTTCCGAGCCCGTCACCCACGCGCGCGGCATTTACATGCGGGGAGAATAGGGGTCGGATACACGACATCTGCTCAGCCCGGGAGCGGACACTGCAGCTCTCCTGGAGCAGAAAGCCGGCTGCTGTTCGGGAGTCTGGTGGTCGGTGGAGGGGGCAATATAAGCTGCCGGAGGAGCGTCATAGCCACCAGATACGACGTATGTACGGGACGACGCGGGACGACGGCGGTGCCATGACGACAATCGCGACCGATCCCGGCCATCCTGGGCCAGCGGAACTGAGATCCGGGCGATCGGTTCACGTGAGAACCGCTCCCGCGACGTCAGGGAACATGTTTTGTGTCGCCGAAACGGCGGGACGTGGGTGAAGCGCATTGGTGTTCCGCGTATTGGCGCCCGACCTTGCGCGATAGTTACTTGGTGACACTGCCAGCATCACCATTACCCTGATTGCGGGTTGTTGGTGTTCCCTTGCTCCGGCGGCGGTTCCGCAGGCGGTGACCCTTGTGGCGTGTTGGCGAGGCCCGGCCCGACGTCGACGTGGATTGGAGTTACAGGTAATTATAATACAGGTTGTGTTGTGAGGCCCTGGCGGGGGTGGTTTGGCGGTAAACGGCGGGAGATGCAGCGGCCCACGTGCGGCGCTAGGGCGTGGTGAGCGACCTATGGTGGAACAAGTCGAGCGAGCCTGTCACAGCGCAATCTCCCATCTTCCAGCGAGCCGCCCAGTGCCCGCCCAAGCACAGCCAGCATGCCTCGTAGCGCTTGTTTCTCCCCAAAAGGGAAAATCAAACCCCGACAGCGACGGCTGGGGCTTTTTTCCTTTTCCCCCGCCGAGACAACCCCACAGGCTTGACGAGATCAAGCACATCGCCGACCCATTCCTTGCAAACCGTTCTTGTCTGGGTTTAATGTCTCCGACACGTCATTGCCCAGAAACCTGCCCCCCTTGAAATCCGACAGCACCCACCCACCTGAGCGTGGCAGTGCTCGGGTTCAAATATGCAGGCCGCTTTCGGCCGCCAGCCAAGAACAAGGAACACGAGGTCGCGTTGTGGTGCGAGCCCATCCCGACCTGCTGTTTTTCCTGTGCCCGTGATTAATTTTCTCGCAATCGTGTCTGATTTATACGGATGGCTGCGATGGCTGTGACGGTCCCGGTTCCGAACCCACGGCGTGTAAATGACAGCTCTCCTGGCACCGTCCGGACCCGTGGAGCGCCGCCCTGTTTTCTCCAGACTCTCCTGCGGGCAAGGCCCCGTTCCGGGGTGGGTCCAGCGTCCGGGATAAGGGGCGTACCTGTTTTTCTGGAGCAAAGAAGGGGGGCTCAGTCAGCAGGCCACACCGATCGACGCTTGGAAGATGCGGAACGATCGCCATCTCCCGCAGATTAATAGTCCACACACTGCGCGGGGAGCATGGCGACGTCTTATTTGTAAACGAAGGGGGGGGGGGGGGCCAAAAGAATACTTTTGCGAGAAGCTGCCACCATTCTCGCGGTTCAACGCCGCCGGCGCCAGCGACAGGATAAGATCATGCTGTCTCGTCTTCCCCGCCTGGCGCCCCCTCTGGGCCTCGTAATTTCGGTGCTGCGACCGCCACCAGCTGATGGGTGGGTGTGGAGTGATTATGCGAGGGTGTACCTGATGCTAGTGCGGAAGTGGTTAAAGCAGGTAAATTGCGAGAAATACCTCGCAGTACGGGCCCAAATGGAGCGGTTATTGGCTGACGCGAGGTACTTGGATGGTAGCTGGCCAACTCTAATTCAAACCTGGCTGTCTCTGCTTTAACTTGGATACCTCGTGTATCCCTGGCGCCTGCTTGACGCTTGTCCCTTGGCTCCCGCCTCCCCTTTCAACTTCGGATGGATTGTCGCTCTTTCCCCACTAAACAGCGCTGTGCCATCCGGAGTACCGCAAGTCCGTAAGGTACATTGGTGGGTACGCGTGTCAGCACCTTAACCCCTGCATATGACCAAGTAATGCGCCTGCTTGGAGAAAGTATCTGGCCGAGTGCATGACAGTCCCGGCTGTCCCATCCCCTCTTTCCATCCCTCTCAACCTGAAGACCCGGCCCAGTCCTCTCTCCCCAAAACAGTCTTCCGACCACTCCGACCATCACCACATTCGTTCCTGCTTGTCCCTTCTTTACTTGGAATTAGCCCTTCCTTTTTTCGCTCGCGACGGTTTTTAAACTACCGAGCGTATCTGTTGCCTGCAGGCCAACAGAGGGGGTAATTTTTCCTTGCTCACACTTTCGTTCACTTTCGTTTTTTTTTTCCCTTCTCATCCGACGACAGCGCCTGTTGAACATAGCCTGTTCAACAGCCCCCTAATTCCGCGCTCGCCCTTCGCTCGTTTTCTCCCTCCCACCGGGAACACAAGCACAGGAAGTCAATGGTCCCGGCGATTCCTCGACCTCGAGACACTATTACCGCCGAGTACGGAGCTTAAATCTTTCGAGCGCCTGCGAAAATCCCGCCCGGACGACAAAACCGAGACGGCCGGCGACGAACAATTCGGGTTCCAATTACCCTGCGTCTCCGAGCAGCAGCTAACTATTCGAACCCGGTGCCTCGATCGCCTTTGCGAGATCCAACAGTCGACGCCTAGCAGATCCGACTCGACTGCTCCGAATTCAATCAGCAATTGGGCGTCCGCCTTCAGCCTCGCGACCTTCGCTCCGGTCGTGTAACTCCACAAAGCCGCCAAGATGAGGCTCGACGCATTATTCACGCCGTTCCTCCTGTTCTTCTCGCTCTTCGCGCCGTTGGTCTCGGCCGAGCCTATTCTCCAGTCGTCGTCACTCAACACCTGTTCCGAGGAGTCCGGCTTCAGTGCCAGCCTGTTCAAGGCTGTCTTGACGCCCAACAATGGCTCCGCCAGTATCGACATGGTGGCGACCATTACCGTCGAGGGTATGGTTGTGTTCGATGTCTCGCTCTTCGTCTATGGTTACGAGTACACCAGGCAGACCCTGAACCCCTGTGAGATCGGCCTCATCGGTCTCTGTCCTATGCAGCGAGGCAGGCTTGCCATCCCGCCCTTCAACGTTGAGGTAGGCGGTGCCACTGACCAGGTCCCCGGCATCGCCTACACGATCCCCGACCTCGACGCCAGGGTCCGTATCTTTGTCAACAAGTCCGACACGGGCGAGAGTGTGGCCTGCGTCGAAGCGGACATTGAGAACGGAAAGACGGTGGACCTGATTGGTGTCAAGTGGGCGACGGCCGTCATTGCCGGACTGGCGTTGCTTGCATCTGCTGTCATTTCTGGCCTTGGCCACTCCAACACGGCCGCCCATGTCGCGTCTAATGCCATGTCGCTGTTCGGCTATTTCCAGGCGCAGGCCGTTCTCGGGCTTACGAGCGTCCACCTCCCACCCATCGTTGCTGCGTGGTCGCAGAACTTCCAGTGGTCCATGGGCATCATCCAAGTCGACTTCATGCAGGACATCTTCACGTGGTACCAGCGCGCGACTGGCGGCGAGCCTTCCACCATTTTCGACTCTCTCCGGACCGTCTCCGTTGCGGTCCAGAAACGGTCGCTCGAGGCCGCCGATAGTGCCATGGGTCTCGCCAAGCGTGCCATTGCCATGGCCCCTCGCAGCCTCGTTAAGAGGCAGAACATCCAGACGAGCGACGGGCGCTATGTCGTCTTTGGCATTCAACGTGTCGCCTTCAGGGCCAATATTGAGACCACCAACCTCTTCATGACCGGGTTGACGTTCTTCTGTCTTTTCGTCATCCTTACCGTCATTGGCGTCTCCCTGTTCAAGCTGTACTGCGAGTTCGCCGTCAAGAAGAAGTGGATGGGCCCGGACAAGTTCATCGAGTTCCGGAACGGCTGGACGACCGTCCTCAAAGGCATCCTCTTCCGCATGGCTCTCATCGGCTTCCCTCAGTTGACTATCCTCTGCCTCTGGGAGTTCACCCAGAACGACTCGCCTGCTGAGCTGGTGCTCGCCGTCTTCTTCTTCTTCGGCGTGCTGGTTACTCTGGGCTGGGCAGCAACAAAGGTCATACTCGTCGCGCGCCAGTCCATCACGACGCACCGAAACCCCGCTTACATCCTTTTCTCCAACCTCGAGGTGCTCAACAAGTGGGGTTTCCTCTACGTCCAGTTCCGCGCCTCGGCGTACTACTACATTGCGCCCATGCTGGCCTACCTCTTGGTCAAGGGCATGTTTGTAGCTCTCGCTCAGCGCGCCAGCGTCGTCCAGGCCATCGCGTTCATGATCATTGAGGTTGGCGCTCTGATCGCCGCCAGCGTTATCCGGCCCTGGATGGACAAGCGGACCAACTCGTTCAACATCGCCATCTGCGCCATCAACTTCATCAACGCCGTCTTCCTCTTCATGTTCACCAACGTCTACGGCGCACCCGGTATTGTCCCGGGTGCCGTGGGCGTCGTCCTCTTCTTCCTAAATGCCGTTTTCTCGCTCGTCCTCATCCTCATGTTGATCATTTCGACCACGCTCACCTTCTTCCGCCCGAACCCCGACGGCAGGTACCAGTTCATGGCCGACGACCGAGCGTCGTTCATGAAGTCCCAGACGCAGCTGACCACGACGACCGAGCTCGACGCTCTCGCGGCCACGGCGCGTGGCGACAAGGCCGGCTACAACTCGAAGCTGGACCTTGACGACGACAACGAGTCCCTCTCGTCCGGGTCGGTGCGTCGCCGCGCAGACAACCTCTCCATCTCGGCGGCCAACGAGAAGCAGTACCCCCCGCACTCGCCCATCAACCCGTCGCTGCCTCTCTTCCCCGGGAGCAACCAGGGCAACAGCCCGACGGCGAACAGGCCGCAGAGCCCGTTCAGTCCGGCCTTCAGGAATCAAAACTCCCCCAGCCCCCAAGCCTTCAGGGCACAAAACAACTCTAGGTATGTCTCAATCTGTCGGATTCTGTGGGGCGGAGCTTGATGCTAACACGACGCCTTCAGCCCGTGGCAACGTGGTGCCGGCTACGACTAAGCGAGCGCTGCATCTCATGTCAATGTACAGTTCTGGTTTAGTCTAGGGGAGGTTGTCAAGATTTCAGTTTGGGTTCTGCTTCAATATCTTCAGGGAGTACCAGGGTCATACAATGTATCCAGCAACGTCATCATATTGGGTCTATCTCGGTGTCGGGGCCCGTCAGCCGCACTATCCCCCTCTCGGGTAGCTGTGGGAGTTAACGGGCCCTTGCTACCTTCTTGCCCATCACAGACGATGCATGACGGACGGCGTCAAAGAGTCAGAGGCGTTTTTCTTTTGCCCCGTTGCAACACTACCACCATCATTCCTTTTTTCCCTAGTCACGGGAGGGGGGAGTCTCTTAATTTCCATTGGGTCTTGACGTGTTTGTATATACATACCGGCGCTCTGTGATAGCGTTCGGAAGAAGCCGCGGGAGGTTGGATACAGCTAGTCTGGAAGGCCGGCTGTGGAGCAGGCTGAGGGTAGTAATTTACTATTGGCAACAAATGGCGCTTGGCTGTAGGCCTGACTGAATATGCTACGCCGTCGAGCACCACGAATTGATAAGGCGGACGTGGGGGCCGGTGTGCTTCTTCACATCACGAACATAGTGAGCTACCGATTCACTCACTGGAAACCCGCACTACCGACAACGAGGAAAGGCAGTCGTGCCACAGGAGGCATTCGTTCCATTGCTCGCGAAAAGACAGATTGGGTATAGAAATGGATTACAAGGCAAGCCTGCTACAGAAGACAAGATCGTAAATGGGTGCTAAGTATGAGGTGAGGTCTTGCCTCTTATACATGCTCGCGCTCCTTCTCTGATATGTGAGGTGGAAGCAGTTCCAAACGCCTACTCGTCTCACACTCCTTGTTTCTGGCACTCCACGAGAGTCCGTACTCTCTGACACGCTCGTACGCGCGGTGCGCGGGCAGGCCGTAAAGTCTAAGCGGGCTGCTGGGCCTGGCCGTTCATGTAGGCCGAGAAGGCGCGCTGAATCACGTATCAGCACTCACCCATCATTCTCACAACAGGGGGGTGGGGGCCCGGGCTGACGCTCCGCGCACAGGGTAGGGAGGGGAGAGACATACCGCGTTCCTCGTCTGCATGAACACAGTGCCTGGTCCCGTGAACTTGCACACGAGACCTTCGCCGGAGCCTATGCCGGATATGAGGCCGCCTGACGCCACGCGCTCGAGGATATATTTCGTGTTCCAGGCCACAAGGTGGCCGTTGTCGACGATGTACTTTTCTCCGTCGGCGAGCTTTCTCTCATGTCAGGACTTATGCGGGACTAGGGGGGGGGGGGAGAAGCATAGCATCCAGGGGGAAAGGGCGCCCACATACCGTCTTCTGGATAATAGCCCCAAAACTCGTGATCCACAGCAGTCCCACCCCGCTCATCTTGTGCACGAACAGTCCCTCACCCGAGAACATGGCCTTGGTGAGCCCCTGGCGCTTGTAGTCCCTCACGACACCCTGCGTCGAGGCGAGGAAAGCGTCCTGGCCGACTGACCAGGTGCCGCGGCCGTCGAGGGGGATGGTGGTGATGTCGCCGAGCATCGGAGGGGCGAAGAGGACCTCTCCCGGGCCGGTGTAGACGGAGGTGCTGAAGTCGCCGCCGACGACGAGCTTCTTCATGGAGAACTTCATCTGGCCTCTGAGGGTCATGCTGGGTGTCATGGCGATCATAGCGCCTGTGGTTGTGTGTCAGAGCGCGCACATCTAGCGGCGGTTGGGCGGAGGGGGACACACCTGGTCTCGCGTTGAGGGGGCAGTTTATCGCCAGCTGGATGGTCAGGATGGTGTTGGTGTCCCGGTGACTGATCCTATAACTCCCACCGTTGAACGTTCCCACGTCATCCGTCGTAGCTACAGCGCCGGCGAAGTGACCGGTAGGCGAACTTGCGGCCGCCGAGACGGCCGACGCGGCATCATCGAGACCCTTCTTCTCCTCATCTCCCGGGGGTGGCGGGGCGAACTCTTGCTGCTGCTGCTGCTGCTGCTGTGGGGGGCCCGGGTGTACGGGGAGGGCCGACTGCTGTCCGGGCGCGGGGGAAGCGTGATGCGACGACGTGCTCGGCGATGGGGTATGGCCGGGAGGGGGATACCGCGCGGCCTGCGCCTGGTTCGGCGTTGGGGACTGGCCCGGGGGAGGTGGATACGCTCTAGACTGGCTCGGGGTCGGCGATTGGCCCGGGGGGAGAGGATACGCTTTGGACTGGCTCGAGGTCGTGGCGTGTCCGGGGGGAGGGTACTGCTGTTGCGGCTGGCTGGGCGAGGGCGAGTGGCCCGGCGGGGGCGGGTACTGCGTCGAGGAGAGACCGCTCGATCCAGGCGGCGGGGGGGGGAAGAACTGGGTTTGGTGGGCGGGGGCGGACATGGGCGGGGGAGCGTAGGTCCTCTTCGAGGCTATGAGGGAGTTAGGATCGCATCGCGAGAGCGGGACGGGGACGGGGACGGGGACGGAATGGCGGACCTGAGCCACCCGCGCCTGGCGGAGCTATGGAGGGGAGAAGCGGTTAGTCTGGAGGTGCGGCATGGGCAGGGGAGGCTGCGTACGAGGATAGTGCGGGGCCGACATGGTGGTTCGCAGCTCCGAAGCTCACGATAGCTATCGTGTTAGAGGCGTGTTGTGTCGTCGGTATCGTGGCGTCGAGGCTCTGGCTCTGGCTCGCGACAAGCACTTCGGCACGTGCCAAAACAAAGACTACAACAATTGAACACCTGACAAGGGAATGGGAGATCACAAGAGAGGAACAGGAGCGAGAGAAAGTGAGAGAGCTGTCCGGGGACAGGCGGGAGAGTGAGGTTGGACGAGCAGAGCCCCGCACTCCAACGCTCTCGGCGTGCGCTCGCACAGCCCCCAGCGGCAAGCATCCCTCCAGCTGCAGCGCGGCCCAGAGAGCGTCCGGCCCTCATTCGCAACGCTGCAGCTCTCGGCACGCACCACAAAGCGCCGCGGGATTCCAGTGCCCCCTTTGCTCCCAGGCCGCTCGCCAGTCACACGCGCCCGTTCCCAAACGAATCGACCTCCTCCCGCGGCCGGCAAGCGTGCGCCCCCATTTCCTCGAGCTCGGCGGACAATGGCGCTTTGTTTCTAATTCGGGAGGCCCGGGGGCGACGGCGAATCTGCTCAAAGGGAATGGAGCAGCAAGGGAGAGCAGGCGGTCTCGTCCAATCGATTGGCGCTGGCTCTGGCGCGGGACGAAGAAGACGGGCGCTTGGGGCGACTTGCCGGCGTCAAGGCTTGTGATTGGTAGGGTACCCCGGTGCCTGTTCAGTGCTCACATTACAAAGGTTGTATGTACAGTGTGCGGGGGCATCGTTGGGCAGCCACCGACCCACTGTTGCCCGCTTCAGTGGAGTGGACGTGCCACAAATGTACGGAGTATGCACAGTACTGAGTCCAATTCGTGGGCCCGTCCGCCGTCCCGGCACCGTCCCTTCAATTCGTCACAGCAAAGTCTGGCGTTGCGTTGTGGAGCCCGGACACCGGCCATGCCATCACACGTCTCTGCGCGGAGCGGCCGCCGGTGCTTTCGAGCCGGAGACGGAAGCGCGATGGGGACGCGGCCTCGCAGATACCAGAGCCCCGGCACCAGTCCTCCGCGGCGAATGACACATGCTGGCCTCCCCGCGATCCTCTATCAGACAGGCGCCCTTCATACCGGGAGTGATTCAATTCGGCCTTCGAGTATTTGCTTTCTCAGCACATTCGATCAGCTGGGGACTCCCACCTGCCGCGAGAACGCCACCGCCCCGAAGTCTAAGCCCCGTCCGCCGGTAGCCCGGGGGAAGCCTTTGCACACCAGGCCAGTCGACGGTGAGGCATCCGTACCTGAAGGCCCGGGGCCGCGCAATCGAATCTCCGGGGCGACCGCTGGCAGATGATGAGACTCGTCATGATCCCGTCTTTCCATTCTCGCCAAGAGTCCGTCCACCTCTCGGACAAAAGGCGCGCGTCTCCGACCCCATGTCCTGGAGCTCCCTCGGCTCAACCAATCCGTGGTTTTGGGGGGGCGCAACAAAGAAGCCCTGCTCGCGTCTTTCCAATCGATGTAGTTATCCTCTCCACGACTGTAACTCGGTCCGTCCGGACGAATATCTGAGCCGATTCCTCCAGCGTCCGTACTTGAGTTGCCGAGGGGGGATTAGCACACCGATCCTCACGGTAACTCCACCGGCCTCGAGATCGGTACGAGCCGGAGCGAGATGCCGGGTTTAGAAGGCCCAGAGCGGCCGCACGTCCGAATCGGGATCAGAGAAAAGGACATCATTGCCAAGCAGAGGACGGAAGGACCGCCGCGATACAAGTATGTATGTGCAGCCCAAGCCATCGACGATCCCCAGAGCCGATGTCCACGACTCGCGAAAGCTTATTGGGCGGTGTACGGGAATCGGCGAGTCGTGATCACACCCTTCTTCAGCCACTATCGGGATGTGTGCCGTTTTAGCTCGGGAGCCCTGGACCCCCACAGATGACGGGGACGCTCGCCGCAAAGAAGCCCGGGCCAACGCGAACTAGGATCCTCCCGGCAGCCGACGGCCTTCGACGCGACAGACTGTCCCACCGCTCCCGTCGTTGGCGCGCCTGGAAGTGGAGTGGGTCCCTGAGGTCCGCATTGATAATTGGTGTGCTAAGGAACACCGAACCTCGACGAGTTTCGGGCGAGCCCTTACGACCACGGCCTTACGGGCGACGCGTCATGCTAGCTACATTTGGGCGGGGGAACGAGAGTCCCGATGTCTCGGGTCCGGCTGGGGGTATTTGTGGTACCGAAGGGCAGGGTCTGAGGTGAAGCCCCATACTACCGAGTATCTCTTTGCGTCCCGATGCAGGATACAGGTCATATTATTATCTTCGTCCTGCATCTCGATGCGTGGCACCCATGTCTGGGGAAGGCGATGCACGAACAACTGGGCGGTGTCATGTGTGACGACGGAATGCACGCACGCTGAGTTTGTCCTCTTGACCAGGTACCGTACATGAGAGCACCGCAACGTTTCACAGCTCTGGTAAGTCTGTGAGCTCGGAGTTCAGAGCGGTGGGGCCTTGGTTGAGGGAGGAGCCGAGCCCGTCGCACACTAGGCGAAAACAGGAACAACTCCGAAGCCTTTCTGCCCCACATGGAAACCTCCAGACGATGCTTGTTCCGTGCATTGTCCGTGCTGGTCCGCCCACAGCGGCTCCACTGTATTCCGCTGGTGGACCCATGGATATGAGGAGGGCTGTGCTTTGGAGGAGCCCCAGATTCCTGCGTGCCCCTTTCAGGCGCAGGTGAGGAACAATAAAGGTCCGACTTCCTCAAGTGGGCGGGACCACCACACCCTCGGTACCCAGGCGCAGGCTAGCGGAGCCTCATATCGGGAACGAAGATCCACGGCGAAGGCAGCCGTCGCTTCGGCGATTTCTCGCAAGGTCTCCTTTTCACATACTCGGTAGGCGCGACTTGTGCCGCCCACCGCCTCTGTGGCGCTGGACGCTGTGCCGGGTTTGGGCGCGCCGCCAGACCGGGACAGCAAGAATGCGGACGTTCCAGATACCGAGCAAAGTGATGTCGACACGGCAGGCTCTTTACCGTGTAGCGGGAGAAAAAGAAAACAGCTGACAGCATGTCAGCACTTGGCTGGCGCCTTGGCCCTACAAGTATGCATGTTAATCGCACTTGGAAATGCGGCCGGCTTTCCAGAAATCTGATATGTCAGATTCACCCGTCAGACCCGGATATACTCGGCACTCGGGATGCGTCCTGCAGGTTGTGACGTTGCAGGCTTTCTCGGAGATCAAGCCGAGCTGTCTCGTTCGCAAGATGGTGTCCTGGCTCCAGACAAGGTCAATAGCTGAAGGTGAGACCGGACCCGGATACACAGGCTTCTCGTCCACAAAAAGAAAGTGGGTTTGCGGTGATATCCATGGTGCCCCAAATTTCCCAGCAGAGAAGATCGCGAAGAACGACCGAGCTTCTGCGGACTCGACGGGTCTCACTCAAAGTTGAAGGCTCGTGCAGGCCCGCTTCAGAGAGGAAGCGCAGTGGAGACACTCATCCCCAGATCCTGGAAACAACCATGGAAACTCCACCGCGGCCCCACGGGCTTCTCTTTTGAGAAAAAGTAAATCCAAATCCGAGGTGATGGAAGCGTCGCGCAACTCGCAAGACGATTGGTCCATTTACGATAAATGAGCCAAGACCAAGAATTGCCCCACCCCTTCTTGCCTCATCCGGGAATACGAAAGTAAGAACTGTGGAGAATATCCTCCGTATGGGCTAAAGATAGGAGGCGGGCGCCGCTGGCCAAAAAAGCTTGCTTGGTTTGTGGGATCCACGGACCGCGACCCAGCGAATTGGACGGGGATCCGGGGTCGGGCCTGCCAGGAACGCCCAGGCGCCATGAATTTCTGTGTTGCATCTCCAGTGGCGCGGCACACCGCTCGAATCGTCTGTGTCATCGACTCTCCACCACTGGATCGGGAGGGTTGTGATATTATTACCGTGTGGCACTTCATCGTATTACGTACCTGCTGCGAAGGTGTCGTCTCCCCGTGGCTTCGAGTGCCCCTTCGTGGATTGGCATTTAATGTGGCGACCCAAGTGCGACCTCGCTTAAACGCTGTGCGACGCTGTAAAGTGACCAGTCAGTCCGCTGAGTGGAGCGAACCAACCCGCTGGGAGAGCGCGAAGCCACCAAAGGCTCTGTCCGCTCCCTCGGGCCCGAGAAACATCAACTGCGCTAGAGAGCACGCTAGAATCACCCGCCTGCCTCCCAGCGCCCAGGTACCACAACCACCAGCGGTGCATGCACAAGTACTCGTGATGTATGTATGCAAATGCCCACTTTATCCGGCGAATGCCACGACTACATGTACCTTCCCCCGCAACACGCCAGAATTGCGGTTTATTCCCACTTGTCTACCAAGTAGTTATCGGTCTTTCCTTGAACGCGCAGAATCCCGCCCGGCCGATACACGGCTCGTACTCGGTACTGTACTCGTATGGATGTATCCCGAGTGATTGGAGCGTGAGGGGAAATGCAGGGCAGGGCACAGGGCGGGTGAAGAGGAGCCGCTGATGAGCAAACTTGAAGACACCGCACGGGAAAGAACAGGGGCGGTTCCCTGCACGAAGGAACCCTGCCCTCGGAGCGCTGGCAGGCCCTCCCCATGCCATCAACATCCCCGTACCTTGTAGGCAACCTTCTTCCCGGCCAAGTTTCACCCCTTGGCTTGGCAGCGAACCTTTGGCTTGGGAACTCTCGTTCACGCGCCCATAAGCCCGACGTAAAAAGGCGCCCGTCTCAGAGTTGCGCGCGCCCGGTACCTCGTATATGTACTTGATCGGCTCTCCCATTTCCGCCTCTGACCGCACCGCCCGCTCCTCCAGGGATTCCTCAAGCTCTCATCTGGCCTGAAGATCTGGGGCCGCTAGTCCCATTTTCGAAAGCGACCCAGAAGCGGCCCACGGTCGCCGGCGGTACCTCCAGCGCTGGGCCCCAGCCCAGGTGAACTGCGGGCCTTGGAAGCTGCCCACGCCGTCCCTCGCCATCGACGCTCTCGCATTAGCGCGGAACAGGGGATACTCCCCCATAAGAAACCCGGACCGCCCACCCTGCGACGCGAGATACCTCGTTCCTCCCTTTGCATCCCGTCCGACCCGCAGATTGCACCGTCTCGGAAGAAATCCCTCTCCTTTCCCACCCATCCTGTCATTCTCGTGCGACCTTCCGCATCAAGACCACAAATGTCGACGGCGTGGAACCTCCCGATGGGTTGATGGAATCGAGCTTGGCTTCTTCGTTTCATCTCTCGACACGGGCATGGTGGAACACTCACAGCGACGCCCGACGGCGTTGGCATCGCCCGACTCGGGCTTGGCCGCCCAACCGGGCAGTTTATCGCCGCCATCACCAACACCATCATCATCATCAACGTCAACATCAACATCATCACGGGCGGCTTCCACCACACCCGACCGCAAACTCGCTGATACGTTATCAAACCGCCATGACTCGCACCGCCCGGGTCGGTCAGCCGTACATGTAACACCACAGGAATCATTAGAAATAGATGTGAGGCCCGGGAGGCTAAATCGGCGAAAGCCTCCCTCGAGGCGGAGCTCACCGGAGCCCGTGAGAAGTACGAGCCCGGGCCATTCCGCGACCGCCCCGAGGACGGAGAAGAAAGTGCGCAAGGCCTCGACGCAGCAGGTCTCGCCGTCACCGTCACCTTCACCCGCCCGACGGAAAGGCAAGTCACCCGCCGCCGACCGTGCACCCTCCCCATCAGTAGACGTCGGCCTGGACACCGTCTCCACGCGCTCGGCTTCCCCGGTCCGGATCGACGACGAGCCTCGCCCCGACGACGTATCTCGTGATCCGGAAACACGCTGCGCCTCCGTCGTCCCCGCCGCAAAACGACGCGAGATTGACGCCGTAATCTCCCGCCTTCCGCCCGCCGGGCCCCGGATCGAGGCTGACGCGAATCCCGCCCTCGAGGTTGATGGCCGGGTCCACGTCGACGAGGGCTTCTACGACGAGTCGCTCGAGTCGCACTACCAGGCCTTCATGGAGACGACCGAGAAGCTGAGGATGAAGCGGAGATCGTACTACAACATGAGGGCCCCGGGCTTGCAGAAGGCCTCAACTCTGGTGCAGAAGAATGCCGTGCAGAAGACCATCCGGATGAGAAGGAGGGAGCCCAAGAGCCCTGGTGTGCGTGAGCAGGTCGCGCCAGCGACTAACTCGGCTGTTGCGTCTACACCGTCCGCGACGTGATACGTGAGACATGGTGCAGACGTTCGATAACACCTGCACCGACAAGACTTACTTTTACATCCATCCCGGAATGGACGCATTGCGCTCGTCATTCGGCGTCCCAATGCTCCGATTCCATCGCCACCCGCAACTATCCAAGCTGGTTCAGGCATCCCACGTTTTCCCACACGATGGAAGCGTCTCCTGGACAACAACAAACTTAGCGCGCCACCGATCGACTACCCGCGAGTCTGAGTCCGGCCTTCACCCGCAGCGAGAGGCGTCCTCATACGCCAGCGCGTACGAGAAGCGACCCTGACGGCAAGCCGGGTATTTCACCGCGTGTTCGGTCGGGGAATCTCCAATCCAACGCGACTACTCTCATTTGTTCTTCACTTTCTATTTTGTTTTACCTCTTTGCACGTATCTTAGGGCAATACCCCTTGTTTCCGGAGTTGTCGGCCTCGTTGATTCATTTTTGTTGTACCATGGGAAGGCGTTTCGGCTTGCATCACATGTCCAATGATACTCCAGGGTGGCTCGGTTGTGTTTTGTTGAATAGAAGAGGTAGAATGGGCTGGGTTGGTCCGATGGGCACTCAGGATTAGGCCCTTCGTTTTGGGAGGACTCCAAAACAGCTCTTATGTCAACTGAAAGCCTTGTTTACATGATGGTTGGGATAGCACTAGGTGCAGGAGGCTCCGATTATCGCTGGCATATGCTGCATGTACGTCCAGTCGCCTCAAATGAAACAGATACAATGGAAGCCCGGTATATCTCCTGCAATGACTCCCGCATGGCATATCGCTGCATTCCCGCCGTCAGTGGCACAGGACCATGCAATGCAGCTCCTCGAGCTGGCGATTGAATGATGCAGCACATACGCATTGCATACCGAGAGATACCTCGCACAGCTAGCTGCCTTGATCTCAACCACTCGCTATTCTTGACTCCTGTTTGCGGGGGACGGACCCGACTCCATGGTTCACCCACGAGTCGGGCCAACCCGTCGAATCACAGCCAAGCATCCGCGGTAATAATACCGGTGATATATGACGGACCGGAACGTGACGGCGCGCACAGCATGCTGCGGCCAGCTGCAGGCCCGGCGGCCCGCGGGCAACAGGGGTTGAGGGGGGGGCATCAGGTGGGGCGGCGCATGTGTGGTGACACCAACCAACGGTTGGCTGGGTCCCGTTGCGCGAACGCCCATGTCCGTCCCCTCTCTGCCGCGGGTCGTTTGCTTTTTCTCATCTCATGATGGCCAAAAGCGGCCATCTCATCTCGTCCTCCCCGCCGCTGCCTCTCCCTTCTGGAACGGCAGGAGCCATCCTCGTCTCCGTGCGCTCGGAGTGATTACGTCCAACTCCCGGATCAGGCGGCCTGCAGCGTCTGCGGTGGAGCGCCTGGTCAATATCGCACTGGCGCGGGCTCTCCCGCGCTCGCCAATGTCACCCAGTGTTGGTGGGCGGCAGTGGCAATGC
Source organism: Sordariomycetes sp. S4602 (assembly GCA_023628835.1). Taxonomy (NCBI): domain Eukaryota; kingdom Fungi; phylum Ascomycota; class Sordariomycetes; species Sordariomycetes sp. S4602. Next base: position 388,382 of record JAMAJV010000014.1, read on the forward strand.
CGGATCGAGAACCAAAGCGGTGATCCGCACCGATGTCGGGCTCCTCGGCGTCGTATCCAACCGTGTTTGCTCGCCGGACACGGTAAGCGGGGTGGTGTTGAGGAGGAGCGAAGGGATGGAACATGGTGGGATCGTTCGACCTTGGCCAGCCTGGAGACGGAGGGGAGGGCGGGATGGGGCAATGGTGGCGGAAGGGGCAGCGGGCGATGTACGACGGGCGACGCCGCGCGCATCACGACCAACACGAACCGCCCAGGGTTTGCCCTCCAGACAGGGGAGGAGCAACGGGAATCGAACCAACCCCGGCCGAGGTTTGCCTGCGACGGGAAGGAGCCCGTAATCCGCGGCGGCGGATCATGGCGGCAGGTGCGGCCAAACGAGCCAGCTTCCTGCAGGTGCGTCCGAGGGGGGAAGGGGCGGTCGGGTTCGAGTCGTGTAGTCGTAGCACTCGGCAGGCGCCAGTCCGCAAGGCGCCCGCGCTTCGCAAGCGATCGGTGTGCAGGTGACCCCGCGTGTTTCGTATGTCAGGGACCGCCCGCTCGCAACCCTGGAAGGAGCCGTCCCGGTGCAACGTGATGGCCTCCGAGGCAAGGGTGGCCGTGAGTGGCCAGGCCCGCATCGAGCAAAGCGTCGGGAACTTACGTGCATGCTGCAGCCGAACTTTCAGCCAGCCATGCTCGCTCCCGTCCCACCTGGTCTTCCCATCTAGTTTTTGCGTTGCTGTGAGCCTGAGATTTGCCCCTCGCCCGGCGTGGCCCGTTGGTGACGCTGCCGCCAAGGGCGAGCAAGGACATCACAGACGGCACGGCTCCCGTTGGACGTCGCCTTTGCCTTCTTTTCTCGTGTGGTCCTCTTCTCCCCCCCCTTCCCCCTCCTCCCCCGTCGCCGGATTCGACCTGACTCGATCGAGGTCCGCTAAGCTTCTCTATCCTCGTTCTGGCCCCTTTATCCCTTTGACACAATCCCGCCGCCCTTGGGAGGAATGGGGTTTAGTCTCTCAGCCACATCTCGCGAGCTCCGCCATGCTCCAGGGCAGAGCCCCCGGCGCCGGTGTCTCAGAAGCAAGGTACCCATTTACCCCGTAGCTTATTATAGCCTCTGGTTTTTTGTTCGTCTGGCCTTCTTCTCGCCCGAACGCCCGCGCCACACTGGCGTCTTTGACTGCTTGGGCTACCGAGCTAAGCTGTGTTAGTGTTGGCTCGGGGGCTCTGTTACCGGCTCCCTTTGTGAGCCCCGCGTCACAGGGGCACATAGAGGGTGGGACAGGCTAAATCGTGCCTTTACGCCCGCTGGAATGAGTGCGTTCCGGCTACGCATTCCTTACCCCCCCCCCCCCCCCCCTCTTCCTTGACTCCCCAAGCAGACCCGGGTGTCTGATACCACACTGTTATCCCTCTTTTACGGGGTGGGGCGCGGTGGGGGGAGCAGGGGGGTCTCATTGTTGGGTGATCGTGGTGCTCGTGCGCTCCGGGATGCCCGCTCCCTCGACTTACTCGGCACGACGAGCACATATCCCCCCGTTCGCGTCCATGGAGATATGAACCTTTATGTCCCCTCCTTTCTCTCCCTTTCTGTTTTACCGCATCCATCACTTACACTCTCGAAGACCTTCGTTGTCTGACCAAAAACCTGCGGCAACACCCCAGCACCTGACTAGCCCATCATGACTTACACGGCTACGCAGTCCCCGATAGAGGTCGAGAACAAAGCTGAAAGCCTCGACCCTTTCTACAGTCCTCCTTTACAGGCCAGCGTTAGCGAGGCCTTGTTTAACGACACCGTCCACTTCGGGGAGGCTTCGTGGTCCTTTGGTGACCCGGATAACTCGTCTGGGCCAGCCAGCTTCCCCAACCCAGACATGATCCTGTTCACACCCACCGCATCGTCCTTCCACAAGCCTCGTTTTCTGTCCGGGGCATCGACCCCATCGTCTCCGTCGTCCCCGACGGACTCGCTCGCTTGTTCCGACCGACTTTCATATCCCGAGAAAGCGGCTTGCGAGATCAAGCAGGAGTGTGAATCACCGGGCCCCGAGTTGGGGGCCGTCGGGCAGTCCCAGGCGAGATACTCGGATGAAAGGGACCATTTCTCTCCTTTCTACCATTCACCATCGCCACCAGAACCTGCTCTTGTACAGCAGGCTCCGTACGCCTTGATATCTGACACGGACCTGCTGAAGATCGAGGGCATCTCACTCCGGCCCACGCCAAGGATACTGTCGCACTCGACACCCGCCTCGCCAACCGCCACAAGACAATCTGGTGATGTCTTCGATATTTTCCCCCCAAACATCAAAATTGCCTCCTGGTCTGGTCAACTACCGGAGCAGGTGGTGGCGGATGTTTACAACGATGAAGACTCGAGGGGGCGTCTCGCGGCACCTCGGGTCTCCCATCGGACGCAGAGCACAGACGGGCTCTCCACGCAAGGGTCAAGAAGGACAACCGCCGGGTCTTCCTTTGCGAGGGGCTCCGTTGAGAACCCGTTTGGCAGCCCAAACACAGCGCCCATGCCTCCGCCTCGTGCGGTCCACACACATGGGACCCCCAATCCCCGGATGCCGGTCATGGATACCAAAATAGAGGACCCAGGTGCTTCCGATAGCTTGGTCGACATCTCTTCCCCTCTACTAACAGCGGTTTCGGAAGATTTTCCTTGGACGGACCCCGAGATGACCCTCCCCCTCCCTTCTATCGAGAAGCAAGATGGCGGTTGGACCCTCCAAGGCGGACTCATGGATAACGAGTCATTCGCGACGTCTATGGCCCCCGTCCGCAGTGCAACTCCCGGTTTCGCCAAACTCACGGATGGTTTTGTGCATCCCGGGCGCGAGGACGTCTCCTCACACCATCCTGGCACAGATTACCTCGCACCTAGCCCCATGATGTATCCGTCTGCATCACGGCCACGGAGCCAGACTACTGGCATGTTGGATGTCCCCTACTCTTCGCCAATACTCTGCCAATCTGCATCACTACCATCTACACCAGCCCAGCGCCCTGCACGCAGTCCGTCCGTCAACTCCCGGCAAATGACGCCCATGTCTAGCCCGCTCAGGAAGGTTCACACCATCCGGGGCGCGAGCACTTCGCCCTCGCCGGCCCGCGGCCGTCTCAGGGCGGGAGAGCCTGGCGCGACTAGGTCCGCGAGTGCGGCCGGCGACAGCAGCGTCAGGAAGCGTCGGTCGTTGAGCCGGCGAGAGTTGCAAAGGCCGCTCTCCTCCGACAAGGGGGGTTTCGTCAACTTCACGGCGTATGACGGCCAGATGCTAATGATGGGGGTGGCGCCGAGCGGGAGCTCCAAGACGAAGGCGAAGAGGGAGAGGGAGGAGCAGGAGAGACGGAGGAGGCTTGAGGAGGCGGCAATGAAGGCGGTGGAGGCGGCAGGGGGCAACGTGGACCTGTTGAGCCTCATCGATGCGTGATCAGCCACGGCTACTTCCGGTACATTCCTTGGCCTTTCCGGCCTTATTGGTGTTGGCGGCGTGTGTTTGATTTTGCTCGGTCGAAACAATGAGCGCGGTCTTGGGTGTTACTTGGCGTATACTTCTTTGGTTCCTTTCCCACATATAATCATATTTAGCTGTATATCCCCACTTCTCTCGTCGGACCGAGCTCCTCCACGTGCCACTAAGACGGCGTTTCTTTCTTGTGCCAGTGCCAACGAGCCGGACCCTCATATAGCAAGGTCGGCGTCTAAAGTGCCATATTCGGATGGGAAGGGGGAGGGAGCAGTGGCCAAAATAGGACGTCCTGTGCAGCGGTTGGCTAACGGGTCGAGGTCGCTCCTGCATATAGAAGTCGCTCCTGCATATAACCAACGTCGCATGCATCATGCACGTCCGGCCCCACTTACACCGCAGCAAGCGCGACGGCACGAGGAAGGAGCGACAAACAGACGGGGATACATACAAGCAAGGAATAGGAGAAGGGACATCCTGGGTGTAAGTGAGGAGGGTGTCTACCTCATCCGGTCTCGACTCCCCCGGAAAGCCACACACCCGCGCTGTTTCCATCGTTTCCATCTGCTGCCGGGTTGACAGGTACCGCGGCCTACCCTCAGCTGCGACTTCATCGAGTACGGCCAGCGCGGTGAGACTCGGGACGAAGGTCCTCTTGCCTTTGAGCTTCATGGCTTCCTTCCGTGCACTTACTTGTAGCACCCCCTTTTTATTTTCTTGTGTTTTTGTCTCCACCACCCCGTTGAGACTCTCGCCGTCTCCTGGTCATCCCATCATGTCCTCAGCACGAAACCACCACAGCACGAGAGAAAGCAAGCTTTTTTCTTCTTCCCATCCGCCGCATCTTACTTTTCCCAAGAACTCCTAGCCACCGGTAGTCTTTTTCTAACCACCTCCCCGCTCTCTACGTGCGTGTGGAACCAAATCACCAACAACCTCCCCCCCACGAAGCGTTTTCCTTCAGCGATCGGAGAGTCGAAGACGAGAGACGAGAGTTGAGACCGGTCAGATACGGGAGCTTCAGCCTCCGTGCTTGTGCTTCCTTGATTCTATTCTGGATTCCCCGGTGCCGGAGGGAGTGAGAGTTGGACGGTATGAACGGACGGCTTTCAGTATTGTGAGTGCTGTGGATGGAGCTGCTTGGAAGGGGAGGACAAGGTACGTCTGCGTCATGATCCTGCCTTGTTCCCCGAGTAGGGGTGAGACATTTTGGGAGTCTGTAGCCTTCCATGTCCACCGAGTCCCTGCCATTCTAGCCTTCAGTGAAGCGCGATGGGCTATGGGCCTTGACGGCCTTCGGCAAGAATGCCGCTGTGACCCAGTCATCCACCTCTTGTCAAGTCGGGTAGCTTACAAGAGTCTGGAGACTTGCAAGGACCGGCCGTCGAAGCGAATACACTTTGACACAGCAACAACTTTTGGCTTATAACTAGAGGAAACCACCCGTGCGTATCATCGCCTTGTCCCCGAACCCCAACCCACGGACGAGCTAACGTCTATATACAGGTCCGAGATGTCTCGTATCCAACAACAGTCCCCAACGCACGTCCACGGGGGACTTCCCACCCTACGAATCAACACGGACATCTCGAGCCTCCGCAAAGCCCCGTTTGAGGAGATCAACTCGGCTCCTGTCACCAGGAAAGAGCTCGGACACCAGGATGTGGCCCAGCAGCATCAATACAGCCCCAGCGTGGCTTTTACAAGCAACAATTGGCGCAGCACTATGGCCGTCCCCCCCGGTCCGCCTGGGACGAACAGCAGCTCCGAAGACCCATCGCCCGAGCGGATCTTCTCGAACGAGGATGCCCTCGCCAATACATCTGGATCAAGTGAGCATCGCGCCTCGCCAGTCAATCAGGGAGGTGGAACCATCCTCACCCGAGGAGGGAACGGAAGCGTCTCCTCTCCTCTTGTCAGCGAGGCTGGCAGCGGGTCTAGCGGGTCGACCGGGACACCGCCGGTCGCAAACCACACCACCGCCCTGGCAAGGATTATCAGCCATGGCTACTCCACCATCGGGACCTTGAACGAGAAGGCCCCGGGCTCGGCAGACAGAGTCGACATCTTCGAGGTCCTGCCCGCCGCCCTCAACTCCGAGGGGAGGGCGGTGTGCCAGCATCACAAGGTGCATGGCCCGTGTGACTGCGAGGCTTTTCCTCTCGTGAAGATAAGCATTCCTTCGCCGATGTCCCGAAGCAATAGAGTCTGCTACCCGATCCGGGAGGTCGACGAGTTTCTGATGGAGCCGCATCCAGTCACGGATGCCGAGCGCACTCCAATCATCTCACCGACAACTGTCAAGGCAAAGGAGGACAACGAGAAACGCCAGCTCGAGGCGGAGCGGTTCGAGAGTCTTCTCGGAAAGCTGAGAAAGTCTGCATTTCTTAAAGAATGCAAGGACGCCACCACGGGCGAACCCGAGCGTCTGAATAACTGGAACAAGGCAACGAACCTGGGCTGGGACCAACGCGCCAACGTGCACAAGGATCAGCTCGCCAAGGAATCTACGCCTACACTTGACCGCCCAACAGCGACGAGTGAGCAGTCGGCGGTTTCACGACCAACGGTCCCAAAGAAGCCAAAGCTGGAGGCCACGGACCCGAAGAAGTCGATTCCCGACGAACCCAAGGTAGAGTTCCCGGAGTCGAAGTTGCGAACGGTATGGAATCCCAAGGCCAAGGAGTTTTCTCCACCAAAGGTCGCCGATACCCCAGCCGGCAAGGCGGCTGGAGCCAAAGCGCGAGAGCTCTTGTCCAAGTTCGTCTCCGAGGCCAAGTCTCGTGATGCGAGTCGCGGGAGCGAGAAAAAGATCACCAACCCGGTAGGGGCAAAGGCTTCTCCGTCACTCTTCGTCCCGCGGGCCTCGAATGTCAACGACGCACTCAATCCTCCCTTTGGCGTGGCTCCTTCGCTTGCGCAAATGTTCCCTGGAATCCCCCCCCTGGGGCTTTCGGCGTTGACCATGCCGGACACGCCTTTTGGAGGCCTGGGCACCCCGGGATTGGGAACCCACAAGTTCGACTTCAACCCGCTCAGCGGTCTCGGAGCACTGAACCACAGCCTAGGAGCGGCAATGGCAGGGACCGCAGGATTGACGACCCCGGGCCTCGCCGGTTTAGCTGGAGCCAGCCTTGGGCCCCAACGGCCACTGTCTCAGGCGTTCCCTGGAGCTGTGAATGCCATGCCTCCGGCTCCAAGTCGGGCGCCGCCCGGTCCCGTGCCGAAGCCACGGCTGCCAGACGCACAGGCTCAACAGCAGTACGAGCAGTGGATTGAGTGGAGGAAGGCGAACGAGCCCGGCTACGCCCTGGAGTGCAAGGCCAGACAGACGAGGCGCGCCCAGCGGACCAAGCCGACGCCGGGTTCATCGGTGAAGAGCGACTCGCGTGGAGGCACCACCGGCGACGGAAGCTCTGCAAGCCGCAGCGGCGATTCCAAGACGGAGAAGCTGCTGCCCCGGAGCGAAGATGGAGGCCTCTGAGGCACTCTGCCCGGTCCGTCTAGGGGGGCCTCGATGTGGAGCATAGAGTACAGTATCGTATGAGGATGAAAGGCGTTGCTTTCGTGTTTTGCGGCTTACGGCATTGGCTATTGTACTACGCGGCATGATGTTTTGCGTTTTTGGTTCTGAGCTCTCTCCTTGGTGATTGAAGTCGGAGAAGAATACAAGTAGAGTAGAGGATTACTTAGAGCCGCTGTCTTGAGGCGACAATTGAAGCAGCAATGAGCAGTCTTCACCAACTGGACGGGGCCGGCAAAGCTGCGGGTGAACTGAGCTCCTGGCCAGTGCGAGTGGAGAGCTCTCCCACAACCACAAACTCGTTCGTACCTCGTACCTCGTAAGCTCTCATTCCTTCACCCCACAACATCGAAAGGAGTGCCACCCACCCACCAGCCGAGCTTGGGAGCCTTCGGTGCGCAATCCATGGACCGCAGTATACTCGAGACATAACCGGCGCCTGCGGTCTTTCGACGGCACCCTGATTGTGATTGCAACTATCAAGGCCGACCTGCACGCACGGCGGCGACTCGTGCTAACGTTTTGCCTACCGCAGTCGCGGGGTGGCCCCGGCGCGCTTTCCCTTGCGCCAGCTCACATTCCTGAGACCGCCACAACCCTCGGACACTGCCACTCGCTCGCTCCAAAGCGACCCTCGGACTCGCGACGACCTCCATACCCGAGCCAGGCCAACTAGGCCCCGCAAACAACCACACCATGGCGACTCCCACGCCCGGCAAGACCGGCCCTCCCCAGCAGGGCCGCACCCCGCAGGCCCTCGCCGCTTCGCCTCCCGTGTCCACACCCTTCTCCCTCAGCGGCGCCCAGGTCTTCTCGCCGCACGGGCCCCGCTCGTCGCCGCAGCAGGTCAAGAAGTCGCCCGCCAACTCGGCGACGCTGGCGGGGCATGCGTCGACTGGCCCGCTGAATTTCGACAGCCCGTCCGCCGCCGCCGCTATGGGCTCTCTTGGGATGCCCGGTGGCCTGGACATCGGGCTGGATAATGTCGGGGTGGGCGGCCTGGGGGAGTATGGGCTTGGTGTTTTAGGCGGCGAGGATGAGAAGTTGAAGAGGCTGGATGCCGTCATAAACGTCTTATCCGTGGGTTCGGCGCTTTTCGCCCCAGGCGTGTCAAGTTACGCCTAGCGATGCCTTGTTTTTACTGACGAGGCGGAATAGCATAAGAAGGGATACGTCAGCGACGAGGGTCTCGAACGCCTGGTGCAGCGGATAGGACTCGACTGCCTGTGGGATACCTACACCGACCCCAACGGCCTCAAGATGAAGACACTGGTGGTGGCCGGAAGGGCGCTGCAGCTGGAGATATCACTGGACAACAACGTCGTCCGCAACGTCACAATGTCGTTCCCGCTGTCTGCCGACGTCGTGAAAGAGCGCGCCGCGCGCGCGACTGCCATATTGGTGCGAGACCTCGGTCTGCGGCCTGGCCAGAGCCCGCTCACCAAGAAGCTTGACGACTTCTACGCTAACCTTTCGAGGCTGGGGGAGCTGGACAAGCTAAGCGTCATCCCGGGGTTTGACCTTCAGGAGGCCCTGGCGGGAATTTGTGCGAGCCTGGAGAAGATACACGCCTATGATGTGGACAAGGTGCGCGCGGAGCCGGAAGCTTCGAAGAAGGGGGACCGGTACATACAGAACGCAGTGACGTGCCGCCGACACGGACGCCCCGTCATGCACGCGCGGAACCGCGTGGGCCTTAGCGTCGACTACTGGGTGCAGCGGCATCGCGTGCCCCCGGCGGACGAGCAGATGAAGAAGCTCGTCGAGAGCTCCGAGGGCGTGTGGTCGCTGCTGATCACCTGCGGGCCCATGGGTGACATGATGTACCCGCCCGTGCGCATCTCTCAGGACTGGATAGACGAGAAGACCGAGAAGGAGGACCCCAGCGCCGAGGACGTGCTTGGTGCCGGGGCGGGGCCGGCGCTGAACTGGCTTGAGCCGGAGAGCACGGTGCTACCACCGCCGGAGGGGACCGAAGGGAACAAGGGAGTGGAGGGCAACATGGGCGGCAAGTACCCGGAGGTGATATTCAAGGCGATCCTGGAGCCGCCCGTCGTGCTGCCGCAGCCCCTGTGGGCGCACATGTACGAGCTGGTAGGCGCGCAGCCGCCCCCGCTGTACGCATGCCCGACTTTCGACTCACTCTTCTTCCCGATCCCCCCGTCCGACGACCCGCACGACCCAAGTGCGCCGCGGGCGATCGAGCATGTGAGGGATGTCGAAGTTGTGGACAAGGGTGGCAAGACGGAGACGAGGAAACACCGGAACACGCTTTATGTTTATAAGCCGGTCTACGGGCAGGTGCTTTCCGAGTTGCCCTTCTCGCACCCGAAGCAGCTTGTTGCGCTGATGCCGAACCTGAGGCAATACGCGCTTCTCTCGACGCTGCTGAAGAGGAGTTTTGGGGATGGGACCGAGGCCGAAGGGGGGGCTACGGACGGGATGGGTTCAGAGGCGAAGAAGCACAAGCAACACCTTGCGAAGTCAGGACCGACGGAGGCGGACGCGATGGACGTGGATGCCTCGGCCGAGGACGAAGGCGCCAAGCATGTGGATGTCACGCTGACGGTTCACCCCGCTCCGCGTCTGCAGGTTGTCTTCCCGCTGCGGTCCTCCCCAGCGAATGTGGCGCTCGAGATCGGGCCCAGCGGGAGGGTGAGGGTCACGTCGCAGAACATACTGCCCGAAGAGGACGGACGGGGTGAGAAAGAAGGAGACGAAAGTGCCAAGGAAGAGGGGAAGAAGCGGCTTACGGTTGAGAAGCTAGGGAGGGCGTTGGAGGTGCTGGAGGACATTGACCAGTGGTGCGAGTGGATCCGCACGAGGGTGGATAGCGGGTGAGCTATGTGCCTGGCGAGTGTCGATGTCTTGTCACTCTGGACGACGGCCGTCATGCCAAAGTCAAAGGCGAGTACCGGCGAGACAAGCCTCTAGGAAGAGAAGAGGTCTGGAGTGGACGGGATGGCAATCTGCCGCTATTTGCTTACCGCATCGGGCATGTCTTGGACTTATTCCAAGATTACAGCTAGAATAGCCCCGTCCCGCCGGCTTGCGGGTGTGCGCGGCATGGGGAAATACCCCATTGCAACGAAGACGCAGGGCCCCGGGTTGCCGTTTTGGGCGTGCTTACCCGTATGACTGTAGGAACCCCAGGAGCAGGCGTGGAAAAGGGTCAATGATACACAGTAGGCAGCAGAGGAAATGACGCCAATATCTTCGCCTTTTCCCGTCCAATGTTTTCTTGTGACTGTTGTCTGTGGCGCACTTTTGTTCTGGGCGATGGCAGCGCGAGCCAATGCGGGCAAGACTGTTTCTCACGCATGTGTCCTCCCCCAAGCGAGCAAGACACAGCAGCTCAATATTCGCGAGACCTGACTGCGCCGGCGCCGAAGTGATGGATGGAGGTCGACGTTACATCGACTCCGTAGCGGGGCCAAAGGAACCGAGAACGCCGAGAATGGAATGGCGTCGGCACTGGAGACGATCAATGCGATGCCAGGTGTTTTGACGAGAGTGGTCTTCCTGACTCGAACAACCCACACGTTGACGGCCTCTTCTCCCCACTCGCGATCTGTCTATAGTTGCAAGGTCCGATGGTCGGTGCATCCCCGGGACGGACGACGATCATCGACGAACCCACCTTTGGTATAAGAAAGTAAAGGGGGAGACTCCATGATGGGGAGGCATACGGGATCATTGCGCCCCTCACTGGCTGTGATCCCAAGGCAACAGAAAAGAGGCCACTGCTCTTCTCAGGACCAAAAGCTCCATTTATAGAGCATTCTATTACAACTCGTGGGGACAACCATCAAGACTCTCCGGCCTACATGACAACCTGGGCTGGGAGACCACCGGAGTGATCACACAAGTAAGCCAGTCCCAAAACATGCAGGACTAACCCAGAAGCGGGATGAAGAACGGCGTCTTCCCCGCCCTAGGCCTCGCATGGTCTCAGCAGTCGACGTCAGGGTAACAGCGTGGATGGGGGATTTTTCCAAGTGCATGTCGTACAGCCACTAAGGTGTTGACACGGAATATTGGTCAAGCTGTCAGATTGTGTCCTCACACGGAAGGGGAATAAGGCACAGCGCCTGCAAAGGGGGATGGATATCCGGGATCAAGTGATGAACGGCGCAGACATGGCAGGCGGGGATTCAGTGACTTCACGTTGGCCGTTGAGGTGGTGCACCACTTTTAATCGCCCCCGGCGCAGAGTGGGGTGGGCCGGCCAGTCAGCACTATTAGTTAGCTGCGGCTGCTTCCGCCGGCGCGCTGCCGTGAAAACGCTCCCCTGAAAATGCTCTCCAAATAAATACAAGTAACCCTGTACAAGTACATCCGCTTCAGCAGGGGGTTGCACGTAAATTAGACACATGTAATAACAGACCGAGCCGTCGGGGGTTGTGTGGCGCTCGGGAAGCCGGATGAGGGAGCAAAACAACTCTCCAGAGGGCGCTTTCGGCTGAGAAGCAATCAATACCTCCAAGATCGGAGCTCATGACGCATTGAGGTTTTCAGGGGCGGCCTGCGTCCGGAATCGCCATGAGGCCACGGCGGATGGGGTGTCTGTGGGGAATCTTTCGGGTGGCTTGCCCCACAGCGGACTTTGTTTGTTTTGATTCTCCACAAATTCTTTTCGCGTTTTTTGGCGGGGACGCGTCTTCACCACGCCATTGTGACGGCCACACCCCTCCCTCCACATGCACCCCCTTTGCAGGCGGGAAACGGAAGAGATGGGAGCATGGCAATGTAATAATTGTAAAATTAGCCCCAAGAGCAGAATGGCTGAATACGAAGCAATGCAAATACTACAGCGGATGTCAGCTTGTGAACTTATTTTAGGAATTCGGGAGTGCCAGCGGTCCTGAGGCAGGCGCGCGTCTGTGCTAGCGCTCATCCAAGGGGCTGTGTCAGTGCGTGTTGGGGGCATGCGAGCTGACAAGCGGTGAAGGAGCGGCTATCTGCCCGCGGGGCCACGTCTCCCAGTCCGCGCTGTTGATGGTACTTGCGCGAGGGACGTGGCGGGCAAACGTCCACCGTTCGAGGGACCCAAGGCCCTGGGGCTGCCAGCGTCCATGAACCCTGAACCCCTGCATGAAGGGACCGTGGAGCCGAATGCCGGTTGGCTGTGTTTTCTCACCCGGGCCCTCGGGACCTGCAACCTCACGGGAGCCGGCGCGCGAGTGGCAGGGGTCGTCAGGGGGGGCTCTGAGCGGGTTGGGTTGGTTTTGCCAGCCATCCGTGTGGCGTGCCCTGATCTGCTTCGCACAAGGACGAGGACCAGGTTTTCTTTTTGGGTGCAGGAAGTCTCAACCAGGACGAGGTTAGCAGATCCTCGTAATCCTCTTGACGATCTTGAAACGCCGGCGTTTGGCTGCCACCATTCGTCCCCTCACGCGCCCCGCAGAATTGGGCTTTCTCCCCTGAACTTTCGCTTGTAGGGAGAAAGGTGCCGTCCTCACCGCTGGCCCTGGACTTGAATATTCTGCGATCCCTTTTCCGGGCAGGCAGGGTCCTGCATGGCCCCCCGGCGAGGCTCATTAAACAGAGAGACACAGACCATTTCCAACGCGTCCATGACGCGCGCCTTTCCCCTTTTGGATATATGTAAACAGTCCGGCCCGTGGTGAAGTGTCATTGCCACGCCCCCCGGATGTGGGGCCATTGGACTGAAATTGGGCGGAAGACTCCATAGTGTGAGGTGGACACGCCTCCGTGTGGGTTCGCCGCAGTCTGGTCTGATGGACAAGGCCACACACCCCTGTCGACCCCCTTCATGTCTTGCCCTCTTTGATCGCACCTTCCCCATCGTCTTTTCCTCTCCCCAGCCCATCCACCTTCATCGCGCCTGCCTTCACATCCGCCTGCGGCTCGACCCTTCTCTTTCGGCAGTCACCCTCTGCTGAAGGGTCCCTTCCTCTTCCGAACCACCCCGCCTCTTCCTTCCACCCTCGTCGATCGACCCTTCGCCTCGCCCACAGTTGAGACAGACTGCGCATGTGGCCCGCCCATGGAATGGCGGAACTAAGAAAGTGACACGCTGGAACGGTCACTACACTACATACTGCTCTTGAAACATAGAGAGTACAACCACCGGGGAGGAAAAAAGAAAGAAGAAAGGACAAGAGGGGAACGTGAAAGTTCCCATGACGACACGCTAGGCAGCTCATATTCTGGGGAGCCGATTAGGCAGTCACGATTCTGGATCCATTGATCCAACCTCACGTCGACGCGTTGTTTCGACCCCGTCCCACATGCCTCGCCGGCGAGTCGCCACTGCTACCAGAACTGTCAGGTAGACCACAAAGACGTTACCAGTCGTCCCTCCCGTCTATCCCACTCCGCCCAACGACACAGTCTCAGACGCATCCTTTATATCGACTCATTCATTGCCTGGCTGCTCGACCAGCGGCAACTCTGGCAGTGATCTGGAGCGAGTTCTACTTGGCCCGAGTGACTTGCCCAGCTTGTCAGCCTTGATCCATCTACATTCACCACCTGTCGAAAGCCGTCTCAGCTTCCAAGCCCTTCCAAATCTGGCGCTGCTGTGTGTCCCAGATGCTTGGCTATTCAACCTTCTGATTGCCTCCAATCACACACACTCACACACTCACACTTCCTGTCCTGTTGATCACAGGCCTTCAGAGTGCACACTGTACTTGTGTTGTCAGACACAATGCCTCTTTCTGACAATGGGGGCACCCTGACCCTGCCGTCGCCAACTCATGCCCACCGTGTGGATGTGTCTTCAGCAGTCAGGAGACTTCGGCGGTCCATGTCACGGTCCCCGTCAAAGTTTAACCTCAATTCGCGGTCCAGCCCCGACAGTTCTGGGTCGAGCCCGCAGTCGCCCTGCCGACGCTTCTCGCCTGTATTTACTCCCTACCGCGCCCCGGCCCAGGTGGAAAGTCCCTCCTCGCCCCAACCCCACCAACATCTTTCCGCGAACCCACGCACGCCTTCCTCGTCGGCCCTGAGGTCCAACGCCAAGCTATCATTACGATCTGCGAGATTCGCGAGAACGCAACAACCAGCGATGCCGTCGACGCCTTCGAGACCAAGGCCGTCTCCGAAATCACCTCTGAAACGCGCTCTCAACGCCTCTTCCGACTCGGGAAACCCGGCGCCTTCCCCGGCGCTTTCGCACGCGCCGGGTCAAGAAAACAAACCCTCAGTTACCGCGCCGACGAGCCCTATCTCGCTACGGTGCCTGAATAAGCCTTCGCGTCATAGTTTACATCTCGACGTGTCTGGAGGGTCTCACACCATGTTTAAGGGAGCAGTAAACGGGCCCGCCGGCTCGTTCAGCCCGAGCGCGGGTGCGCTCAAACGGAGCGATGCCAACGTGGATTTCGGCACCGACGGCGAGGCCAGCCCGGTGGCCAAGCGCAGGAGTTTGCATGGCGCCTCGACCTTCACAAGCCTCGGCCAGGACGCCCACGTCTTCGACCAGACCACATCCAGCCCGCGGAATCTGGAAATCCACGACGACTCCAACCAGGAATACCGACTCGCCGGCTCACCCACCGTGCCGTTTATCCGCAGAGACACCCAGCCATCGCCCACCCCGGGCGCTTCGACCGCGCGTCGCGCGTCTTCCCTGCGGAAGTCGACACTGCAGCAGCGCTACGGTGAGAAGACTTCGTGGGGCAGGAGGTCCGGAGCGGCGCAGCTTGCGCAGCTGAACAGCGCCAATGCCAACGAGGTCGCGACACCAAACCCTCGCAGCCGGCCCAGGATATCGCTGGACGCCTTCATCCCCCCCGCCGCCCCGCGGGATAGCCCCTTCTCGGGCGCTGGCCCCCTTCCTCACCCCTCCATGCACCCTTTTCCGCCCCATATGCCACACCCATTGTCCCGCTCAATCAAGCCGTCGCACTCTGGCAACAACCTGCACGAGGATACACCAATGGTACTTCCAGACCAGCCGGCGAATAACCCTCCTGATGAGGCCGTCGATATGTTTAGGTTCACGATCGGCCCGGGCTCTCGTGTAGCGGGTACGCCTGCTAACGTAGACATCAAGAGCTACACGCCAGCGGCACCTCCACCTAACAACAAGACGAACATGTTCATGTCGGCGGGGCTGGTTTCCAAGGTAAACCGCGACCCGGAGGAAGACAAGGGCCCCATCGTTCCCGATACGCCATGCAAGAAGAGCAGTTCAGCCGTCTTTGCGACCTATCCACCTCTTCCAAGCAGTGCCCTCAAGTTTGGTCGCTCCCCGGCCCCGGCCTATCAGCCGGACCCCAAAAAGTCGCAGGACGACACGTTCGGCGTGTACGGGCAGGCTGGGAAAGGCCTCAACCTGTTCCACAGAATCAATCGCCGCCCCCAGCGTCGAGCTAGTGTCATAGACATGAAGGGCCAGAGCGAGTCCCCCGCCGCAAAAAATAACGACGGCCGAACTACGCCAGAGGGGCTTCCGCCGACGCCGACGAAACTTTTCTTCACCCCCAGTGCCGGCCGTGGCGGATTTAACGTGCTGGAGAGCCCAAGCGCCAACCGGCAAACACCCCCTGTCTCGGCTGTCAAGCAGTTCGCCGCCCGCGAACCATCGTGTATGTGCCTCCCTAGCCGTCTGCGCAGTGTGCTTGTGTTGGTGTTGGTCTAACAATGGATTTAGCGAGCCCGATGCAACGACGTGGTTCTCCGAAAACGCCCCAGGAAGGCGTCCTACCTCTGGATCCGAGTCGTCTCTCCATCTCCAATGGAGGCTCCGCGGAAAACCGAATCTCGGTTCCGGTTACGCCCACAACCAGCCAGGCTCGTCGGTTGGTTACGCCTAAGCACTCGTTTGCGCGGAGCCGAATGGAAGTCGATGCCTACCTTCTTCACCACTTCGGCAAAGTTGACGAAGTGGGCCATGGCGAGTTCTCCGCCGTGTACCGGGTGGCGTACCCGAAGACAGGTTCCGGGAGCTCTATACCTCGCTCTTCCCTCAGCACCCCGCCTCCCGGCAAGGCGTTTGCTGTCAAGAAGAGTCGCCGTCCGTTCATAGGCAACGATGACCGCCAGAAGAGACTCAAGGAGGTTCGGATCATCCAGTCACTCCGTGACGCCCAACACGTTGTCCAGTACATCGACAGCTGGGCTATCGATGGGCATCTCTACATCCAGACGGAGTACTGCGACGAGGGCACCCTGCAAAGTTTCCTTGGTAAAATTGGACGCCAGGGTCGCCTCGACGATTTCCGGATCTGGAAGATTATACATGACCTGTCACTTGTATGTCTACATGTTTATCCCATTTCTCCTTGACTTGGTTTACTGACGGAGTGGCTTCAGGGAATCAAGGAGATCCACCAAGCCGGGTTCATGCATCTTGACTTGAAGCCCGCTAACGTGCTGATCACCTACGAGGGTGTCCTCAAGATTGCTGATTTTGGTCTCGCGACAGACTGGCCGGCCGCGAAGGGCATTGACCATGAGGGCGACCGCGAGTACATCGGCCCCGAGATAATGCAGGGTCTCTTCGACAGGCCCGCCGACGTTTTCTCGCTGGGGCTTATCTCCCTCGAGATGGGCGCCAATGTCCAACTTCCGGAGAACGGCCCTACGTGGATGGCGTTGAGGCGCGGCGACCTGAGCAGAATCCCCAGCCTGACCACGGGCTCCACGGTAGACACTTGTCGGTCTCCACGACCTCCGACAAATTTCGAGGAAGCGATCACGGGGGCATCTAGCACTGTTATGCCCGCTCCGGACTTTGGCACGCCAAAACACACCCCACTGGCCCAGGCGCCCGCGTTTATGGTGGATGCGACACATCCTGCCTCGCTGGATCACTTCGTGCGGCAACTGACTCGGCCTGTGCCTGCCGATCGGCCGCTGATTGACAATATCCTGGAGTCCGGGAGCCTCCTCTGGGTCGCCGCTCGCCGACGATGCGCCGCCACCGTTTTCGAAGGGCGTTGGGGACCAGATGACGCGGCCTTGTCTTTTGGTGGAAGCGACTACGACACCGAGATGACGGATGTCTAGATGTTCGCTTCAAAGCAATACGTGGATCCGGAACGGGCCACGGCGCGCTCTCCTTGATCGACCAGTGCAGTCCTGGTCGATAGGTATAAGATGGAACAAGAATCGGGAGAGGAGACGAGGTGTTGGAGCACCAGGTCAGAACATGGTTTTCGATGGAGAACGGCGAAGCATCTGTTTTATTATTTTTATTAGATTTGCTCAGCGGAGGCGAACCGGCACAGGGTCGCTAGGATGTATTTCCCCCCTTCACTTCTTCGCTTGTTGTTTTCCCACACACTTTTCGAAGGGCTGTTTTGTTTTCCACGGAACAGGTTGGGCGTTTTCTTTTTTTCTACTAGAACGGGAAGCGTTTCGGAAGAGGAAAAACGGAACTGCCTCAGCGGACTGAGAAGGGACTTGGGGCAGCATATCTTTCTAGAGTAGATCTTGTTTTCCCACCCCCATCATCCTCGGAGCGTTCCCCCTGGACATGGTTGAAAGGGAGCCCCGGGGTGAGGAGGAGCGCGGCTGGGGGATCTGTGTGGCTCACGATTCTACGACGGCACGACATGCACGAGTGCATTATGAATTGACCTGAGATTTGAAGTCATGACTTGCGTGTGTGAGACTTGTGTTGAGGCTTAGTACGTAGGAAGTGTGCGTTCGAGCCTGTCATAAGTGTGTCCTGAATAAAAAGTGAGACGTGCAAGAATATCTGCCTGATGTTTGCGCCAAACTCCCCTTCTCGCGTCTCGGCTCGCCGCGATTCGCGAGCCCATCCCCCTCTAACCCATCTCCTCTCCATATAAACCAAGTAGAAAGACGAGAAGGGCCACTCCCTCCCTGGTTACTACAGATCCTGCTCTGCCCACGCCCCTGCCCCATCTCTCGTCGTCTCCCCCCCTATCAGGCCTTGGTCGCAGACTGCGCCCCCTTGACCTTCCTCCTCGCCGGCTGATACACGTCGTTGAAGTTCATCGCCACGCCCAGGAACCGCATGTCCACGTCGGGCTGGTAGGCGAGGTCGCCCAGCAGGACCTGCAGCCTCGCGCGGAACGAGGACGCGAGGTGCCGCAGGCGGTCGCGCAGCACGGGGAACTCGCTGCCCGGCGCGGGGGCGGAGGCCGGCGCGGGGGCGGAGGCCGGCGTGGGGGCGGACGGCGCGTGCGTGGACTGCAGGTCCGCCTCCTGGCGGCGGGTGAAGTCCGAGACGCTCCAGCTGTAGAGGCCGTCGACGGAGTCACGGTAGGCGAGCATGGCGCGGAGGAGGTCGCCGAGCTGCGCGAGGTAGGACGAGCGGTCGTCCTCGCCGTCCGGGTGGCGGGCGCTGCGCTTGGCGCCGAGGAGACCCTTGTGGGTGATGTCGTTGAGGTAGCGCGTGTGCGCCTGCACGAGGTCGTCGAGCGTGCAGCCCTCGCGGCGGATGCGGCTCTGCAGGGTGCCCCACGAGGACTCGATGACCTCGAAGAGGATGTAGTACTGCAGCTGGCCGACGAAGTGGACCATCTCGGCGAGCACGCCGCGCGTGGACTTCCACGTCTCGGCGACGGCCGGGTCGTCCGTCTGCAGCACGCCGCGCGAGCCCGTCATGCACTTGCGCCAGGTGGAGGAGAGGGCGAACTCGACGCGCTTGATGCGCCAGAGGAAGTTGAACACCTTGAGGTACTGGCGGTTGCCCCACTCCGTCACGACCACGTCGACGGGCGTGTCGATCTTGTACTCGAGCGTGAAGCAGTCCCAGCCGATGTCGCCGTGCGAGAGCTGCAGCATGCGGGCGTCGAGCCGCCGGAGGACCTCGGGCGAGTCGTACTGCGCGTTTGAGCCGCGGATGGCGTGCTCCAGCTGCGCCGTGAGGGTGTGGCGGTACTGTGCGCCGGCGGGGCGGTCGAGGTTGGCGGCGAGGGACTCCATCAGGAGGGCGATGAAGTCGCCCTGCCCGAGGAGGATGTAGTTCTTTAGCGCCTGCAGGTGGTCGAAGAGGTGGAATTTGGTGTCCATGAGGTCCATGAGCCGCTTCATAGTCGTCTTGTGCGCCTCGTCGATCCAGGCTTCTAGGGTTGCCGTGTCGCCGTAGCGGAGCTCCTTGGACGTCGCCTTGGAGTACTCCATGACCCACTGGAAATCGCCGCAGCTGTGGCGGATGAAGTTGAGGGACTTGCCGATGAGGAACACCTTCTGCGCAAAGTCCTGGGTGATGATGCTGGGGATCATGTCCTTGTCAATCTCGTACTTGTCCTCCCAGACGCTGTTGCCTCCAGACTTGGCCTTGTTCGAGTCGTTCTCGCCGGGCGTCTGCTCCCTGACGAAGAACTCGAGGTAGGGGTCGACGAGCTCGCCGTCGTATATCCACTGCCGCAGAATGTCGTAAAACGGCCGGGTGAACTGGCGGAGGAGGCGCTCTGCAAAGGCCGCTACCATTGGGTCACCGTGAGACGAGGAGAAGCTGTGTATCTTGGAGATCAGCTGGCCGCCCCTCTGCTTCTCGGACTCTTCCGCAATCAGGCACATCAGCCGCAGGCCCATCGTTGCTTCTCTTGTCCACACCACGCATCGTTTTAGCGTCACCCCAGCGCCCCCTATGCCTCGACGCGGTGCGGCATCGTCAAGAGTCGACAACGCTCTGCGTATCTGAACTTCCAAGGTGGCTATCAAACTTAGATACGACTTGAGCTCGCTGCCGACTGCGGCTCTCAAGCTCTGCCCTAGAAGCCCCTTGGCTGGCGACTTGACAAAGCCGTCTAGCCTTCGGTAGAGGAGCGACGGTTCGGCAAGCGTGTGGAGCAAGGATATTATGGGCGGCGGAAGTGAGGGTGGGAGTGTCAGGGTGTCCTGCTTCT
Source organism: Sordariomycetes sp. S4602 (assembly GCA_023628835.1). Classification (NCBI taxonomy): domain Eukaryota; kingdom Fungi; phylum Ascomycota; class Sordariomycetes; species Sordariomycetes sp. S4602. The sequence continues at coordinate 408,165 of JAMAJV010000014.1, forward strand.
CAAAAGGCATCGTAGTAGAAGAAAGACCCTGTAGAGTGAAGGGGAGGTCCCGTAGGAGGGTGGGCTCAGGGGGGTTTATTTCTGTGTAGTTGTCTGCGAGAAGCGTCGATTTCAAAGCCACATCTCGCTTAGGCGAGTCTTGTATGGGTGCCGATGAAACGGAGGCTCTTCCGTCTTTGGACTTCTTCACTCCGCGGGGATCTTTCGCCTGGGGCATCTTCGGCAACCCGGCTTGCGCGAAGGCTTCGTTGAAAGCATCTTCATCGGGTTTCGGCAGTGGTGTAGGCTGTTTTGACGACTGGCCCTGTTCACGCAGCAGGGACGCTTCTCTCGGGTGGCGGGACAGGGATGCCCTCGGAGTAAGCGGCAAGGGCTCGCTGGGGTCGGGCGAGTCGGCAAGTTGATAGAGGAGGTAGAGAATGGCCCACTTCTGGTTCAGCACCGGGAGGGACAGGAGACGGCTGTAGAGGTTTGAGAAGCGCAGGGCCTGGCTGGGGTTGGTTTGGATAAGCTTGCGCTTTATCAAGTCGGAGGCATGGTTGACATCGGACGAGATGGCCGGCGACTCGGGCCTGGAGCGGCGTTGTTGTTAGCCAGAGGAGGAGCCCAAAGACGGGATCGCAGACCGTACCTCGCCAACACGTTCTTCACGAGCTCGAAACAGTAGTCATGTCTCTCCTGCACGGCCTCTTCGTCTTCGCGGGGGTCTGCTGGGATCAAGTGCGCGATCAGCCTATCGACGGCGTCGGCGACCCGGTCATCCTTGTTGGGCGCCATGGCCGCATTCTGTTTACGCGGTCAGGACGGGGGAGAAAGGCCCTCTGCCCGGTCCCACGGTATGCGCAGGCGCTGTCACCGAAGAATTGGAGGATTTCGCGTCGTCTTCTTGTCGCCACGGGATCCCGTCGAGAAGTCGGTTGAGGGGTGCTTTGGGGACGCGCTCAGCTCGGTCGACGCGCCGAGTCTTTTGGGGGAAAGCCAGGGTCGCGAGGGGTTGTTGGCGCCTGGCGAGGGGCACTGGCGCAGGGGGGCGCTGTATAAGTACACTGGAACCGCTGCGCTTCACCAAGGTCACCGCGTACCGGTACTTTAGAACACCCGTTTTTTACCACATCCCTTCAAACAAATGCGGCACAACGCGGATATTCAAATAGGAAATACAATTTACCAAGTTAATAGGCAGGCCGGGTGGAAAATCCCGTGCAAAAAGGCACGAGAAGGGCCACATGCCTGCCAGAAGACGCGGAATGCGGTTGGGAGGCTCGGCGGAGGCACGTGACGCGGTCTGGACGACGTGAACGGGACCGGCGCCGACGTCCAACGTCAATCCCTCCCAAACCCGCGCCCGAATCGGCTATCGATTTCGCCGCCAGAACGGGCGAATTTTATCCTTTTGATGGGAGAACTGTGATCGCCGCTTCTCTGCAATCACGTCTATGCGTCTACCATCCGCCTTTGCGCGCTGCGCCGTGGTTTCTCGCTGCACGCGACGGGCGGGTTGACCGCGCGCGGCTTCGACATGCCGGACATCGACCCCGCGGCCCTGAGCCGCCCTTCGATCAGCCTCTCCACCCCTACCCTTGCCAACAAGACCATCACCGTGTCCGCCCCCGGGTCCCAGAAGATTATCAAGACGAGCCAGATCATCCCGCCGCGCATTGACCTCGAGCCCCTCTATACCGCCCTCAAAGCTTCCATCCCCAGCGAGCAATGGCTCGGATACAAGGAGTCCATAAGCCAGTTTCTGATAGGTGAGTCGGCACTGCGCCTTTCCTGGATGCCCAAGCAGGTGGCCGCGGCGCTAACATCTTGGTCCAGGACGGCTGAATCAGGCCGAGTACTCCGCGCGCATCGACCCGATCCTGGCTTCCCTGAGTGGCGAGAAGGAACACCTACATAACCAGCTTATCGCGGCGATCTACGGAAATGTCACGCGCGAGATGCCGGACCAGGGCCTTGCGCCCTGGGTTAGTGCTAATGATAAACCGGCAACGAGCGCGGGCGCGAAGCAGACGTCGGGAGATGCGAGAGAGCGCCGGTTGAAGGGCGAAGTCATGCAGTTGCCTACGAGGGACCGCAGGCGCATCAAGGAGTTGATGAACAACGACGTATGTGAATTCCCTGGAACCGGCCGTCCAGGCTGGCTTGCTAACGGGCCTATCCCGCAGTTCGACCCGTACGATCACCTAGCCACCGCTTTCACAGAAACATACAGGAGACCCTCCCGGATAGCGGACATTCCTCAGAGCGCCACAGGCATTAATAACATGAGTAAGGGCCAAACCTACGCTTGCGCGCGGATGGCATCGCAGAACGCTAATTTGGGTGATCTTCAGACTTCGATCTGGAGATTCGGAAACGATTTGCCATGCCCCTGGCGGTGGAGTCGGGCGAGTTCCCAGATGTGTCTGTCATCGAGGGAAGGATGCTTCCGTTCTGCTACGAAGCTGGGCTCGTGTCTGGACACGCCCAGGATGCAGCGCAGCTGATGCTGGTTGCGACGGAAACTTACATGAAAGACGTCTTGTCCACCGTTTTCAGCCGGACGAGGAGCAATGCGCCGGGGGCCTCGGGCAGCACGGGCCTCAACGTCGGGACCAGTTGGATCCAGACCCATGCGTACAAGAAGCAGCTAGCCACCGAAGAGGATGCCTGTCGGCGAGGCGAAATCTCCCGGGACAAGGCCGGCCTCTTGCCGGTGGAGGCCAAGGCGGCCAGCGAGCGAGGGCCCCTTGGCCTCTCCGACATGCAGCTGGCCCTAGAACTGGCCGACTTCGGCACGGCAAACTTCCCCGTCATCGCGACGTCCATCACAAACGGATACCGCGAGGGGGAGCTGGAGAGCTGGGACGACTACACCTGGATTCCTGGCGAGGAAGTAACGGAGTTGCCCGATGGCGTACCCCAAATTCCGAGCATCGGTGGTGGATCAGCCACGGATCTTCCCAACGGTCACGGAGATGCGATGGATATCGATGATGATCTGCGTTGGGACGGTGGCGGCACTCTCGATAATACAGAGCTCGATGCCATGTTGGACTCGTGCCTCACAGTCTAATACTGGTCCAGGGCTCGGGGATGCGCGAAGTTCCATTCGACGGTGTCCACGCAGGCACACACGGAAACGCACCCCTACTCGCCATCGACTCACACGATCGAAGCACAGTCTACTATGGAGAAGCCGAGAGGAGTAGTCGGCGCGGACGCGGAGTCGCGGTCGGCGCAAGGTGGAAGGCGTTTCTGGACTGGGCGGTACTGTTCTGCCTGCTTTCCTTATTGTCCCCTTTTCTCTTTTTATTTTTTTACTCCTTTGTTTCCGGCGTCGACGAGACATTTGCATACCGACCAGCATTGGGAAACGGCGCAAAGAGGGTTGGTTTGTCTTTCCTTGAGGCTGGGATGCTGTAACAGGGAGGGTTGCGGTGGGACTCTCTTTCCATGCCCTTCTCCATTCGTTGATTCTTTCACACTACGTTTACTTATCCTTTTCTTCCCTTCCTCCGGGGATTTCAGTCGAATTTCTTCGGCTGCCCCTTATATATCCATCTCTCCAACGAGGCGCGCCCTGTCGGGGGTCCTCGCTGTACTACCACCAGGAGCAAAAAAAGGGGGACAGTGGAGCGCGAAGGAGGGATACGAAATCGGGCGACGACGCTAGATACGGGAGCGGGATTCGGTAGCGGTGGCGTCGTTGGGTATAATTGTCGCGTATTTCGTTTGGCAGCTGTGTACTTTTACGGAACGATACCCGCAGGGAGGTGCTCGAGGTCGTTTTCCGGGGATGGGAGGGAAACTTCAAACGCACTGGGACTGGGGATAAACATTGGGATACATGTTCTTTGGCTGTGTCTTTCCATTCTGTTGCTGGCAGGTGTTTGTGTTTTCCCGTGATATCGTGTACTGACGGGGTTTGGAATTGGGGAAGGCGAGAGAGGTTCTTGGTGGACCCGTGTAGGTGGGAACCATTTGAGCAAGAAGACGTACACACCCGAGAGTCTCGGACACAGGGAGGCCGCGATAAGGGCTGACATTGACCCGGATTCACGTTGGCTCCCGGGACAGGCACTCGGGGCCCAATGCTCTCTAGCACCACCCAGACCAAGGGGGGCATGACGGAAACCCCCTCAAAGCCTGGCCGAGCATGCTACGGGCCCTCAGGGATATTCGGGGCGCGGTTCCGTGCGGGTTACTCGCTCAAGGAAGGTGGTAGCCAGCGATCGAGCACGCCTTTCAACCGATCGTGACGCTCTCTTGGGCAAAAGGATCCGATCCCGCGCGCACGGAACACGGCACGTCGCAGTGCTCCAGAAATCATGGTAGTGTTGACAAATGAGAAGCAGGATTGCACTTGAGTTACGTCGCCGAGGCCTCCGACATCAACGCCCAGCAACACAGCAATGGCCCATCGGGACGATGCTTTCTTATGACGTCATATGAAACGCTGGCGGACTCTCCTCCTACAATACCTACACCCACGATGCGATAACCGTGCCCCAATTGGCTCTTGTCGGATTCCTGCTAAGAATAGCCAGCCAGCGGTGTTTGTTCTAGATGTCGTGGGGGTGGGCGTCCCGGGGCGCACAAACGACCAACCAGCAACGCCGGCCGCCGATCGTGAGGGAATCTCGACGCAAGCTGCACACCTCGGTGACGATCCTGTGAGACATCAAAGCAAGACGGCTTGGCAGAAATCTGGGTTTGGTGCTCGCGCCTGTATTGGTTGCTGCCCGCACTGATCTCAGCTCGGCCGGGCTTCCGGCGCAGCTCCCGACCCACTCGACGTCATATTCCAACCAATGCGCACGCCGCGTGGGAAGCAACACGACCGGCGTCTTCACGGCGAGGGTCCTCTGGCCATACATCCAGCAAATGCGGTCCCCGCTGTGGAGCTTGATGACGCCTCTTCTCCGATTTCCGCCAGATCCGTCTTAGCATGCGGCATAGTTTCGTGAGGGCAGCTGAAGCCCTCCGCATCTCTCCCTCCCTTCCAGGCCCCTCGTGCAATGACCCGCCGCTGACGTTGGGCACCACACTAAACCGCCCTTGGTAGGATGTTTTGCTCTCAACCGTGTCCCCCGTACATGCAGCATGTATGTACATGCGCGAGTGTGGGACCCATACAACACGCGTCTCCTTCAAGTGTTTCGCACGTACGTCTCCACGGCTACTGTATGTATGTATGCACGCCGATGCCCTTCATCTAGATCCAAGTCGATATCAGTGACGGTATGACGCGTCACCCGCAGCTAAGCTGCGGAAACAGCGAACCTCTTCGAATTTCCAGAACAAGCGTGCATACGTGGGGTATGGCAGGATGAGACGCTTGTTAACGCCGAGCCAGGACCCAAGTGGAAGCCACTAGCTCAGGGTACCTTTCAGCTGGATTTCATGACGACAGTGTCGTCATCCAGATTCAGGTTGCCTAGATGATGTAGTCCATTAGCACGCTCAAGCCCTTCCTCCCTAGTTCTATATAAACGAGAGAGTTCGCCTGTCAAACAGCCATTAGTTCCAATTCACATCTGACATCAACAACTCCCAAACACACCAAAGACCCTCAATCTGAAAGGTTTCATACCAACAACTTACAACTTACACTTCCCTTTTCCAATACAACACCAACACAATGACTGGACTCGTCGAGAAGATCAAGGAGACTGTCCACCCCGACAGGCACGAGAACAAGCAGAAGAGCGAGTCTCATCACCAGACCTCCAACACCGGCGAGTACGGTAGCGGCTCTAGGACCGGCGAGTACGGCAGCGGAGCAGCTGCTGGCGGACATTCTGGCGGCCCCGGCAGCGGTACTACCGGCGGAGTCGGCGGCGGCGAGTTTGGCGGAGGCAGCCACGGCACGTCCACCGGCGAGTATGGCCGGGGTAACGCCGGGACTTTCGGTGCCGACGCCAGCCGTAACACGGCGGGCCCTCACGGCGCCGACACCGCGAACAAGCTCGACCCCCGCGTCGACTCGGACCGTGACTACAGCGCCAGCCTCGGCTCCGGCCAGACCACGGGCGGCCCTCACCGCTCGGACATGATGAACAAGGCCGACCCCCGCGTCGACTCGGACCGCGACTACAGCGCCACCGCGGGCAGGCAACAGACCACGGCCGGGGGGCATAACTCTGACGCTGCCAACAAGCTCGATCCCCGCGTTGACTCTGACCTCGACCGCCAGAGGAACTACGGCCGCGATCCCGTGAGCGGAACGGCTGGAAGCGGAAGCACGGGCGGCTTCGCCGGCGGCGCGGCCCCCGGAAGCAACCCCGCGGGCATCGGTGCTGGTGCAACGGGCGTTGGATCCGGACCCGGCTACGGCTCGGGTGCCGGTGCGGGTGCCGGCACGACGATGAGCGGTGCTGGTGCTTCGGGCGCTGGGTCCGGACCCGGCTACGGCTCGGGTGCCGGTGTTGGTGCTACGGGCGTTGGGTCCGGACCCGGCTACGGCTCGGGTGCCGGTGCTGGTGCTACGGGCGTTGGGTCCGGACCAGGCTACGGCTCGGGTGCGGGCACCACTGGCACCACTGGCACCGCTGGCCCCCACAAGTCGGACATGCTGAACAAGGCCGACCCCCGCGTCGACTCCAACCTCGACGGCAGCAAGACTATCGGCGGAGACAAGACGTTCTCCGGCGGCGGCCCGTGAGTATCTCCAACCAAACCGACGCCCATGACCTCAGACGCAAAAGCTAACACTCCAAGAGGCGCTACTAATTCAGAGGCGCCCCGGGAAGAGTTTGGGGTTCCAGGCGGTAACGCTGGGCCCGGAGGGGAGCATCGGGGCTCGGTAGTGGAGGAGCGGAGGAGGGCGAGCGCGAACCTGGAGAACAAGAATCCCAGGGACGCGGCGCAGGTTCCGCCCTCGGTGCTGAGGAAGGAGGTCGGCGAACCGAAGCCGGACACCCAGGAAGAGCACGATCACCGGGGTCTGTCGCTCGGAGCCCTCGGCCACCACGGCCACCACGCGGTGCAGGGCAGACACAAGGGCGAGGAGAAGACGGTTTAATGACTAGTAATGTCTTTTTATGACGGGAAATGGAAATGAATATGGTTACGAGATTTATAGCAAGATAGTGATAAATTGCTGTTTTGTTGATGATCTATCCGAATGTCCATGTGAAGCGCGCGAGATTGGAGCATGACGAGGTCGGCGAAACAGTCGAGGAGATGGATGTTGGGAAGAAGAGGTTCAAGGTGGAGCTTTAGTCAGATGTGGGGTACACCTGCCCCGCTGTGGCCATTCGCTATCCACGTAACATTGAACGACAATGCTGGCCCACGCAAAGCTTCCGCCTGCTGGAAAGACCACGCTAAATTACCCCTCCATCCTCGCATCGCATCACCAACAAGGCTCGGCTCAGGGGACTCGGAGCCGCAGCAGGTCCGGGCCGCGTGTTCCTACATGTAGACAGGAGACGCTGGAGCCAGAAATGCCGCACCGCTGCTAGCTCCATCCCCGAGATGCGTGCCTCGGCGTCCGCCTGAACCCCGCCATGAGCTCGTCCACGTCGATATCGCAGGCCCTCTGGGCGCAGCGCATCCCGCTCATCATCACCCACGCCTCGGCCCCGAACACGCCCTTTATCACCTCGGTCCCGCGCTTCAGCTACCTCGCGCTGCTCCTCCCGCGCCTAGGCCTCTTCTTCCGCCTCCCCTGCTCCAGCTTCCACCACGAGGACGTGCTGCTGCGGAACCTCGCCGTGGGGCTCTTGGCCGACCTGTACGAGCCCGCCCTGCCGTGGAGGCTGACCGTCAGCGACGGCGTGTCGTGGGACATTGGGGACACGTTTCTGAATAGTGTGAAGGAGGTAGGTTCTGTTTGTTGTCAGGGGATAGCTAGCTCCACTCACGGCGGGCCGCCGTCTTGCCCTGAGACTTCGTTGCCCGACCTTTGGCTCTGACATGTACAGGCCGACTTTGTCCGCCATGGAAACGCGAACCAGATCATGAAGATGTCCCAGGCTGACACCACCGCGCTCTGGAACGCCGTGCGCGACAACGACCACGCCACCTTCTCGCGCCTCAACGCCCGCCTTCTCAACGCGCCCACCGCCCTGAAACATGTGCCTCTCCGCATCTACATCCCCTCGTCGCCCGCGTCGGCTGACGACCAGGGCGCGGCCGGCTCGTTCAAGGTCGTGCAGACGCTGGTGCCTGTGAGGCAGGGACAGGGGCCGGCGTCCCAGCGGGCACAGACACTGGGCGGTGCGCTGAAGGGCGTGATGCCCGAGCTGTTCCCCAGCAGCCGGGACCCGGTGCTGGCGAATGTGGTGCTACACGGTGTGCCGGTGCCGTTCTCCGCGCCGTTGGGGGAGCTGATGAGGGAGGCGGCGTATCCCGACGGGTGGCTTTGTCTTGTAGTAGTGCTGCTCTAGGACGTGGTCTTGCGAGCCTGCCGGAGTTTCGGAACACAAGGGTCTAGTCCCTGGGGTGGTTGACTATCATAGCGCCTCTCAAGTGGAAATTAAACCGCATCCTTACCCGGAACAACTGCTAAAAGTGGATGGCCATAGGTGAAGTCTCATCGAGGAGCGTCCTTGTCGCCCAGGATGTATGTCCAACAAGTTCCGAAGACGCGCAGAGAGTCTGTTACTCGGGAAAATTGGTCTGTGTTTTTCCCCCTCCGTACTATAACAGAAACACCTGCTTTGTAGATGTATCTGCGGACACCTAGTATGGAGATGGTGTAACTCCCAACGCCTTGCCAGATAGGGACGCACCTTGAGCTGTCCCCTCACGTCAACATCACTAGCGGGCCAAACATGCGGGCCAAACTTGCAGTTATGCTTGCCAGGGGGGGGGGCCATCCCGTGCACACGCGAAGCGACTGCTCGCCTTCTCCTCATTGCCCCCTTGCCCCCTTGCCGCCGTCTGACAAAGGGCACATACAGGCTGCTCGAGCCCAGTTCCCCGGACCCATCTCCACCTTCGTTCTCCTCGTGTCAACCAAGTCTGCCCTCGCTCCCTGTTTGCCTCTTGCCGAGTACCCGAGTCTCCATGTCCGCGTCTCCACTCCAACCCGGCGACGTGAGCTCGTCGACCCAGTACGGCCCCGGGATTCACCTGGTCCCCGTGGAAGACAAGCAGGTCTACGGCAGCATGGCCGTCTAGCCCTATCCTGGGTCCCGTTCGCGTATTCCGGGTCTGACGGCCAGGCTCCCGTGGAGAGGACGTGGTTCGGAATTAGAAAATCGACCGTGATCCTCTCAGCCGTCCAAGATTGGGAAGCTGGAAGCCCAGCTGCCGCCCACAACGTAAGTGCTTCACTCCATTGCCCCCGGCAAACGGCGAGCGCGGCCCTGGCTGACCCAAACGCAGAACAACGCCCAACGGCGCAACCCTGACGCAAGTCATCCCCGCCTCAAGCACCACCGACGAATGGCGTACGAGAACACCTGTCGTGCCGTGGAACTGCGCGACACACTGCGAAGGGGCGAAGGGGACCGAGAACTGCGGGCGCTTCTTCTATAGTTCCGTCTGGAAGAAGGGCGACTAATCGCGGCTATGCTGTGCTAGTTTGAGTTGGGGGCGGTGTCAGGCGAACGGCGGGAGATCCTTTACCACCGTGAGCGTTGAGCTGGGTGTTCATAGCCCTCTTCTGACTTTAGATGTGGGTTGCTCCGAGTACATAGACAGTGAGAGGTTACAGCATTCTTTCTCGCCGGAAGCGGCTTTCTTTTGCATATGCGACTATTTGCTTGGCTCAACGACAGGTGCTAGACGACGCACCTCCGGGGGCCAGGCCAAAGGATACATTTGAAGCCGGGGACCCTGTTACGTGAACGTGACCTGCTGCCCCATCAGACTCCTGAACGCATCATCAACCGCCTTGCGCTTCCGCTTCTTCGTCTCGTCGTCGACACCCCGCCCCTCGACATCCTCGTCCGGCTCGTCCGGCTCTGATATACGCGGCATCCACGCCCGAATATACCCGTCCGCGTGGCAGGTATATATCCCGCCAGCCGCGTTCGCGCCGCCCATCTCCGCCCCTACAGACCTTCCCCTCCCGCCGGCACCCCGCCACGCCATCCCCGTGATCCTCTTCCTCGGCGCACCCCCGGGCGCCGCCCCGCTGACTGCCGCACCGGGAACTCTCAGCCGTTTCATAAGGTATCCCTCGTGCAGGTCCATCACGAGGATCTCGTGCTCGTTAGGCCAGAACAGGAGCTCGTTCGACCCGGCGGCAGTCAGGCTGCTCGGCGGCAGGACCATCCGCAAGGGAGCGACGCGGCGGTTCTGCACGGCGGAGCCGAAGCCGGCGAGGGTATTCGCGCCAGTCGCGGCGTCCCACACGCGAATCCGCCCGTCCAACCCCGCTGACACGATGTAGTTCCCGTCGTCTGTCCACGCCAGCCCATTCACGGCGTCCCCATGCGCGCGGGCAGACAGGCGCACCGCGCCACGGTTCCAGCCTAGGCCCGACGACATGGCGTGGTTGAAGCGATGAACGATCCCCAGGGAATCCTCCATATTGAGGAGGCCGAGCGGGGCGTGGCCACGCCGTGCGTCCCAGAGGCGCACACTGCCATCCGCGTGGCCGCTGGCGAGGACGCGCTCGTGGCGCGGACTCCAGGACACGGAGAGAACGGGTCCAGCCGTGGCAGAGAGGCTCTGGGCCGTGGAGCGGGAGCGCAGGTCGGCGAGGCGGACGTTGGAGTGCTGCGTCGCGCAGGCGACGACAGTTGCAGACGAGACGGGACTGGTCGCGTGGGAGTAGATCTTGGCCTGGAGGTCGAAGTGGGCGGCTACGGAGGCGGAGGCGCAGGACCACTGCTTCAGAGTGTGGTCAAAGGAGCTGGAGAGGAGGGTGTCCCTGTGGAAGGGGTGGAAGTCCAGGTGGGTCAGGCCGCTGGTGTGGCCCTCGCGGCGATTCTCGTCGCGCACGCGGGGCACAGAGGCGACGGGCCTGTAGGTGTACGGCCGGTGCGGGTTAGAGCAGGATTCCAGGTCCCAGATCTTGATAGAACCGTCCGAGCCACCCGAGGCCATGCTGTGTTCTGTCGTGAGCACTTGGACCTGACCTGGGGCAACCGGGCTGAGCAACTCACAGCTTCCCATCAAACTTCTCGATCGCGAGAGCGTTGGAACCCCCCCTGTGGGCTACGATCGACGTCTCATGGGGTTGTCCGTCGCCGGAAGCGGCCGCGGCGCCCGCTGGCCCACTGGTCCCATCGAAGCGGTGATGCTGGGCGAGGCCGAAGTCGTTGATGAGGTCGGCGGTGACGGACTTGGCGAAGTCGCGAGGGCTCAGAGAGCCAAGCTCGCGGGCGAGGATACGATCATGCATTCATTTGGATACAGGAACGTCGCGAGGTAAGAGTGCGATGAAATTGGCCCATTCGACCTGCAATATGTCAGTGCAAGTGGTGACGGCGGCGGGGCAACTCGCCCTTGGCTTCATTGTCACACTGAGTCAAGGGCCGCCTCGTGCTGCCTATTCATCAGGTGACGTCACCTGCCACCCACGCTGGACAGTTCAATTTGATGCAACAAGCAAGTTATCGGGAATCAAAGTCACGCTTCGGAATCGCAACAACTCCATCCTCGACCTGGGGCTTGCCAACTGACCACGTATTGCCCAGCCGCAAACCATGCCGACTTCCTGCGTGCCGCGCAGAGATTATTGGCTCGGGCCTGGACACCACGACACAAGCTAGCTCGTTCCCTGCTTCACGAGAGCGCAAAAATGATGCCCCAGCTTCGTAACGACCAGGAGACCGTGGGCGCCCGCTCCCCGAAGGCCCCTGAGAGCGACTCGGAGGCATCAGAAGGAAGAGTCGTGGGCATCCGTCGCAGACGCCACGCGTCCGTGTTCGACGCCGTCGCCCGTAAGCTCCCATCTCCGTCCACGTCCACGATACAGAGCTCCTGACATCCTCTTCCCACAGGACGAATATCGACTCGAGATGACGAGCCCCTGTATATTCGGACCGACGACTCCGAGCCCCAAGTCAGCGTCCCGAGGGCAACGCGACACCCGACCCGCAGCGCTATTCTCTCCCCCGAGGAAGTTCTCTTTCGCCGCAAGGAGGCGCCCCCCCGATGGCCCCATCACGACATCTACATGGCCCACGAGCGGGACCTCCCGGACGAGGGCCGCGACGTCTTGCCGTCGAGCGACCTCCTGAAGGCGCTCCACTCGTACGCGAGCCGCTTCTACGACGCCCTCGGGGACGACGGCCGGCGCAAGGCGCACTTTGTCAGCGGGAGGAATATCAATGAGAGAAGCATGGACGAGACGGCGTTATTGGCACTGGGGATTCTTTTGGAGGAGGCGGGGAGGGAGGTCCTTGGGGCAAGCGGGGACATGGTATTCACAGAGGAGGACGTTGCCTCGACGGAGCCGGAAGGATTGGGTCACGGCCAGGATGACTTGATCCCTGAAGACCTGGCTAACCTTGGCCTAAGCTCGGGCTCGGAACACACTTCTTCTCGACGGCGGCGTAAGAGGAGGAAAGTGTCGACGGACGAGGACTAGGGACACACCTCTGATCGACAGCTTCCCCCCCAACACCTCGCTTCACCGAGTGCCACGGCTCACGCCGCAGCCTCGCCGTTGCAATTTCCGAAAGGGAACATGCATCGCATGATCACTTCCCTCCTCGAGACGAAATCTTCCAAATCGGCGACGAGTCAGACTCTCGAACGCCCCTGGCCTGGGCCGTGATCCTTCCGGTGGACTATTTGCCAGCCGCAGATACGCTGAAACGAGCGAGCCCGTGGCCCCACAGTCCCCGCACATGTCTTGAAGGAAGAAGATAGCGTCCTTGGCCGCCACATACAGGATGCCTTAAGCTCGTCCTTGATAGGTGGCTTTGCGAGGAGGCAAATCCTGACAAGGTTCCACCGGGTTCACTCGGTGAGAGGAATGTGCGTCTTGCGCCACCATGTGGAGCCCCACCGGCAACGACGAGGCTGGAGATGGGATCGCGAACCCGAGTAATCCGAGGGCGTGTGTGGAGGAGGCTCACGGAGGAGCCCTCGATTGGGGCCTCTCGTATCCACGACGCACCACTCACGCTCCAGAAGTGGGAGGTCCGTCTGGGGAAGGGGGCGGGAGTGCCTGTATCATAATTTCCCGTTTGCTTTTGGCCGTATTTTGCCCTTTCGCCACGTGGTTCGGGGAGGGAGACGGGGTATGGACTTGCACATCGGCCAGCGTTTGAAGAAGCTGTGCATCCAAATGTACTGGAGTACGCGGCCAAAAAAGCAGACAAGAGTCCCAGATACTTCTGGGATTGGCACGCCACACTGCCTGTCCCCATATTCCCGGGGACCGGGTATCAGGAGAAGGGCCAACCCCCCCCGGTCCCTCCGCAAATTCGGTGGCGTCGCTGGCTTGACTTCCTTGCCAAGACGGGAGTCCTCAGCTGATCACACCCCCCTTCGGTCCTCCATGGCTGAGGAGGCCCCCATCTCGAACCCCATGCCTCCAAACCGTTTTGGGTACCGAGTGGTTTTGCGAGGTCGTCGATTGGGCGCCGCCTCGCGCGGCAAGGGTGGCCCTCCATTCACCGCTTCTCGTGTGATGGAGGTTGACAGGTGAGGTGCGATCTTCGAAGAATTTGCAATCTATGGTAGGGCTGGTGTTGTGTGACTTCCTCTTTAGGACCGGTACAGGAAAGAACGTATAATCAGAGAGACATCGGAGACCTTTCAGGACGTGAGGCGGTACAGAGGAGAGTCAGCCTCGTTTTCCGGGGGCCCTGGCCACGGGCGCCTCGTAATACTTGTATTAGGCGGAAACCGTTTGCGGGGAGCCGATCACTCGTAGGAGCGGGGGTTTGGACAGGCCTGGCGAAGAGGGGCGAGTTGATTGTCCTCGGAGTTTTCTTTGCACCGAATGCGAGGTTTGTGCTATTATCGGCAGTGCTTGATTCCCTCTCACCGAGCACGTAGGGATGCTGTGGACTGCGGGCTGATGCCAGGGACATGACGGTTCCCAGGAATGGGAGGTCAAGAGGCGGTCCAATGACCCTTTGTGACTCTCACATGGCCTTACACCTCGCAGAAAGTTGCAGAAGAGTGCCGACGCCACCCAAGACGTATCGAACATCTCCTTGGGTGGTAGGGTCTGATGCTTGACGTGGCAATAAGAGACGGCCTCTCCTTGATCCCTTCTTCTCCCCTGACGTATGGCAGGGTGTAAAGTGAGGTAGTGCTAGTACCGCATGGGACCGCTCGAGCGGGCTTTACGAGGTTGGTGGTGCCGCAGCGTGTCGCTCAGACCGGTGAGAGCTGGTGAGGCCAGGAAGGAGGCCGGTATGTACCTGGCAGTACTGTCAGGCAACATGCTGCGTGGTCTGGGTGAGCGGGAGGTCGATCAACGGTGAAGCGTTGGCCCAGTCTCACACCGGCAGCAAGCTGGATAAGAGTACGAGGTTGAGTGCTCCTCCCCTGCAGACGAGCTAACCTGTCGCGGAGTGCCATGACGCTTTGGCTTGAGGGTTGCACAGACACCTCGGCGCACGCGCATTGGCACACTGCCTTCTCGAAGCGAAGCCACTATCTGGTTCTCAAAGCGAGATGAGGGGGCGGGCGCGTCCGAGACCGCAGCGCGCATGAAGAATGGTGAGGTTGCCATGTGCCCGAGCGGTGTGGGGGTGACTACTACGTAGTGACTGGGCCAGGCCGAGCCGGCAGAGAAGGAAGGAAGTCTTGGGCGCGCCGATCAAAGTACTATTGACAAGGGGTCAGAAGAGCGGCAAGCGAAGAATCGTCATGGCCTCGTCGGCGAGGTGCGTCGTTCCCGCCCCCATGGACACAGAACTCTCGCCCCGGGGGTCCTCTGAGCCGCCCTGGTTTTCCACGTGGGGACGGACCGACATCCACCACGCCCGCTCGCTCGCTCTCCCGCTCGTTCGATTAAGACCCGCTGCTCCTTGTGGGTTGACAACTTCGGCCAACGGGCCCGGAATGAGCGGGAAACCCTCGTCCCATACAAGTACAAGTACAAGTGCCACCGGACATACAGAACGATTGAGCCCAAGCTCCGCCGGATGTCGCCAGTGTGACCTTCACAACTGGCCAGTGGGCTCCAACGACCCGCCTCACCGGTTTCCCGGCCGGCCTGCGGATCCAGTGGACCCAAAATGGACCGTGGGAGTCTTGGCCAGGGCAATATCGAGTCGGGGGCCACCGCAGGGTTGCGGGCGGGAGTTTGCGTGGGGTGCGTTCCTTTCCGCTGGTTCGCTTGGGATGGGATGGCGCCATGGACGGAGGTTGGATGTAACGGTGGGATGCACTCTTGCCGTCGCCATGCGGGCGCGGGATGCAATGAGCAGATTGGAGACGGGGCTTGCTCCCCCTTCGGACTTGGGCATCGGTGAGATGGTCCTTCTTCTGACGCGCGCCTTTGTTGAACATGCGGCTCACGGCTTGATCTCCCCAAGGATGATAGCGTTGAACACGGCCACGGCCTTTTCATGGCGCGATCTGGCGCACGAGGGGCGTCTATAAAGCTCGTCCTGGGCCCGACCGGTCTTTCTGCGCGCCGGCGACCAATATCCCGGACCACCCACTGCTGCTTACTCGTACCCCCCCTACTTGTACTTGCAGAGATGAACAACAGGGCCAGGCGTCCGTCCCTCTGACCCCCGCCGACGCCATGGGAAATCGCCCCGCTCAGGAACCCCCTATCATTGCCCAGGTGATCTGCTCTGCTGCTGATCGTCCGCCCATGGCAGTGAGAACGGAGGCGCCGGCGCGCGGCGATCCAACTCTGCCCGCGGTCGACGTCACCGGCGCTGTGGTGCCCGGCGGGAGATTAACGCCACGCGCGTCCCAGGAACCGTGTTGGCGGAGACTCTTAGCGGTGACGCTAGTCGCAAGCCGGACATGACCGTCGACGGGATCGCCGGCTACGAAGCACAACCGCCAGGGAGTCAGTGCCATGCCTCGAGGGAGCCGAGCCCAGCGTGACCTGGTAGCCGAGATGCGATGACACTGCTCCATTGGGGAACTTCCAGCCAACCCTGCTCGAGGTACAGAGTACATACAGAGCGTCGGAGGGGTGCGGGCTCCTTCCTTCGCCGCTCCACAAGCAGGATGGCCCATTCTGAGAACGGGAAGACGGCCGATATCTCGCTGCGGGCGGGAACACCCTCGCTTCCCCCACCTGCAAGTGCAAGGCTCTTGGCGGTGCTTGCACTGCTGGTGCGGCTATCCCTGTGCGCCGTTGATTTCATATGCGGGGGGTTGACAAGACGCGGGAAGCCACTGGTGTCGACCGCTGCCAGGGACCTTTGAGGCCTGCTTGTCGGAAGACCCGCCCGCGCAGGGGGGCGGTGTGTTGTTTTTGCGGACTCCTGGCCATTAATGCGGGGGCGTATGACCAGCATCAACCTGGGTCTCTGCGCTTGGCATGCCCAATCCTCGTGCCGAGTTGATGGGAGAGCACCACCGGGCGCCCAGGGACACGGGTTTCGGAGCACGCGTCGTTGTCGGGGCCCCCGTTGCCCGGTCCCTTTCCCGAGTATTGCGCTGAAGAGCTGAACATCAGGGTACGAGCGCCGCCTTCTGACTGGGCGCGAAGCAGCTTCGAAGCCAGAGAACGCTTCCCTTCCAAATAGCTTTGTCTGTAAAGTCACATCGCCCCATTAAAATAGGCGAAGGGACCGAGATTTGACTCCTTGTTTCCCGGTAAACCCACACCCAAGCCACCACACACTGGCTGGGCGCCGATCGCAAAGGACCAATCTCTGTTCGCGGTCGCCAGCCCGCCCACCCCCTCCCCACCGGGCTTTCCCTGATGCGCTCCCCACTCTGCTCAAGGAGTCCTAGCGCCGTTCCCAGCCCAAGGTCTTGGGACGGGCACTTGGTCCGTGAAGGGGGGAGCGGAAGGCAAAGGGCCTTTGGGCCGCCGATTGGGAGAAGCCTTGACGTAAGGTTCAGTCACATATCATATTTTCGGAAGTCAGCGAACGAGGGGTTCTCGGGCGGCTGAGGAGCCAGTCTCGCTTCTGGGGGGTCAAGAATTGGTTTTGCTGGCGGAGTATCGCTTTCCATCAGTGCTATTACCGTGACGTGTTATCGAAGACCGGCTGCCCCGTTATGATCCCCCACGAGCACTGGAGCGCTGTGTCCGCCTCCCCCCGTTCGCCATAGCATCAGCCGGCTGAGCCGGGTATTCGAGGGCTCGACAGTTCGGTCTGCTGTCACAGGACTGACCCCGTCCTGCCGCGGTCCAAGCCACCGTCCTTGGCGTCATACCGTGTGTCTGGATCAACCCCACCCTTTTCGTTCCAATTATTGCATTCTTCGGCCGCCAGGTTCCGACGACGCTTATTGGAGAGGAGCTTCCCCGATAAGCCGGGAACTTGCGGCAAGCCAGGCGGGAGTCCCTGTGCTGGGATGGCGGAAGATGGACGCGGCAAGTCCTGGAGAGGCTGCGGGGGTGGACGACACGGACCTTGCTTTTCCCCAACAGGGTCTTTGTTTTTTTCCAAACGGTAATGCCATTGCCAGCTTGCACTTGTGACTCGTCCCTGACCTCTCAGAGCAGCCCTTCGGCTGCCCCAGTGTCTTGGTGCGAACCCGGCCCCACGTCACTGGTGTCCGCCCACCCGTCTCTCCGCTTGGTGGAAATGCCGCTACGGCGGGCGCTATTTGCTCGTGTTTCCTACTCCCCGGATCTGTCACTTGAAAGCAGTGCCAGACCTCGTTTGCTCAAGCCTGGCAATGGCGGCAAGCCGGATTCTCCTTTCTTGTATGACAAGGAGTAACGGCCTCCTCCGATATCGCAATGCCACCTGAAGCACTCCGCCTAATGAAGGCAGTATGCATACCTCTACAACGTGATCTCGGTTACAGTGCTTACCTCCGCATGAGACCCAAATAAACCCAGTCCACATCCCGAGGAAGGACGTGAGGCGGAACAAAGGCCAGGATCCCTTCCAATGTATCCCCCAGGCCCAGACAGTCCTCGGGTACTTTTGTGTTGGATCGACGGCCTCTCCCTCGTTGTATCGGCACCTCCCCGCTCCTGAGAATGACACGAAGAGCCGAGACGAAGTTAGGGGATCCGTGCCAACGGGATGAAAGTCATGCCGGGGCCCCCCACGAAGACGGGTTTTCCGAAGAGGGTGATCGTGCCGCTCAAGTGACCTTTGTTTGATGCGGGCGGGCCCGGGATTTGGATGTTTCGTGCTCCGGCCAAGCCAGTGGCAACATAAAACGATATTTGACGGTTGCGGGAACAAGTAGGTCTCGAGGTTCGCGGCATCGTCTCGTACGTAGTAGACCTCCGGGGCAACATGAACATGACATCTGTTTGCAGGAGCCCAGTCTCTATGCATTGCCAATCTGATAAACGTGCGTGGGCGGCGGTCTCGGGACGCCCATCGACGCGGGTGCCCAGGAGAACAAGCACCCACCGAAGTCGTAACCGACCCCGCCGCGAACCGAGAAACTGTCGCAGGGTTCCCAAGAGTCGGCTCCTTCAGGGATCCCGGGAGGGTCCGTGGACCTGCAGAAGCTTGGGCTTGCAGCCATGCTGGCTCCAGCAGCAAGCACCATTGCATGCAGCGATTCTGTCTGTCGGATGGAACCGCCTCCAGGGAACGGGGAATATGCATGGGCAGGCAGCGCAGGAAGAAACCTGGGTGGCCCGAATTCTCCGCTCAGCGTCCGAGATGCTTTCATGTTGGAATAACACGTCTCCGCCCAACAACGGGTGCGGGCGCAGAGCTTTCGGCAACCTCACCGTTGATGAAACCATGGCTGGGGCACCCCTTGTCGAAACCGCGGGATTTGACATACCGAGAAGAAAGGGCGATTTGGAAGGTTCTCTGGGGGGTTCGCTAGCGGAGACAGGGATGTATTTGTGATAAGCCAGGCCCCTGATGTTCAAGGGCTGCGTGCATAGCGTCTGTGGAGAACAACGCTGCGTTCGCCTCTGGTTCGCGATCGCCCGATCTCCACCCAATGGGATTCCTCACTTTCCTCGTGCGAGGGTTTGCAGTCAACGGTTCCAATTCGCTGGGTATCCACACTGGAATGGGGAGTCTTCCAGGTGTGTTGTCTGTTTGACTTGTAACATGCGCGGAACTCCGTCGTCTGTGCATTATCGTGGGGTTCTCGACCAAATAGTTCTGTGCCACGCTCGTGTACTTTATCATGAGCCAGGGGGGCAACAGTACTGTACGTTCTGCCATTGGAGAGCCAAAACGACGTGTGCGTCGGAAAGAGTGCATTGCCGTCGTCTTGGAATCCCCTGTGTTAGTGGCAGATGAAATCAGCTAGCGGCATGCTCGTTGGGCAAGGCCTGGCCAACAATAAAGAGGTGCCTCCATCAAGGACGAAACCCTCGCCAGTGCGAGGTACGAGGTATGCTCCACCTCGCAACAGCAGCAGCAGAGGCTTGGGAGGTTTTGCAGAGGCCCGGACCCCCCTCGACGGCGAAAGTTTCCGCGACGCTGGCCACCACAGCCCCTTCAAGTCTGGTACGCTAGCGGTGATGCGACCACAAAAGGGGTTTAGCGGGAAGGGATTGTCGTGTTTCGTTGGTGACGGAGCCTGGACACACAAACACATCGCCGCCAAGGCCTCGCCTCTTGGGCCACCCACCCGGCTCCTCCTTGGCACCCCACAGCTTCTCATCAGAGGGTTACTCTCGGTTCGTGCCCGGGACGGACTGGATTGCGAGGTCTGCACAAAGCTTCTGGTGCTGGCGATAACAAGCCTTCTCCACCGAGAAGCGCAGCCGTGACAATATTGAAGGGGGTGTCTTGACTCTGGCTCCGTTTGCCGCAGAGCTGCAAATGGGGCCCAAAGCGGCCGAGACTCGGCAACCTGTTATCACCGCATCTGCTGTCCCGGGCCGCCGCGTGGGGCGAATACTGGGGCACTAACTGAAATTTGACAAACCCGAACCAAGCCCAATGTTTGTTCTCTGGAGGGTAGACTTGGGGGCAACTGGAATTATTCGGCTTGTTTGCTTCGGGCATACGGAGGATTTTGAGAGCCCTTCAAAAGAAGGAATGATTGCCGTGTTCGGGATGGGGCAGGTTCCTCTGCGCTCATCCGGCTTACCGAGCGAGAATGGCCGAGTGTAGCCATGGGACAGAGAAGAGGCGCCCGGCATAATTCGTCAGTGGAGGCACACCTCGTGGCTTCGTGCCGAACAGCGTTGGACGAGTCCTTGGTGTCTCCGAGCAGGCCCAGGAAAGCAAACAGAGTCTTACCGAGTAGGTCGCAAGACCTGATTACTCGGTAAAATGACTGTTTGCCGCTGAGCCATTCACGCCCTTTCTAGGACAGGTCTGGTTGCTCTGTTGTTCTATCGAGTTAAAAGTGTCCGCCGTGCAGGCCTACCCATCGATACTCGGTAGGAAGGCCTGTTAGTCCTCACCTGAGGGCTCTCAGATCAGAGACCTGGGGATATCAAGCGGACTGTCCAGCGTGCGCACCCGACCGGACCAAGCAGGGGAGGGAAACCAGGGAGGGGGATCGATCCATGTTGTAACTGGGACTGTTCACATTGGCTGTTGGGGCTAATCCTTGCTTGACCCCAGACCGCGCAGGCATCTCGCTGGGGTCCCCTGCAGCCAATGATGAAGGCTGAATGCCCGGCCTGCGATGGCCCCTTTAGCCATTCAGTGTTGGGCATGTGCCTGAGTGAACTTGCTGCCATCAGTACCGTGGGCTTCTGACAGGGCCTTCATGCTTTGGTAGGCGATGGGGGGGGGTTAATGCGCCCGCATGCCCCGAGTGTTTGGATCGGCTGCCGTTTGGCACCAGAACTGGCCACTAGCGCATTTGCCGGCCTCGACATTGTCCCGTTTTGGAATCCAAGAATCCAGCAGGTCCGTTGAAAGTGGGGCTCGGCTGGTCATCAGTCCAACGGCAGCCGAAGAAACAAGTTGGGGGAGCCCAATGAGAAAGGCCGGAGCTTCCTGAGCGGATCTCCCTGTCCAAGTTCCTGGATTCCAGATCGATGGAGGGTTTGCTTCGCAGATGAGGCAATCCATCCTTTTGACAGGGAGATGACCTGGTTTGTGAGGCGTGGCGGGCCTCGACTCCAATGGTTCGACCATTCCCAAGCATTTCAAGAGTGTGAATTTCAAGTCACAGCGCGTAGTCTGTGCTGCTCCCTCCGCACCTGGCCCATAACCGTGGAAGATGGCCAGTCCTGGGGAGTATGTTGTTGCTGTTGATGATGATGAGGAGGAGGAGGAGAATGACGATGAAACCCCGGGGGCGATTCCCGCATTTAGCTTGGACATTGGAAAGTTCCTTGCTGCGGAGGCTGTCGCATCCTGAAATCATCCATGGGAGTCTTGAGCGGGTGAGATTGGGAAGCGTTGATCCACCGAGCTTTGAAGCTCCGCTCTGCAGCGGGGACTGCCGTCATCGGTGTCGGCTCCGTCCTCGCGCACTCGGAGTTCCAAGATGCCAAAAAAAAAAAAAAAAAAAGAAGAAAAAAAAGGCAGAATCACTCGAGCTCTGGTGCTGCGAGGGACATCTCCTGGCGATGGGCCCTTTGGTCATGTCCTCGGGACATCCGTCGCATGCCCGTCCACACATGCACCATCGAAGTCCCCACACACGCTCGCAAAGCGGAAACATCCCTACCTCGTACCCTGGCTCCCGGGTGAAGCGCGCTGAGGAAATTGGACAGCGAATGATTGACTGCAAGCCCCGCCCAAATTTTGTGCAGCTTCCGACAGGATGTATGTACTTCTCATGTCCCATTGCGCAAACGGCTCCACAGGTACCGCTTAGGCTGGCGGCACTGACTGGAAGGAGTGGGCCGCCTCGGACGCGACCTGGACCTGCCCGCCCCGTCGAGAGGGCAATCGCTGGAAGGTACGAGGTACCTGGGCCAGGTCGTTCCTCCCATCCCCTCGCCTTGCCCCATGCAGGCCCGCCTCGCGCTTTCTCGGGCTCGTTTTCTCGCTCTCAACTCCATCTCCCCGCCGCAATTGGAGAGCTCGCCTCTGCCATCGACCTGGCGCAACGCGAATCCGTGACGCCCTTCTCGGCTCATCCGGCTCATCCACCCCGCTCCTGCCTCGGGGTGTGTGCGCCCTCGCTCTCGCGCACCAAGGGCCGCGGGTGTTGCTCGCCTGTGCTGTGCTGGGTTCTCGCGGGATACCTTCGCCTTCCAGCCTTGTATGCCAAGTCCACCAAGGCGCGCAGGGATTTCGAGTGTAGATGGCAGATCCAAATCACGTCGAGTCGCCGTTTCTGCCCAACTTCTCCCCGCCTGCTCAATCCACGCCCAAACCTGGCAGCGCTCCTGTCCACGCCCACCGACAGTCCCCCGACACCGCGACGGTCGATTGAAAGTTGAGGAGGCGCGCGCCCTTTGGATGGTGCTGGTCTGTCCGCTCTTGCAGATCGGGTACTTGCAGGGGCCACCCTCCTCCACGCGCCTCGCATCCGCCCATTCTTGCGGTGGAGGACCCGACGACAGCGAGGCTGCTTACTCAAAGCTCTTAGCTGCCCACTCACTTCCCTGCTGCCCTTTCGCTCCTGCTCTCTCTCCATCTCACCGGAACGGAACTCTTGTCGGCCACTCCTTGCGCCCCTCTGGGCCCGTTCTCCGTCCGCCCTTCTTTTCTGCTTCTTTTCTTCCGGCCAACCCCCCGGACCCCTTGACACACCCCTCTCGCTTTTCTCACCCCATACACCCACCCCCAGACAGCCGGAGTTGCCCTCTCTGACGGGCGACTCTGCTATGGTCCCTGCTTGACCGGTCCCACCTCTTCTTGACCTGTCTCATCCCGCCTTCGCTCCCTGTATAACACACACAAGTACACACTCCCGCGGCCGGTACACGTATCTGTATGAATGTATGCTGTACTAGTACCGCCCGCACACAAACCGCACCATGAACCCGGGCCAGCCTGATAGCACCAAGCGGCCCCGTCTCTCGACGGCCAGCTCCTGGGCTTCGGGTGCGCCACACGGTGCCCTCTCGCTACCCCCTCCACCTCCCATGCCGGCGGGTTCCCAGCATTCCGCCCCCCCGAGGCCATATCAACCCCATTACCCCCGCGCTCCCGACTCCCATCCTCCCCCTCCTCCCCCCCAGGTTTCGCCCCTCCACACTGCTCGTCCGGGCCAACATCATCAACACCCCGATGACCGTCGCCACCATGACCACGAACAGTTCGCTCCAATGCAAGACTTCCGGCAGCCTCCTCCGTCTCCAGCCCACGTCCCGCCTCCGCACGGGGCGCCGCCGCCTAATGCGTATCCCGGCACCTATGCTGCCAGAGAGCCCGGTATAAAGAGGGACCCTACCGACGAGCACACCGCCGCCCCTAGACGACCTCCATCGACCGGTAGCGGGCCCGAGTCCCAACCTTTCCACCCGCCTCCCATGAATCCTGGCGCCCACCCGGCGTCGACAGCACCTCCTTCGGCGCCCCCCCACCCGTCTTATCCGGAAGATGCTCGAAGGCATATGAGTTTCGACGCAGCCCCGCCGGGTACCCCAGGAGGGTATGGCAGGCCCTCGAGCTATCCCCCCCCAGGTCACGTCCCGCCCCAGCATTCCTACGAGCCTGTGTACCCGAACGATGCGTATTACGGTGTTCAATATGCTTCGTCTTCCAAGAAGAAGACTACCCGTGCATCGCAGGTATGTTCTCTGCTAGGTCGCCCAAGTATTGTGTAGGCCGCGGCCGCGCTGGCTCGGCTTGGATCTAACCCCATTCCCTTCCAGGCCTGTGACAGTTGTCGTGCCCTCAAGGCGAAGTGTGATGAGACGAAGCCATGCAAGAACTGCAGAGAGAAGAACGTGGAGTGCAAGTACCGAGAGCCAGCTCCAAAACCGTAAGTAGGGTGGTTGCTGAGCGATTAGGAGAACATGAGAGCTAAATCGCTATTTGACAGGACGGACAAGGCGCAGGCGGATATCATGGATGGCGTTAACCGGGTGGCCCAGATGCTTTCCCAGTCGATGGATGACCAGCACAAGATGGCCAGCAGGATACAACGGTTAGAGAAGGCTCTCCTCCAACTCAATCCGGAGCTGGACCTGAAGTGCGAGGTGGCCAGCGATGACGACAAACCGGTTTCCCTACAGGAACAGCGTCAAATAAACCCGCAAGTCGATGACGTCTACTCGGATCATGCTCCTGCCGCCATGTATGACATGGCTGAGGAAGAGGTCGAGAAAGAGCCAGGCCCTCATGTTTCGCCAGGTCAGCCGTCGATACCGACAAATCATACGACGGGAGCGGGCTATCTCATCAGCTGGGGCTGCATCAACGACATGCTCTGTGAAGCTGTGGGAAAGGAGAACCTCATCAAATACCCAGCCGAGTTCCCGATCCGCCACGAGGAGCTACGTGGTACATTGCGGGCATACGGACGAGGAGAGGCGTCACGGGAGTCGGTGCTTCGAGATCGGGATTCGCGCGCCCTTCACGGCACTGCGGAATTTCCCGACGACGTATACCTGGACATCAACTCGCCAACGCCGGGCGACTCGTCGGGCTACATCGGCGGTTTCAGTCCGGGAAGCGTCTCGGATTACGCCACTTCTAGTCCTCGCACAACGCTGTTGAACCAAAGCGGAATTCCCGACTTCAGCGAGAAGAAGGTTATGGAGTACGTGCAGAGCTTTGAGACGCACATCCTCAACATGCACCCAATCATCCTGCCGAAAGACTTGCGCACCATGGTCCAAAACTTCCTCAACAGCATTCCGAAGTTGTCAAAACAATTCAACCCCGCCCCCACCGCGTCTTTCGTTCCTCAGTCACCTCAGTCAACGGCTTTGGAGATGACTGGGTCCAAACGAAAGCGATCGCCTGGCGCCGAGGGGCCCGACACCCCACAGCATCGGCTGGGAAGACCGACGAGGACAATCAACAATGCCGTGGTGCTAACCATCCTAGCCCTCGGCAAGATCTGTCTCCACAGGGACAACGTCCCCGATGTCGTTCATGAGGATGAGCGCACCCGGAACGGTTATCCTGGCTCGCCGCACACATCATCTCCAGAGGCGTACACACCCAGTGCTTCCTATTCCTCCGCAATGGTGTCCCCCAAAACGGCGGAGAGGCCCGGCTTCAGCCGGCGGCCATCTCTCCAGGGGACTAAAGGAGGGTCACAGCCTCCACGGAATTACGACGTCATCCCTGGCTTGGAGTACTTTGCTATCGCGACAGATATCATTGGAAACCAGCTGGGCGGCAATACTCTGAACCATGTCTACGCCAGCATCTTCGCAGGACTGTACCACGGACAGCTCGGACGAGTCATCGAGAGCCATGCGTACATTGCTCATGGGTGCACCGTTCTCATGAACATCCTAAGACCGTGAGTTGAACATCAAGAGGTCACCGGCTACTTGCTCAAGAATCTGGTCGTGTTAACAGTGTCTAGGAACATCGGGTGGTTCTCAAAGTTCATGTCGCAGTCTCCGCCACAGAGTGAACCCCTGCACGACCGTGATAACCAGCTTCTCTTTGCATTCTGGACATGCCTGCAGCTCGAGAGGTACCTATAAACCAGAACCTGCTGCCGTTACCTGTGCCTGATGCATGTGATGATATTGTTAACTGACCTTCTATAGCGACATTATCGCTGAGATCCCTCGCCATCAGTCTGGTATATCAGCACACGAGGCCCACATGCCGTACCCTGATATACTCAGCTGGGTGACTAGCTGGCAACCTAGTCAAGGTGGCGAAAATCCGACCAGGTTAATAGAGAGCTATGCGGCGCAACTATACCTGAGGAAGCATCTGAACCAGATACACAAGATGATCTACTCGGACAACAACTCTTCTAGTGCCGACCTGGAGAGTACGTTGCACAAGCTCAATGAGGCTCAGCTTCGTGTTGCGTCGATGGCATGGGTGACCCCGGGGTTCAAGTTCAGCGAGGATGACCCCCCGGCGACGGATATCCTCTCGGCTCGACTTAGGGCCAAGTACTGGGGTGCGCAGGTCATCACGTATAGGCCGTGCATCAAGATGATACTCGACCTCTCATTCAATCTTCGACACGAAGAGGCGGGCCCTGGTAGTCCAATAGCCCAGACCGTGCAAGAGGTCTCGTCGGACGCCGTGCAAAAGGTTCAATCGCTTGGGCGCGAGGTTTGGGATCATGCTCATAAAGGGATCCACGCGCTCATCGAGAGTACCCAGGCGTTCCATGGGCTGGGCTCTCAGCGGCCCATTATCACCAATGTCTTCGGAACAGCTCATGCGTGAGTTGCCCCGGAACCCCACCGCTGATCGCGCTACTGGCGTGGCACCAGGCGGCATTTGTCTAGGCTGGCTAACGCTAACTCTCGTGCAGGCAATGGGGAAATCTTCTTGTCCTCTCCGCCTGCTACCGCGATCCTTTCCTGCGATCGGAAGTCGAGGGAGACAAACTGAAGGACCTCTTCGTCAGGACGATCGCTTTCCTCAAACAAGTCTCAACACATAGCAGTGCACTGCGCGTCGACCTGCGGTTTCTAGAGAAGCTCTACCAGAGGATGTTCCTGGAAAATCCACCCATGACGATGCAACCGAATACAAGTTTCTCCAGCACAACGAGTGGACCATCCCCCGGACAGCCCCAGCCGAGCCCCATAGGACCGATGCAGGGACAAGGGAATGTCCTAGTACCCATGGGACCCCCTGACCATGCGACCATGACGGTATCTCCGGGGCTCCCCGTCGGGGGATCTCCACCAGGCCGGAGGATGATGAACACCGCGGTCTCGACGCAGGGCGATGCCATGGGCCCCGTTCAAGCAACACCTATGGTGCCAGGCCCAATTGGACTCGCGCCCATAGAGCCGGAGCAGCCAGCCATGGTGCCCCAGCATCATCCAAACATGATGCAATAACTGATGAGATGCGCACTGGACCCGTCTTCCATGATATCGGTGGATAGGCAACCGCCTCTGGTTTTCCATGACGCCGCCCTACCGGAACACCCAGGGCCTCTCTATATCTCCTCAACTTTTCTTGAGTCAAGTTCAGCGGCATAACCGGTGTTTTTTTGTCTTTACCTTTGGGTGCAGTTTCTTCTTATTATTTTCACTCTCTGTTTTGAGGGAAGGATATACCATCTGCTTCACACCATTTCACTGGAAGTAGGAAGGGAGGGGTGGCACTACTGCTTATAGATACCTGTATATCGGCAACTACATATCTGCATGTATTCATGTTAATATTTGAGGATTGGCTCTGTTTCGGCCATTTGGAGTGTGTTGGCGGCGGCGAGCGGAGGGGCTCTTAGACGGGCCGGCAGAGGACATGCCCCTTGGGCCCATGTCCCTAAATACATGCTCAAGAACTGGAAGGAAAGACAAGTCAGTGATGTAGCTTATCCTGCAAAGGCTAGCAGTGTACCAATATCCAACACATGGGAAGCGCCATTCTATGTACTTCTCACGAAGACCTCAAGGTGCTTTCTTTGTTCTTTGCTTCGATTCAGTGCGAGTCAGCCAGGCATATGCTCCTGCCATTCTTGCTTGCTGAGTAAGCTGATCAGATCCGCCGGGCTTAATTGTGCCGGGCCCCGGCGCGGGAATTATGTCAGTTGCCGCCAACTGCTTGATGCGCCCCATGCACCACACTGAATGTGATGCAGCTGTTCAATCCAGCCCCACACCCGATGCCCTAATAATTTTTCAAGCGAATAATTTTCGAACTTTTTGGTGAGATTTTTCCGGAGCCCCTCCAGAGGAAACACACCTTCAAAGCCCACACGACGCCAAACACGCAGGATTCGACCTCTTTGCGTTTCTATCCAATCCAACCGAAAACAACACCAGCACGGGATATATCCTCCTCCGACGCAATGGCTCCTCAAACTGTACGTATATGAACCAAATCGCTTTGCTGCTGGGCCATGTCGCCTAGCCCGTTCCCCTCACCTTCCCCTCGTCTCTCGTCTTGCCTCGTGCCTTGGGCGTGAAAGTCCATTGTACAGGGGGAGCTTCCCTGCTACTTCCTAGCCTCGGGGGTGACAACCCTTGGCTGCGAAGCGAAGCATGGGATGCGAGCGCTGGGAAGGGCGAGGGGAGCGGTTGTTTGATGCGACTATGCCGTGAAGCAGTAGGCTAAGGTTTTCTTGTCTCCCCGATGCAGAAGAAGTCCGGCAAGGGCCAGAAGACGACGAAGAAGGTAAGCCGCCACCCCCGCGCCCCCCGCAAGTCCTCCAGACATGCCCTTGCTAACGGCGACGCAGTTCGTCATCAACGCTTCGCAGCCCGCCAGCGACAAGATCTTCGATGTCAGCGCCTTCACCAAGTTCCTCCAGGAGCGGATAAAGGTCGAGGGCCGCGTCGGCAACCTCGGCGATGCCGTCGTCGTCCGCCAGCAGGGTGATGGCAAGGTCGAGATCATCGCGCACAACGATCTCTCTGGCCGCTACCTCAAGTACCTGTACGTGTAGCCGGATTTGGGGAACAACCCCGACACGAGGACGCGGGGAATCCTGGACTAACTGTTGTTGGAATTGTAGGACCAAGAAGTTCCTCAAGAAGAACCAGCTCCGTGACTGGCTCCGCGTGGTCTCGACCTCCAAGGGTGTCTACGAGCTCAAGTTCTTCAACATCGTCAACGATGCTGAGGATGAGGAGGATGAGGACTAAGCACCCTGTTGGTGTTGGGAGGTCCAAAAGGGTGGTCGTGGGTGGATGGTCGCTTGGGCATGTCGCCGTAGCTGAATCATATCCGCCCGCCTTTACGGGCCGAACAAATTCTTCCTGGACCTTTGCATGTGTGATGCTTCGATCTCGACTTTGTACTCTGCGAAATGCCGACCAGGGTTTGACTCGTCTCTCTCTCTCTCTCTACTTGCTCTATGGTGTCTCTATGGGTATAAAAGTAATTACGCACACGTACAGTCACACCGCTGCTACTCGGGTAGCACCCTCATGACACCCTCGAAGGCCACCAGCGCCATCGCGTTCGCCGGGAACGCCCTCAAGAAGCACGGCAAGAACCCTCTCCAGTACCCCATCGCCCCGCCTTCCCTGTAGACAGCCCTCGCCGCCTGGCTCCACCTCTTGAACTTCCTCTCCCCATCGCCCAGCGCCCCGCCCAGCGGATCCGTCATGACGCGCTGCTTCACCACGTCGGACGGGTAGCTCGTCAGCCAGAAGACCTGCGCGCTCAGCCCGCCGGCCCAGAAGTTGATAGCGGGAGCGGACAGGTCGGTCTTGCGCTCGAAGAAGCGCGTGAACACGTCGTAGGTGGACCACCAGAAGAAGAAGAAGGAGCGGAAGAGGAGCGTGGCGGACAGGCCGTGGTAGACGCCGCGGACGCCGTGGGCGTTGTAAATCTTGCGGAGGGCGTCGATGGGGCCCGTGTAGAGGCGGTCGGCCTTGCGGGGCGCGTACTGGGTCTGAAGGCGCGCCTTGAGGTGCTCGACGGGGGCGGCGATCATGGAGACGGTGCTGCCGGCCATGATGCCGGCCACGCCGTGGCCGTACCAGGGCAGCTTCACCGCCGCGTTGGCGGACTTGCCCCTGCTCTCCTCGCCCTCCGCGGACGGGGAGCTCGCGTGGGCGTGGAAGACCGTCTCGGAGAGGACGCGGCGGTAGACGGTCAGCGACCCCAGCATGACCGAGTCCATGAACATCCAGCCCACGAGGGGCGGCGTGGCGCCCTTGTACAGCGCCAGGACGCCCTCGTTGCGGACAGTGTCGAGCACGCACTGCAGGGGCCCGCGGAAGTGCGCGGACGAGGTGGTCTGCAGGCGGACCTTGACGGTGTCGAAGGGGTGGCCGACGGAGAGCTTGGCGATGCCGGAGAAGACGCCGGCCACGAAGCCCTTGTAGTTGGCGGCCGCGCGCGGGGCGGGCTTGTGCTCTTCTAGGACGTCCGAGGCCATGGCTGCGTGTGCGGCGGAAGCGCGAGCGGAGATCTGGCGCAGCGGCGGTTCCTTGGGACCGGAAATTCCAATTGCAGCTCGAGGTGAGATGCAGAGGGGAGAGTTGCTGGGGGATTTACCAGCATTTGGGTGTGAGTGGAGATAAAATGATCGCCGACATCGGGACGTTGGACCGGCTCCGGCGAGCCAGCGAGCGTGCACTTATTACATATACCAAAGTAGGCTGACCTCAAATGCGAGAAATCGCTCCGTACTAAGCACGGTGATATTTTGTTAGACTCTCTTTTGGAATCTACATAGTTGATGGGCCCTCGGCGTTCCATCATGGCGCTTCCCGGCCAATTTACCTTGCGCCAGTCGCAGTACTTCAGACGCACTTCATGCTCGTGGTAAACGGCGCTCTCGAAATCTCGCCCATAGCTGGGCGTTTTCCTCTGATCCCAGCCCCTTTTAGTTCTTTCTCATGACTCAATCGCCGTGGAACGTCCTCGCTCCGCCCTTATTGGCGCTCTATATCCACGTTTCCAAGGGTATCATAAGTAGCCGCCGCTCGTTTGTAGACGCCTGATTTGCCCCATCAGACCGTAGGCGCAGGGCCGGGCGTCCTCGCTTTATCGCCGTGGCACTCTCCGATACAGGCTTATAGAAGCTCAAAATCATCCAGCTCATCCCTGTACTTCATGATTGTCCTCTTAACCTTGCTGCCCACCGTCCACGTCACAAAGTCCTCCATCCCCCTCGTAACAAGATACGCCGGGTCCATCACGGTGTCGGTCCCGACGCGCACGTGCCCCTGCTCGATCAGCTTCGTGGCCGCCTGCACCGTCTCGGCCATGCGCAGCCGGGTCATGACCACGGGGAGGCGGCGCCGCGCGAACGCCGAGACGGTGACGCCGTGCTCGACGGCCGAGAGCTTCGAGGTCGTCGACAGGACGCCCATGTCGTGTAGCTTGGCGAGGAGGAGGTCTTCGTGCTTGCGGCGCGTGGCGCTGTCGGGGGGGAGGAGGGAGAGGCGGTGGGCGAGTTGGCGGACAGACTGCAGGGTGTTAAGAGCGGAACGATTTGCTTCAAAGGAGAAGGGGTGTATGGAGCGACCCAGGGGAAGCGTAGGGGAGACTTACACCGCAGAGACGGTTGTACTTGTGGTAGTCCTCGGGCTTCTGGATCATGTAGCGCCGGATGACCTCGGCGTCGCGGTGCTCATTCTTCCGGTAGGTGACAAAGTCGACCTTCTTGAGCAGCTTCTGCTCGTGATGCTTTAGTTTTCGCACCATCGCGGCGAGGTTTTGCTTGCCGTCCTCGTGGTTGTGGTGCGAGGGGTGAAGGGAGACTGTTTGCGAAGTTCTGCGCTCGAGGCTGACATGGAGCGAGAGAAATTTTGGTGGGGCAAAAAAGACTTTGGCGGGATGGGCGCTGGACACCAGGCAAAGCAGCCAATGGCGTCCGCCAGTCCGGGTCTGGCCCGAGCGGCGGCAAGTTCCGTCTGCTTCGCATCCCCGAAATTTCGTCTCGCCCGGAATTGGACCAAGCTGCTTCAATCTTCGGACCGCCAGCCATCAACGCATCGCCGGTCTAGACCCAATCCGCCCACCATGCCGCCGCGGGTCCCGCTCCCGACGGGCCTGAAGCCCACGAGCCCCTTCACGCGCTTCATCTCGTCAACGGCCAACGCCAAGTACAACAACAACGACTCGCCCGCTCACCGTACGTTTCCTCCAAACCCCGTCGGCCGCAGTGTCGCCCCGATCCAAGCTAACAATGCCCGTCCGCCCTCCCAGCCCGCGGTCGCGACAGCACCGCATCTTTCCTCCTGAACCTCGACCGGCCCAACCGCCGCCAGGGCGGCTCCCACCAGTCCAACCGCCCGCGCACCTCGACCGATGAGATCCAGCGGCTCATCTCGAAGACGGACGAGCGCTACTCGCGCGCGCGGAACCAGCGCGCCGACGTCCAGAAGCGCGTCGAGGCCCAGCGCGTGAGCGAGGAGTACATGATGCAGATGCCGCGGCGGTTCCGCGAGGGAGACGTGTTCACGCCGCACGACCTGTCGGGTAACGAGATGCGGAAGTGGAGGAGGAAGACGGCGAGGACGGAGGACGCATTGGATCTCATCGGGCTCAACCCGCTGGACCACTACAGGGTGAGTGCTTTCCCACCGTATCGCCCATATCCTCGAGTGGGACGGAAGAGACGGGATATCGTGGGTGCAACCGACTAACTCGGACGGCAGAACTTCTCCCTGATTTCAGACTTTACGACCGCCCTGGGCCACATCCAGCACTCGGGCCAGACGGGTCTCCGCCCCGTGAACCAGCGCAAGATGGCCAAGACGATCCGGCGGGCCATAGGCATGGGCATCCACCCCAGCGTCCACCGGCACCCCGAGCTCCTCCAGCTGGAGTGGCAGGCTCGGAGGTCGCGTCCGTAAAGGGGGCGCGGTCGCCTCGCTGTTAGATAGAGGTAGGGCCATGAGGCCGACTCGGGAAGGCAGGGGCTGATGTAGATGTAGAAGCTTTCATGCCTTTTGTCTATTGTACTACCACCCAATATCATGTACAGATTTCACACCATCTATCCAGCCGACTATGATACAGGCTCTCCGCATACATTTACAACCATCCCACCCAAATGCCCCTCTATGCCCGGAGCTCTCTTGAAATCTTAAAGTTGATTCCCGTCTCGTCCGTCCTCTGCCGCCCCTTCTTCTCCAGTTCCGCCCATAGGTCCGGGTACAGCCCGAGCGCCCACGCCTGGAAGTCCGCCTGGAGCTTGCGGCCCGGCAGCGCATTATATATTATGCCGAGGCTGTCAAAGAGGATTTGTCAGTAAAGCCCAGAAGGTATACGGATGCGCAGGAATCGAAACTCACGTTGTGGCATCAGGGCCGTACCCCACAGACCTGACCATCGCCTGCAGCAGCTTCTTTAGGCTGTCCAGCCGTCCACTGCCCGCGAGCGCCCCACAGTACGACGCGAACACCGCCGGCGGCACCTCGAGCTCCATCCTCTCCACGTTCCTCCAGATCTTAACCGCGTCCTCATCGCCAAACGGCCTCTTCTCCAGCACCGCGAAGATGATCTCCAGGCTCTCGTACGAGGGCCCCTCACGCGAGTGCGCAACATCGTGCCAGAAGTCCAGCGCCCGCCGCGTGCGCCCGCACGCCCCAAAGGCCAGCATCAGCGCGTTGTACAGCCTCGTCGATGTCTGTATCTTGGTGTCGAGCTTGAGCATGTTGTGCAGCGTGTCGAGGCTCTCCGGGTCGGGGCACCGGGCCAGGCCCTCGAGCGCGAGCACGTATTCGTCCGCCGCGGGGCGCACGTCGGTGTTGGTGTGCTCCCTCATGTGCACAAAGACGTTGATAGCCATGTCGGCGCGGCGCCGGTCGAAGAAGCTGCTCATGAGCCTCCCCCGGTTCTCGCGCGGAGTCTCGGGGAAGAACTGCTTCAGTAGCTGGTAAGCGTCCCATACGCGGGACGTGCTGTTCCGCCGGTCGAGGATGAAGCCCTGGAAGGCGTCGCGGACCTGGTCGCGCTGCTCGCTATTGTAGTGGAAGACATGAGCAGCCAGGGTGTCGATGACCTCGTATTGGTCGTCGTTCTTAAGGAAGGTCAAACATAGCGCGACGACGGTCTCTGGGTCGAGGGTCACGATGCGGTGTTCAAGGTCGGAGGTGACATCGTGGATGTTGTCGAGGAGGGGCCGCGGGGTGGCGCAGAGGGCGCGGATGTATTTGTTAATGACTGGTATGTCCTCATCGTGTTCCAACTCTGTCCTCTGCATCTCCTGGTAGGCGGCCCTCGCGCCAGGGAGGTCATTGGCGTCGATACGGTAGTCCATCTGCAGGACGTAGGTGGTGGGGTTGGGCCGAATGCCCAACTCGGATGCTAGGGCCATAAAGCGCTCTGCGAGGTACTGGTCGTTCTTTTCGATGGCGACGCGGACAAGGCCATTGATGCTATCAATGTCCGGTCGTATGGACTCGCTTTCGGTGTTGTTCTGGGCCATGATGCTGAGCATATGCCTGACGCCCTCGACGCCCTCGCCACGACAGAGGACAGCCCATTGGAGGACGATGTCCCAGTACCCCTTTCGCGGGTTACTGTCTATGAGGCGGCGGAAGTGCTCGCCAACCCACTCCTCTTGGCCGTTGCGCACAGCGAATCTGATGACTTCCGAGTAGGTCGAGACTCTAGGCCAGCGCTTTTCCATGTCCCTCTCGAACCAGGATTTAGTCTCATCGACACGATCGCGCGCCGCAAAGAATTTGGTCATGACCTCCTGGAAATGAGGCCGGTACCGGATGTCATAATCCTGCGCGATGCGGGCCTGCTCTAAGAGCTCGGTCTCCTTTCCCTCTAGAGCCAACCCCTGGAGCAGCATGATCCACAGCTTCTTGGCTCCTTTATATATCCTGCCCTCGTCTGTGATTTTCCGCCAATGCTCATTTAGCAGAGCTGCCGCCTCGGTAGATGCGCCGTAGGCTGTTAACGCCATGAAATAGCAGCGGAGATCGACGTCCGCAGGGGTCTCTCTGGTCCCATTCGCCCCGTCATCCACTTCATCTTCCTCTGGCATTCCATACTCTGCCTCCAGCTGGCGCTGGCGCTGGACCTCCCCGTATAATGCGCGGGCGAATTCGAGATGGTGTTCTGGGCTACCGCTCGGGGGCAACAGTAGGGCACGTCGGGCGGCTGTCAGTTCTGTGATCGATAGTCCCGGGCCCTCCTCGCCTTCCTTGTTCTCGACGAGGTACTTGAACAGGCGGAGGCACTGGAGCGCCTGGGTGCTGTTCACGGGGATTTTGTGCTCGAGCTTATATTCGAATAATTTCCGGAAGGCCTCGCTAAGCTCCTCCCTCGGGGGGGGTCGCAGATCTTCGAGAGTGCGAGAGCGCCACGCGATAATCAGTGGCCAGCCAGGTTCCCACTCAGGCGTCTTGATCTGCCGGGGGGCCTCCTTGAAGATGCCGAAGAAGGTTCTCCGGCAGGGCCGTGGGACCCGTACGAGTGCGTCGTGGGAATAGCAAGTTGGTCTCGGTCTCGGGACTCGTGCGAGGGGGCAGCGAGCGACGTGGACGAGGTGTCGCCGGGACACATGGCGGGCAAGATGCGCCCTCATGGTGCCGGATGCCGGATGGGACTAGATATCTCCGTGTCTAGAAAGCGTCAGACGGCCAATTGCCCATGGCTGCAGTGTTCCGGGCTCTCACCGTTGCATATTTAGTCCAGAGAGAGATTCTTGACTGCCATTGCGCGCGCTTGGTCCCTCGCAGCGCCGGTCGATGCTTGTCGTGGTCGTCTGGAAGCTTTTCGCGCTGGATCGCCCAAGAGCTGTTTGGATTAGCCGAAGTGGGCCCGGCCCTCACTGCGTACAATGTATTCGTGCCCCGCAACAAGTCGCAGCTGTAGCCGAACCAAGCCACTCGTAGCTATCCGTCGCCCAATTCCATCCCAACTCGGTAATACTCAAGGATGGCATACTGCTAAAACTGCCAAATCGCCCAAGTGCCGAACATTCAAGCTCAATCCAGTGTTCACCTCCGCGACCGGATGCAGTTCCTCCTTTGATGGGCACCAGGAGGCTGGACACGGCTCGGCCCATGTGGAAATACTACAATGCCCCTGCGCAAACGTCCCTTGACCCATGTCAAGCACGAGCATGCATGGAACAGTTCCGTCGAAGAGGCGGAGCGCCTGCAGGTCGGCGGGGCCAGACGTCGAAGCCCGGGGTGGCCGACGATGCTGCATCTTCGGCCTCGCCTCGATGACTCCCGCAGTAGTGATCAATCGCCGCTTGCCCCAGCGCGGACTATGGAGAGGCAAACGTCAGCAGGAGCACGTCACCAGGCATCGTCACGGGGCGGCGTGCAGGACCCGCACGAGACATGGTCGGGCTTTTTGCCGTCAGGTGCCAGGTCAAGTCCGCGAGTCTTGGCACGGTGGTTAAGGTTTGGCTTGTGGCTCAAGATGGACGTGCTTTGCCTATCATCTTCTCTCGGTACCTGGCCTAAGAAACGACGGGCGACGACAGGGTTCGATGCCACGCTGCCGCCTTCGTGCCCGCGATGCCGGGATGCCCTGGCCGACGTCTGCACCACTGCGTCATCGGAGACGGCGGGCAACTCTTGTCTAGGCCGGTCCCCCGACACGCCGCGGCACGGTATTGGTATTATATCCAATATCTCGACGCGAGAAAACTTATTAGCATCCCCTCTAAAAGGCATAAGGCCTGGCCGGTCGTCTTGGGCGGGTCGCGGTTTGGCGGGGAATCAGGAAATGCTAATGCAATGAGGGATTGCATCAGGGTGCATGGGCGATCGCCGTGGGCCGGGTCGATGACGAAATGGTTCCAACCAGAACGGCCCTCCTCCCGGCTTGTGGTGCTGTTCCCACCCACACACTCTTGTGCGATGGCCAGGCTTTCTCTCCACTCCAGGCGAGTTTTATACCGGAAGTGCTGATTCGCAGTCTCAGGGCCCCGGAGTCGACAAAGATGAACCCACTCCTCCGATCGGAGTGTGCAGTTTTCTTAGTCTCGGCCCAGTTCAAAGATCGGTTCCGGGTCCTCCACAGCGGAACTTCGTGAGCCCCACCAAAGGAGCTGGCGCGTCGCCGCGCCCCTCATCCAGCGGGCGCCGGCCATTGGAATGATTTTTGAGAGCCCTGCGCCGGTATAGACACCCGGCATGGGGGTAACAGGGCTGTAAACGACGTACAGAGTTGGATCCCTTTGGCTCGCTCTGCCTGGAACGTACGCTCGACAGATTCTCGTGGCACGATGCCTCATTCCTGGCGCTGGATTTTGTTGTACGAGTACTGGTTCGGAGGATTTCGACTCGCTTCGGCCGCACAGGGTCTTCCCGCCGGCGGCGCTTCGCTTGTAGGAGTCACATTCCTGGCTTGCCGTCGCCTGTCAAAAAATGCCAGTCGGTCTATCCGACACCCTGTCGGTTTTCCATCCCACCTATCGCCCCGCTCTACAGTTTAGCGTCACCGGTCACTGCGTGAGGAAGACGAAGCCCAACCATCCAGCCCACAGATCGGATTCTGAGATCTTCGTCATCAACCGTAATCTGGGGACTCGCGCCGCAGCCGGAGCAAGCGGAGGGGTACCTGGGCTATCCACTGCTGGCGCTGACATCACGAGAGGCCCTCTCCACTCTGTTGCAGCTCTCGCGCTCGGCCGGCCCATCCGTTGCATGCCGCTGCTCTCAGTGGTTGGCCAAGCGCTCCTCGCCCTGCCACCCACTCGCAGTCGGCGGCCCAG
Source organism: Sordariomycetes sp. S4602 (assembly GCA_023628835.1). NCBI lineage: Eukaryota > Fungi > Ascomycota > Sordariomycetes > Sordariomycetes sp. S4602. The sequence goes on from JAMAJV010000014.1 coordinate 445,236, forward strand.
ATGTACCGTCGAGACCTGGGCTGGGCCGGCTCCCCGGCAGGGCGCAGCCTCCCGCGCACTCGCAGCAAGTGTACAAGTATGTGGTGTTGTCATTTGTTTGCCTACTTAATGTCACTGGAATCCGCCTCCTCACCCTGTCTCACCACGCCCCTCCCATTTCGATTCCCACCATATCTACCCCGCTATCCTCGCCTCGTTGTTTCTTCTCTTTAGCTCCACACAAAACTCTCTCGGCCAGCATATCCCCTCGCCCCCAACACGTACGTTGCCGGATCCCATCTCATTACTTATACTCACCTCGCACCAGTCGTCATCAAGGAAAGGTGGGGCAACACGCCGGACATGTACAGAGAATCCCGCTACCGAGACCGGGACGACGACTCGTCCGACGATGGGGGGCGCCACACCACTATTCGTCGGTACAAGGTAAACTCGTCAGACGATCACCGCGGCCGCCATTCAACCGCCCTCGTCGAGCGCGAGCGGGAATCCGACCCGTACGGCGACCTTCTCTACGAAAAGGAGTTCCAGAGGGAGCGTCGTCGTGATCACGACCACGGCTTTGATGATGACCGCCCCCGAGGCTCTGGTTTCGACCGCGATTTCGACCGGGATCGTGACTGGGGCCACAGGAGCCGCCATGACGACGATATCCGGATAGATAGGCGTGTAGATCGGAATGCCGACGGTGACGTCAGAGTCCAAAAACGATACGAGGAGCATATCGATCGGGACGGTGACGGCTACCCTGATGTAGACCGCTACCGCAAGGAGACCGAGTATTACGCTCCCTACGACCCCCCGTCGAGACAGCGCGACCAAAATAAGATCGTCGTCCAGGAGGCCCCGCCGCCCGCACCCATCATCGTCCCGCGCCAGGATCCCAATATCGTGGTCCTCCGCGACGAGAGGCCCCGTGAACTTGTACGCAAACCCACCCGGCATGATGATGAGTACTATTACCGACGCCATTCAAAGGAAGTCGGCCCCTACCGCCGGGAAGAGCGCGAGATCGAGCGCCATAACCATCGTAGGTCCCGCGACTACGCCAGCGACGGCGACTTCAGCGACGATGGCTACGTTGTGAGGCGCCGCCGCCGGACTGTCGTCCGCGACCGCAGTTCGAGCCCGGACGACGACCACAAGCTCCACTTGGCCGAGGGTGCCCTGGCCGGTGCTGGTGTCACTGCTCTCATCAACAGCCGCCGCGACAAGTACGGCGACCTGCCCGAACACCGCGGGCGGAAGGCCGTGGCTGGTGCTGCGCTGGGCGCTCTCGGCACCGAGGCGTACAAGCGGGCCCGCAGCGCCTACGGCGAGAGGTACGACCGCCACCGCTCGCCGTCCGGCGACCGCCATTCCAGGCTCAAGACGGGACTTGGGATCGCCGCCGCCGCTCTTGCAGTTGCCGGTGCCACCCAGTACTATAAGAGCAACAAGGTGGAGAAGGAGGAGGCCCGGCGTGGCCGCAGCAGGACCAGGACTCACCATTCCGACGACGATTACTACTCATCTCGGTCGCCGAGCCGTTCCAAGAGCCGCAAGAGGAGCCGGAGCAGGTCCGTTGCCAAGGCTGCGCTAGCCACCGCGGCCACCGCCGGACTTGTCAAGCACATGCGCAACAGGTCCAAGTCCAAGGGAGGGTCCCGCTCTCGGTCGCGGTCGAGGTCCGTCTCCACAAAGGGCCGCTCGCGCTCGCGCTCGAGGCTCCGAACCGGTGCCAAGATTGCCGCCGCGGCCGTGGCGGGTGGCACCGCTGGGAAGATGTACAAGAACCACAGGGATAAGAAGGCGGGGGGCCGGTCGCGATCGTCAAGCGCGAGCGCGAGTTTCTATGAGCCGAAGCGTGGGTCGCGGTCGCGGTCCCGCTCCCGCTCCCAATCGCGCAGCAGGTCGGCTACCCATAATCACCGCTCCGACGCCGACCCCGCTGATCGTGAGCTAGGTTTGATTGAGTACGGACATGGGGACCTCCCACCGCAGGCGCCTCCGTACCCGGATGATGATGACCCGCGGGATCGTCGGCGCCGCCGTTCTCGCCGTTCTCGCCGAGACAGGTCGCCGAGTCTAGGAGAGCAGTCGGGGTCAGATGGGGGGAAAAGGGGAGCGAAACGGAGTAGCAGCCGGCTGCGGAACATGGCTGCCGTGGGGGCCGCCGCCATGGGCCTCAAGGAATACAAGAAGAAACAGAAGTCGAGAGACAGGCATGACGATGAGTCGGATGACCGTCGTGGGGGCGGACGGCGGGAGAAGGGGAAAAGACGTGAGTCGCCCTTCTCCGAAGCCTCAGGGTCACCTTGAACTAACCCTTACCTGGCCAGGATACCAAGATGACGATGATTTTGACGACCTCCCCGAATCCCCGCCACACGCTTCCGGCGGGTATTCTGGCGGTGCGGCGCCACACATGTCCGGTGCAAACGCCGTGAATGACTACTCGACGTATCCGCCCCAGACGTACTATCCAGGACCGCCCGAGGAGTCTATAGCGCCGTACGCGACGGGCCCGCCGCCTGATGCTCAGGGGTACGCCCCTCCGCCGCCGCCAGAAGCGCAGTACTCTCCGCCGCCTCCGCCAGACCCGCATGCGTACCCTCCATCACCGCCCGGGCCGTCACCCGGTCCTCAGGACCCGAGGTATCCGCCAGGACAGGGGCCGTCCAGCCGGCCGCCGCCCATGGGGCCCGACCATGTGAGTAGGCAATCCCGTCGTTTCGTTGCCCGAGATGCGCGATCGGCCGCGGCCCGCCATGATGGTGCGTCTGATCCCGCCCGGGATAGCCGCAGTGGAGGTTAAACACAGGTGCTAACTCTGGCCTAGATGATGTAAGGCCAAGTAACGGACGGAGCCGGTTCAAGCGGCGCATGCGACCGCCTTCTGACGTCTCGGACGACGAGGACACCAACGCGCCCCGGCACAAATCCGTGGGCTTCACGCCCCTGTCGCCAGAATCATCGAGGGCTCTCCGCCAGCAACGCCGACACCACAGTCGATCACCTAGACAAGCTCGGACCGAGGACTTCAGTGACTCGGAGCCCATCGTGGAGAGGCGCCGGCACTCCATGGGGCCGCTGGCCGGTCGGCGTAAGGGGTTCGAAGATGATACCGATGCCGAATCAGATGTAGAAGACCTGCCCGACCGATTCGACTCCAGCGGCCGGCCGCTCTCATCAGCTGGGCCGGATGCGGGCTGGACGTCTCGCAGTGGACAGTTCCGCCGGAAACCGCAGCACACGGGCGACTGGGACGTGGGCGGCAGGTGGCACATCGGGGGGACGGACAAGGAGGTCGTAGAGCGCATGGCAGGGACCCTGCGGGACGTCGTGGATGGCCGGATGAGCTGGCTTGGGCTTGTTAGTGGTATGATGGATGGGCGCGAGGACGGGCACGAAGATTGGCCTCGCAGGAAGAGGAGCGGAAGATTGAGTTGGAAGGATCTGATGAGGTAGGGTCGGGTCCTTTTTCCTTCGGTACGTCTCTTGATGTTTTGATCTCTGAGGTTTAGAGTGGTGAACCTGTGCGTGGCGCGTATAGGGCGGAGGGTCATTTTCCTTTTCAGATACGGGCCATTTACGACGTGATGCCTAATGAGACGCGCATATTGCAATCCCACTCCTCACCATGAGAACCCTGCGTGTCTGAGACGTCTTTTAAGATCTAAGAATACGCGCTTGTCAGGAAATCATCTTATGTACATGCGATCTTCTCCAAAACGGCGCAATGCCATCGGATATTCTAAACACCGTTTCTAATGCGGCGCCCTCCCCTCCCCTCCATTCATCATGCCCATCCGCTCCCCTCTCAAAACGCCGGTATTCAAAAAAACACAGTCCCTTATAACTCATCGTGGCCCTGGTCACCAGGAGCTGGCCTCCCGCTATCCTTTCCAAGGTCGACGCCCACCTTCCCCCTCCACTTCTCGAATACCGACCAGAACTCCTTCTCCATGGCGCTCTGCATCTGGTCCGGCAGCACGACGGTGTACTGCACGTACAGGTCCCCGAACTCGGTCTTGTGGTACACGCTGTCGCCGTCCTCGTGGTACTTGGGCATGCCTTCGCCCGTGACAGTATCCACATGTCCCGGCTGGATCACCTCGCCCCTCTTCCGCCCCAGCTGCACGACGTGCCCGTCCAGGTGCGTGATATTCCTCGACCAGTCACCCATCCACGCCTCGCCAACCGAGAGCACCTCATCCCAGAACAGGTCGTCCCCTCGCCGGCGGAAGAACACGCCATCCACTTGGTCCGGGTTATCCTCCTCCAACCCCGGTGTCTTCTCGCCAAGGATAACGTGCACGTCGCCCGCGACGTAGTCCGGATGTGCGTCCGCCTCGTTTTCGTAGACGATGCGGAATCCGTCCGGGGCACCGCGGGGCACCTTGAGGTCCATGGGCGTGGGCTTCCGCACGACGCGCTCGCCGGCGCAGACGGGGCACTTGTGCTTTATGATCTTGCCGCGCTGGGCGCAGGCGTCGCACGGGGTCTGGAACTGCTGGAACATGCCCGGGGCCAGCTGCCTCTTCACGAGGCGGATGCCGTGGCCTCCGCAGTGCGGGCACTCCTCCACGACCCCGTCGGCCGAGCCCGAGCCGTCGCACTCCTCACAGATGTGCTGCCTGTCCCACGCGAACTCGGTGTCGGCGCCGTTGTAGAAGTCGCGCAGGCCGATGCCGACGCGCAGGTCAATGCCGGGGCCTCTCTTCTCATGGGAGTCGAAGTGGCCGTGGCCGCCGAAGAACTGCGAGAAGAGGTCGAAGGGGTCGTGGTGCCTGTGAGACGAGCCGCCCGACTCCTGGTGGCGCTTGACGCCGTCGTGGCCGTACTTGTCGTAGATGCGGCGCAGTTCCGGGTCGGCGAGGGTCTCGTACGCGGCCGAGACCTGGACGAACTTGTCCCCCGCGGACGGGTCATCGGGGTTCTTGTCCGGGTGGTACTTCTTCGAGACGCGGCGGTAGGCGGATTTCAGGGTTTTGTCGTCTGCTTCGCGGTCGACGCCCAGAAGCTGGCACGCGTGTTAGAGCCGGCGGCGCACTGGAAGAGGGCGCGCGGGAGCGTTTGGAGCTTACTTTGTAGTAGTCTTCCACGCAGAGGGCCAGCTGCGCGAAGCTGAAGAGCAGCAGGGCTACTCGCTTCAGCAACATTGTGCTGAGAGACGAGGGTGAAGCAATGTGAGGTTGGTGTCCGAGTATGTGACAGGTGTCAATATCCCAGAGCTCGGCACAGAGAAGGCCAACTTAATACATGTACAATAATGCCAGAATGGGCAAGTGTCGGGAACTGGAGGTGATTACATAAGGTGTCCATGCCACAATGCCTGCACCTTGCATTTCCAACATCATTCCATAAGCTGCAGTCATGGAATGGGATCAAGAGCACAAGACAAAGGTGGGAATGTCCCTGACTGGAATGTATATATTTTAGGCTTGGTAACAAAGGGTATGAGCATACTCAAATATAGGAGAAATGCCAGGCATTCTCAGGGGTGTGCTTTGTCCTCGATGGCTCTTTGTATTCATTTGTGCTGGCTTACTCATCATACTGTCGTCCCGTCGTCCCTCCACCAAGATAGGCAATGCCAAGACGCCCCGCATTCCCTCTGAAGTTCAGCCGGACTCCATCATCACCGGCTCAGACATCGCTCATATTGTAACTAGTCATCAATGCCTATAGCTGCCTTTCCAGCGCGAGTGGTACATTTCCAAAAAAAATTCTCCGAAGATGCCCGTCCCGCCCGTCCCCCTCAGCCAAACCCAGCACATAGCGCAGAAGCTTCTTGAGATCGCCCGGCGTGCGGGAGAGCCCCCGTTCCCTCCGCCTCTCGGTCTTCCTCGACATGCGCCAGAAGCGCCACAACCCAAGGTTAGGGTTGTCTGCATCTCAGACACCCACTGCCTGAACCCACAGGTACCCGATGGCGACCTGCTCCTCCACGCGGGCGACATGACCAACAACGGCACTTTCGATGAACTTCAAGCACTGCTAGACTGGCTAAAATCGCTTCCACACAGGCACAAGGTTGTTATTGCCGGTAACCACGATGACCTTCTGGACACCGCTTTCGTGGATGGTCGCCCACATCGGGAGATGGGGCCTCACGACAAGGTCCCCGGCAGAACAAGGGCAGACCTTGACTGGGGTGACATCGTGTACCTCGAGAACAGCTCCACGACGGTGACAATTGACGCATATGCGCAAAAGGAAGCTCCCAGGAGGACCCTTAAGATTTTCGGAAGCCCGCTCACGCCCATAATACCCAACCACCCCATATACGCTTTCCAGTATGACCCAGCAACTCAGGATCCATGGACAGGCCTCATCCCCAACGACGCCGACATCGTCCTCACGCACGGCCCGCCCAAGTTGCACCTTGACCTCAACCGCGGGTGCGCGCACCTCCTTCGTGAGGTTTGGCGCGCGCGGCCGCCGCTGATGGTCTGGGGCCACTGGCACGCCGCCCACGGGGAGGCCACTGCCGTCTACGACTCGGTGGCGTATTGGCATATGCGGGCAATGACTACCCAGAGCTGGGGTTCCCTCCTGATGCTGGTGGCCCACGCCTTGCTTAAGAGGGTGGGTATCAAGTGGCCTAGGAAGGAGAGTGCAGGGCGCGGAGAGGCATCCCGATTCGTGAATGCGGCGGTCAAGTCCGGGGACACGATGTTTGACATCATCCAATTTGACGTGTAATGCAGGTCGGAAGAGTTTCTGATTTCTTTCCCTAATCCCATTACCAGTCGCAACTCTTGGCCAGCAGCTCCGCCAACTCGCCTAGGTACCGAGTGTCAATCTCGTCAAATCCCTTCACAACCGCACAATCAATATCAATGATGGCCACCACCTTCCCCCCCGCAACAATAGGAACTACAATCTCGCTCTTGCTCTCGCTGTCGCAGGCAATGTGACCGGGGAACTCCTCCACGTCGGCAACCAGCTGGGTCTCCTGCGTCGCGGCTGCCGTGCCGCAGACGCCCCGGCCGAAGCGGATGGTCTGGCACGCGACCTTGCCCTGGAAGGGACCCAGGATGAGCTGGTCGGCGGGGCTTGAAGGGTCGAGCGTGTAGAAGCCTGATTTCTTAGATGCATACGGGGACAAGGGGCAGATTGAAGACGGCGACGTACCTGCCCAGTTGACCGAGTTGGACGGCTCGGGGAGGGACTTGTAGGCGTGCCAGAGGAGCGAGGCCACGTTCGAGAGGTTGCTGCCAGGCTTGTTAATCCACCCTTTTGTGTCATTCATACGGGGCCAGTGCGGCTCACCAAACCTAGGAGCAAGTGGTTAGTTCTACGCGTCAAATTAGCAGGTAACGAGGCATACCCAATTCCGCTGACCGTCTAGCAGCCCCTTGGCCTGCAACAGGAGCATCTTGTAGACGTCCTCCTTGCCCAGGTCCTCCCCGAAGTTGGTGGCGTCGGCGTGCACCTATCGCCGTCCGAGAGTCAGCCAGCCCTCGCGCCATGAAACCACCGGGCTCGTTCCGACCCCTGTGGGGAGGAGGCTTACCATGGCGGTCGTCACAGCCCGTATTTGAGAACTACTTATATCTGAGCGGCGTGGAGCGTGGAGCTGGGGCAGGATCGGGAGTGTGAAGAGCCAGTGCTTGTAAGACGGAAAATTGCTATGGTGGGGGTGAATGACGCGATTACAAGCGGTGCCGGCCGCCGGAGTTCCACTTGCGTGCAGCGCCGCGTCCGGGGTATGCCCGCGGGATCTATGTACCGAACTGAACCGCCGGCACGCCCGCCCTCCGGACATATCGAGCAATTATACGTCGTTCGAGCCGTAATCGGGCGCCATGAGACCGGTGAAATCGCGCTCCCGGGCCGGTACGGCCAGCCCGTGTTCCCAGGTCCTCTGCGCAGGACGACGGGGGGCTTGGCCGGAAGCGCAACGGTGTGCAGACTTGCATTCTAGACTGTCACCAAAACGGATGTCTCCTACACGTACAGGATTAAGACTGCAGAGTGTTTATTTTAACACTAAAAAAAGACAAGAGGTATCCATTCGTACATCAGCGTCTATCCCATTCTCTGGCGCCTCCCATGCCCCGCGAAAACAGGTATTACAAGAACCCCAGATCCGTCAAGCCCCCGACCGACTAGCTCACAGCTTCGCCTTGGACTGCGCCTTCTTGAGGATGGGCTCCATCCTCGTCGCCTTCATCATGTCGCCCTTGATCTTGAGCTTGCCGCCCATGAAGAGCCGCTGGGCGTTCGCCTGGCCGGCGACCAGCTTGCCAAAGTCCTCGTCCGAGAGCTGGAGGGTGACTTTTTGTTGTGACCGTCAGCTTACGTTCCCAATTGCCCTGGTGGCAGGCGAGTGAGGGGGGAGCACCGCAGACGCGCGGGGCGTGCGGATCCGGGGCGGCAGGGGGAGAGGTGGAAGAATGGCGCGTGGGAGGGTGTACATACCGGTGGGCTTCTCGGGGAGGCCCTTCTGGACCTCGCCCTTCTCCTTGAGGTCGATGTGCCAGCTCTCGGTGTCGCCGGAGCCGTTCTTGAGCGTGAAGCCGAACACGGCGCCGCCCTTCTTAATGGCGTCCTTGCGGTCGGCCTCGCTGGCCGTAAGCGCGGAGTTGATAGCGTCAAAGGCGGCCGACGCGGGGAACTTGTCTGATTGCGTCCGTGCTGTTAGCCAACACGCCGTCAGGGGTTAGAAGAAGCGGGCGCCACCACGTACCAGACTTGAGAGACATCTTGGCTGGATTCGAACTGGGGATTATGCTCGACGAGAGAGAGAGACACGGAGAAACAGAAAGCTCGTTTGGGTAGGATAGGATGGAAGATGTTGCACAAGTGAAGGAAAAAGGGGGGAGGAATGGTTGATGGCTGGACGGTGCGCGCAAGCTTTAAACGCTCCAGCGCTCGGAGGAGCCATGACGCCTGTTGCCGAGGCCGCAGCTTTCCGCCGAGTCAGGCGAAGCGCTGGCGCACGCTCCCCACATTGCATGTGAGCCAGCGCGGCCTTTGCTGGTTCTGCCGGCCGACACACCGCCCTCGCCCCACGGCCCACTTGCCTAAGTGGGAGGGAGCATGCGAGGGACGGCGTATTACGTGATCAGCCTGCCCGCCGCCGTGGGCGCCTGCGCGCGTCGGCGATCGCCAAGGCGGATGCTCGCCGGATCACATGCTGATTATGACGCACTTGGGCACTGCTTCCCCGGATTCCTCTCGGGCCCGGAAATGGCCATGGAGGGGTCCATGTTCGCGGCCCTGACGCGAACGCCGGAACTGGCATAGACTGACAGGCCAGAGAGGACCCGGAGGCCCTAAACCTAATAACCCGCTCGCTCTGGCCCAAGGAACGCCATTCCGTTCTCAGCATGATCAGCATCCCAGGCCTCGGCTCTGACTCTCACCCGCGAGTAATGCAGTACAGTCCCGGACACGGAAAGAATAATAAGCCCGCGGCCCCGTCCTCCGCTTGGCTTTTCGGTAGGCTGCACACGTGGGATAGAAATCGGACGTCCGCTATTAAATGTGTAACACAACACCTCTTGATCCGCCTACATAAACTATCGAACCAAACCTTCCCGCTACTCGCAATGAACCACAGACACCAGGTGCCTTGGCTTAGAGCATGATGGCACCAGCGAGCGTGGCCGCGAGCGCGGAGCCCGTGATCACAAGCGTGCTGATGCCAGTACGGCCGGCCGCGCTGTCGTCGCCGTCGCCGCCCGCGCCGCCACCGCCGGCCTGGCCCTGGGCGGACGAGGCATCCGTCGAGTTCTCGGTGCTGAGGCCCGAGTCACCGGCCGTCTGCGAGCCGTCACCCTTGAAGCCCTGGCCCTTGCCGGCGCCCTCGTCCATGTACTTCAGCGCCTCCTTGGGAATGACGGGCAGGATGTCGGGGTCAACCTCCCAGACCGAGTCCTGGGTAGGGCACTCGACGGCAGCGGTGGTCTTGGCGGCACCGCCATCACCGCTAGGGGCCGTGTACTTGGCCATGGCCTTGGCGAGGTTGTCGAACTCGGGCTGGAGCTCCTCGACGTCGTCACCGTCGATCTCGACGATGCCGTACTCGTTGTCCTCCATCGAGTACTCGTACATGAGGCCGCCCGAGTAGACGCCGGTCATCTCCTCGCTCATGAGCGCCTCAATCTCGCCGAAGTCACGCGTGTTGTCATTGCAGCCGTACTCCGAGAGGCTACCGGTCTCGTTAGCTACACGCCTAATTTTCCCAACGGCAACAATTACTCACAAGATGGGAAGACCGTAGTCAGTGAAGTTCCTGACCTTGACGTCCCAGCCGGCCGTCTTGAAGTCGGTGCTGCACCACGAGTAGTCGTTCTGGAACATGTTAGCTCGGGAGGTTGCGGTAGGTGGCCTGGGGCGGGTCGACACGTACGAAAGCGAAGAAGTCGCTGCGGACCTCATCGGGGCCACAGTTGAAGTACTGAGCCGTCTGCATGCGGTTGGACTCGACATCGGCAGCGGAGTAGCCGACGGGGATGGGGCGGTAGTCGCGGGACTTGATGTAGTTCCTCATGTCACGGGTGACGGCCTTGACGTAGGGAGCGCCAATGGTGGTGCCGGGCTCCTCGTTGATGACCTCGTTGCCAGAGAAGAAGGCAAGGAGGTTATCGTACTTGGCGAACATGTCGATGGTGGCGAAGATGTTCTGGAGGTAGGCGGCGTTGTACGAGAGGTAGGGGTCCGCGCGGTTGATGGAGTACTCCGGGGTGTTGGCGTCGAGGACGAGGTAGATGCCAGCCTCGGCGAGGGCCTCCATGCACTCATCGTGGTCCTGCGAGTTGTCGATCATGTACACACGGACAGTGTTGACACCCAGCTTCTTGAACTTCTTGACGTCACGGAGACAGTGCTTCGTGTCCGCGAGAGGGTCGGTCTCGCCCGACGAGCCACCGGGCTGGTAGTCAATGCCGCGGATGTAGAAACGCTCGTCACCGGCCCAGAAAGCTATCCATGGCCGCCTCGTTAGCTCTGCGCTCACAGCGCCGACTTAATTGGGACGCGGCGGGCCACGTCTCGGGAAGGACTTACCGTTGCCAGAAGCAGTGACGGTGGGGAGCGACGCGCGCTTGCTGGGGGGCTGCTTCTCGGTCCTCGTAGGGGTGGCCGAGACGGCGGTGAGGGCCGCGAGGGCCGAGAGGATGGTAGACGTCTTCATGATTATCGTGGAGGAAGAGTATTATGCGACGGGTGGAACACGCTGAGAATCCGTCGGTTAGAGGACTCGGAGAGAACGGTCGGTGTCAATGGTAGGTATTACAAGGCAATAGATACAAGAACAGGCGGGTGTTAAAAAAGCCAACGAAAGAGTGAGTTGGACTGAGTAAAGAATGCAGGGGAAAAAGAGAAGTTGGTCTCTGTTTTTCGGAAGTGAAGGCACGAGCGAGTGTGACGAAGGGTGGGCAGGAGCAAGGAGGGAAGGAAAAAGGAAGGACCAAGGGGTAAGCAGTCGAGATGGCGCTGGTTTGAGGTTTATCAAAGCGACTGGCCCAGGTACAGTACGTAGTACAAGCAAGCCCCTGCGGGCATCCAGGGGTCCCTTGTTCCCCGGCACGGTGTGGTTCCTGGGAGCCCGCCCGCCCATTTCCCTCGTAAGGTGTACTCGGTATGCCCCTTGGCGCATGTACAGTACGTAAATCTACCTGCTGAGATCTCGGCAGTAGGGGTACACCACGGCCAGTTGGCCGCCGCCTGACACACGTGCACCGAAATCTCGCCTGCACCTCGTAATTTGCTGGCGGGAGATCCACCGTCTGCAGTCCAGATTTCAATGGCATCCTCTGCAATCTCACGCCACCGGATGGAATGCTGGGACGGAAAGCAGCCACCGGCTCTTCCGGGTCCTCAATGAACACCCGCTTGAGAAACGGACATGTTCAATGCGACACCAGAATTGTGCAGCGCGTGCAGCCGAGACGGCTGTCGCCGAGGTGAATGGCCTGGTTCCAAGTATCGTGTTCCAAACAGGTGGGCCAGATCGGGAGACACCGAGGGCTCCGTTTTTTTGGTGGCCACACTCGTACCTCGTAATTGTACGCCCGTATTCCGTATCATAATACTGGACCCCCAGTTCCCACATTGACGGGCAGCACCGTCTCTCAGTTTCTCGGCCCATCGGCACTAGCTTCGATTCCCACTTCCCCAAACGGAGATTGAGCGGACTCGATCCAGTTGCACAGCCACCGCCGTCCGCCCATAGGCTGGTTGTCTCCAGGCTTGGTTTCAGCTAATGGATTGCCAATCTTATACGCTGTCCGTCCAGGGACCCGCCCCTGAATGCCCTCCGTCGCTGTCAACTGTCACCCGAGCTCCGTTTAGGGGCTGCCGATCCGCACACTGTTGCGGAGATGTACCGGTACGGACTGAGATACGGTCGTGATCGCCATGGAAGCTCGTATTTGTGTGTGTTTTTTTTCCCTGGCACGAGCGAACGAAATTCCCTGCTGCCCTCGACGGCAACTCGTACGTCCTGTAGTACTAATGTATCCCGTCATGCAATGGGTCAGCGTTTTGCGAGAGCGTGCAGGCCAAGTGACAGCAGAGACACGCTCCACCGCTGACGCGGCGCCCAGCGTCCGTCGCCCAATCGATGGCTCATGCCCCTTTTATCACCCAATGCATTGTGATCTTAACCCAGGCGCCGTCGCAGACACGCTTGGCCCAAGCGTCCTCACCGCGTCTGACCTTACCCGGGAACTTTCTCTGCTCAGCCTCCACATCGAAACCGATCCCCGCTGAGCTGCGGATTTTCTCAAACGAGATGGTCGATCGGGAATCTTGGAGCATTCCGCATTGCCAAGGCACGCCATGTAAACGGTCCGTCCAGCGAGTGGGCCACATCTCATGCGCTCCGTTCAGTGGCGACAACTGCTGCGGTGTTTCATGTCGCCGGTATTTGCTTTGGCCCGGCACTCCGCCGCTGCCGAACATGGAACGAGCAGTTTGGCGAAGCAATGTGTGGTTGCGATGGATGGCGCATATTGGATATTCCAAGGAACTTTCCCGTGTTCCCGGTCCGCATCTACAAATTGAAGTTCATGACGCGCTTGGATGTCCTGGCAGACGATGACGCTTGCTTTTCCCCCGCACAATGTCCGCATCCATGGAGCCTGCATGGATACTCCCTCCCTTCACCGAGACAGCACCGCCCAGGGAAGCGGCCCATTCACCGAATACCACCTTCTCCAACATTCGTTCGAGTATCGGGATCTCTTTCTCAGGAAGCATCTGGGCAGGGATTGCTGCGCGTAATTACTATTCATCTCAGTTTGGTCCGTTCATCTCGAACATTGAGGCTGTGTAAATGAATTTCGAGACAACCCTTTTCAATCAAGTAACGCCGCCACCGGCAGACCTCCTGTTGTTCTGGCACGACAAACACGAGCTCGCCGAGGTGCCCAGCGCTCGCCAAGGACATGAAACCTGCTCACACCGTTCACAGCCACCGTACCACCGTTGAAGAACCGCTCGCCGCGCACTGCTCCACAGTCTCTATTACCCCTGGCTCACAATGACTTTTGCAGGCCGCTTCTTCTATGAAACTCTACTCCCATGCAGAAGACCGCATAGTAAAACGATACAAGCCACTGCTAAAATAGAAGACCCTCCCGCAAAACGACGAGATAAACCAGGATAACCCGCCACACTGTTCGTTCTCTCCTGCGGTATGCCAAGCGCCGCTTCAAGGCAAAAGCCCCAGGATAGACTGCCTGAAATGCTTCGAGGCCAAGCGAGGTATGCGGCCAAGCGAGGTATGCCGCGATGTAAGGGAGCACCATGAGGACAGGTCCCGTACCCTCGCATATGATGAGACGCCATTAGAAAATGCTTTTCGAGCTCCGTGACTGGTATGCCCTCGACCTCCCTTCCGGCGTCGCGCAGCCGCTCCTCTGACTCTGGCTTCTCACAAGCCTCACGCTCGTGGTCTTCCGTCGCGCGGTCCGCACCTCTACCGCCCGTGTGCCGCATAGCCTCCCTGTGCAGCCCGGCTGCGTGGCCTCCACACCCGCCGCCGCGCCGTCCTTCGCTGGCGGCTGGGGCACCTAGACCACCTTGACATAGTTCGCCGGCACGCTCTTGGTCACGCCGCCCTTCTCAACCTCTGCCCACCCGTCACCGGGGTCCTCCTTGATTAATACGAAGCGCTCGCCCTCGGCCATGGTGTGCTCCGACTCGCTCTGCGCCGTGTACTCATACATGGCCTCCACGTACTTGAGTCGCTTCGCGCCGCGCTTTGGCGCCACTGCGGGGCCCTTCTTCTTAGTGTGTGCCGCGGTGCCTACCGATGATCCTGACGAGTACGTTGATGGGGGCCGGCCAGAAGGACCCGTGGTCTGAGGCGCGATGGGGCTCGGGGCGGAGAAATCGACATACGCTGCTGGCACGATGCCCTCTTTGTAGCCGGCTCGAACCCTTACCCAACCACTTCCCTCTGGTAGATGTTAGGAGAAACGGCCTGAGAGTGACAATAGGAAGCATTGGAGAGTCCTTACCGTCTGGCTCCAATAGCACCACGTCACGACCTTCGGAAACAGATAGCTCTCCGTCGCCGTTCGCCTGGAAGGTGTATAGCACCTTGCCCTTCTGTTCCGTCTTCTTCGCGGAGGCTTCGGACCCTGGCAGCTCGCTGATATAAGATGACGGCGGCGGCGCAATCACCCGTTTTCGAGAAGCTGCGGTAGCTGCGGACGTTGTGGGCGTAGCGGGCGGTCGCGGGCCGGGGATCTCTGGTGGACCCTCTTCCTCTACCGGCGAGCGTTGACCAGACAGTGGGCCAGAGACCGACCTATGGGCACTAGCGGCATATCCGGAGCTCAAGGAGGTCATCGTATTCGACCTTGTGAGATCGGGTAGCTCGTTCACATGCGCGGGTGGTCCTGTAGGCGACAACAAGGCGTTGGCCGCCTCCTGCCGTTCTGCCTTGAGCTTCTTCCGTTCCTCTTTCGACTTTTCGCCGGGACAATCGGCCGGCACCTTGAGTTCGCACTTGCTGTGACACGTATAGCCACAATCCCTACAATCGAACCCCTTTGCTGAGAGACCCCATATCCTCTCTCCGCAAAGGTCGCAGTTGGTCGGGATCTTGAAAGTTTGAGACTTGAAGTTGTGGTTCTTCGCCCCGAGAGTCACGTCCCCGACCGTGGATGTGATGGTTGAGGTCTCCACCTCGGCCGTCACCCGTTTGCGCTCAACATCGTGGAACCCTTCCCGTGCCCCGAAGAGTTGCCGCACAACGTCCACCTCGTCTATCTTCTCGGCACCCTCGCGTACCCTCTTCTTCTGCCGCTCAAAGCCTTCCACTTCCCGGCGTTTCTTGTCGGCTTCGCGGCGAAGCTCTCCGAGCTGGCCCTTGGATTTGCCCAGCACGTTCCGCAGGAAGACCTTTGTGGCTTCGTCCACCACCATGGCGTCGGTGTCGTGCCAAACAGGGCTAGGCTCAAACCCCTTGTCAGGAGGTTCCTGCCAGGCGCCAACATTGTGACGCATGTACATGAGCGAGTCGAGGTGGGGCTGGTTGCGCATGATTTCTTGCCCGAGGTGGTCCATAAGACCTTTGCTCTTCTCCAGCATCGCCCGTTCAAGTTGGGTCCCTAACGTCCAAAAGTCGTTCAGCTTGAGCGTGCGGAATTCGGAGAGGTCCTGAAGGCTGTTCATCAACGTCGGGAGGTATTCGTGGTAATACTTCTCCTTGTGTTTGTTGATGACGTTGATGCTGATGAGATATGTATTCTTGACATTGTTCATATCCTGGAGCTGCTGCTGGTACGTGCTCTGGGCCTTTGCCTTGTCGTACGACGATTCGGTCTTCTTCCTTTTCGACTCCACCTCTTGACACACGGCATCGTACTTGCCCTTCGTTTTGCGTAGATCGGCGTATGACGCGTCCCTCTCCTTTTCTAGCTTCTCGGCGTGCTCGTTGTGGCGTTTCCGTAGCTCCTCGAAGCGCTGGCCGACGGTCTTGAGGGGTTCGGCAACACGGGTAATGAGGTCGTTTCCGTACCGGTCGTGCTCGGTGGCTCTCGATTCGACGGTAGTAAGTTGGGTTGACCACGTCGTCAGTGATGCGCTGGAGGGAGCAGTCCAGGTTAGCCAAGCATCGAGAGACCCTACATAGTCACGGGGCGCACGCACCTCTCAAGCGACCCCGGCGTCATGGACGGGGTCTCGCCGACACTCAGAAGCGCGGACCTCTTGTTCTTCTTCTCGAAGTATTTCCTAGCCAAAGCGGTCAACTTTTGGCTATACTCCTTCTCGATGGCGCTCCTTTCGCGGTAGAACTGCTGTACTTCGTCGAGCCAGGAGATGCCATGGGCCAGCCAGGTGGTGGCGGGCCTGAAGCCATCCTATCGCAAGAGTTGGGTTAGCCGGGGCTGTCGCGGAGCTCGGGGCGCGGATCGGGGGGACGCGCGAGGCGCAGGGGTGGCAGAAACCTTCAATTCTGCGCCGAAAGTCGGCAGGCCCTCCAGTTCAGCCATGGCGATAACTACTGCCTGTGGATAAGCATGAGGATAGTCAAACAATGGATGAGCGGGGGCAATAAGAGTAGCAACGCAAGTGTGCGAGAGTATCGCGGGGAAACGAAGGTTCGGTGGCAGTGGCAGTGGAAGTGGATTATGCTCTGGCCAGCACCCACTGCGTGGTCGGCTTGCGGCTATCCCATCCGCTGACGGGACCTACAACATGGGGGCTAAGCTCACTAGCACCGCCCCTAAAGGATGACGGGAAACCCAAATCGCCACTGGGACAGGCACCAATCCGCAGGGCTATATTATACCGACTCAGTGTCACCTTCTCAGGCCTCAAAAATGCCTCTCAGATGACCAGTCAAGCAATGACACAACAAATACAGTTTTGTTCACTGCAACAAGCACGCCTGCCTGGGATTGAAGGCAATCGGCGACGTCAGGATCCTAGACGGCCTCTCTCTACATGTACTTGAGGCGTACCACAGGGCGATCTGACGCTTGTCTTTGCAGTGACGTAGACCAGTGGAATAATGCAAGTGGCTGCAATTGGAAGAGAGGGGGTATCACTAGGTTGATGACTTGACTGGATATCTCTGAGCTCGTGAAGACTCGAGACGAGCGCGAGCCACTCGTCCAGCCGCGCGGCCGGGTTTGACGGTAAATATTCGGCAAGGACTCGACAAGCTCAGCAGTGGGCATGTTTGTCGGTTGGCCTGGCAGCCCCCACCAAACAGCACTTGAAGTTCCCCACTATTCGATGATTATTCTGGCCCACCGCAAATTACCCCGCGAGATAAAGCGCCAGAGGAAGGCAGGACCGTCATTCAGGTGGACAACGCGACTTTCCCCCGAGCTTCTTTTGGAGCTGATTTCTTTGTCACGTATTTATGCGTGGCACCTTCTCTCTCCCACGTCCGGAAAGATACAACATCCCCCGCAACTTCGACTTCAACCCCCAAAACTGAGGTTGCATCTTCGGCGAAGCCTGCCTTCGGTCCAAATTCTTCCTCACGCGTTTTCTCCTCCGACATCGACGGCCACGCGAATTCAAAATGGCCGACCTCGCAAGCCGCGTTACCCAGCCTTCGGCGGACGCTACCTCGCCCCCGGTAGAGTCCAATGGCGGTGGCGGCGGCGGCGCTGGCGGTCCTGGCCTTTGGGATTCCGACAAGAATGTGCAGGTCTCCCTGACCGACCTGCAGTCTGATGAGAGCACTCCTTTCTACTCGGCCACCACATTCGAGGACCTGAAGCTGTAAGCATACCCGGCCGCTGCGCATTCCTTGTCTTTATAGCTAACGGGTGGCCCGTCAAGCTCGCCAGAGATCCTGCAAGGTCTCCTCGCCCTGGGCTACCATAACCCCTCCAAGATCCAGGGCACTGGTATCCCCATCATGCTTAGCGATCCGCCGCAACATCTCCTCGCCCAGTCCCAGTCGGGAACCGGAAAGACGGCCGCTTTCGCCATTGGATGTCTCTCGCGTATCGATCTCACCCAGCCCGAGCAACCGCAGGCACTGGCTCTTGCCCCCAGCCGCGAGCTTGCGCGCCAAATCGAGGATGTGATCCGCGCCATTGGACACTTCTGTAAAGGTCTAAACATCGCTGCCGCCGTTCCCGGTGGTCTCCCCCGCGGTGAGGCTGTCAAGGCAAACGTCGTCGTCGGCACGCCTGGCACGGTCTCCGATATTATCAGACGCCGCCAGCTCGACGTCTCGAAGCTTCGGATCCTTGTTATTGACGAGGCCGATAATATGTTGGACGAGCAAGGTCTTGGGGACCAGTGCATGCGCATCAAAGGGTATGCAACGCCCCCCCCTTCCGGTTCCCGGTGCATCTCTCTTCCATGCGTCACCCGCTGAGCGCTTTACTCATAATCCGTTTGAGATTATACACTGACCTCTCACGTGCACAGTACACTCCCGCGCGATATTCAGGTGCTTTTGTTTTCTGCCACCTTCCCGGAGAAGGTCATGCGCTACGCCGATCAGTTCGCGCCGAAAGCTATTAAGATGACGCTTGCGGCGGGCGAGCAGACGGTCAAGGGCATTTCCCAGATGTACATGGATTGCCCGAGCGAGAAGGATAAATACGACATCCTGTGCAAACTTTACGGTCTGATGACGATCGGCTCATCCGTCATTTTTGTCAAGGTATGTCGGTGGGATAGCTCCGGGATAACGTCTTGAGTTAACCTGGATCACCCCCCGGTATCCATTCACTTGCTGTTCTTGCGCTAACCTGATTGTGCCTTGGCTAGACCCGTGACAGCGCCAGCGAAATCCAGAGGCGAATGGAGGCGGATGGCCATCGGGTGTCGGCTCTCCACGGTGCCTTTGAGGGCTCGGAGCGCGACGCCTTGCTCCAGGACTTCCGTTCTGGCAAGTCCAAGGTCCTGATCACCACCAATGTGCTGGCCCGAGGAATCGATGTGTCCAGCGTTTCCATGGTCATCAATTACGACATTCCCATGAAGGGCAGGGGGGACGTTGCTCCTGACCCGGAGACGTACCTCCACAGAATCGGCCGGACCGGGCGATTTGGCCGTATCGGAGTCAGTATCAGCTTTGTCTACGACAAGAAGAGTTTCCAGGCCCTTAGCGAAATCGCGACGCTGTATGGAATCGACCTCGTCCAGCTGAGCCCCGACGACTGGGACGATACGGAGAAGCGAGTGCAGAACGTCATCAAGTCCAACAGGGCTCAGGCCGGGTATGCACCCAGCGCAACCGACCCGCAGGCTGGCTCGGCGTAGAATTCCCACAAGCCTCGGGGTTGGGCGATGGCTCGGAAGCTGTACTACTGAAAGGACGGTTCCGGGGCGAATGAACGGTGGTAAAGGTGATGACGAACGGTACCTGGAAAGGGGCGCAGGAAGGGACAGGAGAGGAATATCGAGTAGCTGGAGCGGGGGGGTTGAGCCGCTGATCTGGCCGGGGCGAATAATCATAGCTTATGTGTTGAGTTCGGGGTCATGGCTACATCTCACGAGATGGAGGATGATTTGACGGCCTGTTCGCAAGCAATGCGATCAAGAGGCAGATGTGAAGTGGAACCTCGAAAGAAACAGCCGATGAGTGTTATCGTTTGATACCAAATATACTTTTTCCTCACACGAACCTTGCGCCCGTTACTCTATCGCTCGTTCTTCGCTTGCGCGCGGGACGACTGCAGTGGAACTGGTGTAGCTCTGGCGGTTGTTAAACTTGGTTGAGGTAACAAACATATGGTAGGAAAGGGGGGATTCGGAAGACCACGGCATGGTGGAGGTGTTTCGTAAGATCGATCACAGTCACAGTGAAACTAGGCGTATGGATATTGCTTCTGGATACGAGGGGCTCTCGATGTGATCAAAAGGCAGCGACGGGCATGAGCCGGGATCTTTATGGACTGTTCGGATGACTGAGGGGGGTTATATGTGGTGATATAAGACTCTGAGGCACGCTAGTGGACTTCAGAAGGCGCTCGCACGGGTGGGACGTGGATGTTCCGTTTCGTGTGGTGGTATGAAGAGAGACGCGGGTTCACGCAGGAGCAATGGTGTGCCCAGGGCTCACGTCTTGCCCGAGAAGGCAGGGTACGCCGCCATCCATGATGTAATGAAGAAGGGGGAATCACCCCGACGAGACGGCTTGGCGTGCCTGTGCAGAAGCGAGTTGGGCTGACGCAGGAAGCCAGGCGATTGGATCCGTCGGGGGCGGGTGCTTCTAAATCGGGAGCTCACGGCGGGATTCGTGATCTCCGAAACATGCAAGATCAATACCGCGCCAACGCCGATCGCAGGAACAAGGATCCCTCGTCTCATGTTTCGGCCGGCTTGGACAGCCGATACGCCTCCTTGCTGCGTGTGATGCTGGCCGGGGTCGTGGTCGGCCCTCAAACACGGCTGTTTAGCGAGGCGCCGGGGGTTGGGCGCCTAGGAGCACTCGGCCCAATGACGGCCATCTGCGCGAATCGTCGCGGAAGGCAGCATTAGCACGGGGAGTGCAGGATGGTGTATGTAACAGTATGACCGAGGCGGAAGCCGTAAGCGCCGGATGTCGGGGTCTGCGCGCTTGGTTTGGCGGCTAAAGGGGGGAGAGCCGCCAGCCACTCAGGGCAGCCTCTGGGCCCCGTCAGCTCTGTTTGTGGTGGGGCAGTGGTCCCGCAGCACAGGCAGCACCGCCACTGACTCCGTCCTTCAATACACCCGACTCGGTATTCCAGCACGCACACTCAGCCTCTTCGACCAGACCTGCGGGTAATCTTCAACATGAATGCAAAGCATCTCCAGCAGCAACCCCGCATTCGTCCGGAAATAGCCCGCAACCTCGCCCCCTTGCGTCGCCAGCTTTTGTCCCGGCCCGGGGTGATGAAATGCGCCCGGCTCTCGGATGACACAGGGTGCAGCAGGCAGTGTTCCGGGGGACTCTGGAGGTTGAAGGCTTGGCTCGCCCGTCCAGTGGACGCAAAGGGAAGCCGACAAAGACGCCTCATTCCGTCTGATTCGAGGATGGCAGAGATTTGTCTCGGTACCCCGGCACCTGCAGGAACCAGGCCGGGCCCATTGGCAGGGCGCCGAGCGCAGCGCTCCGGATTCGCCATCGGCGGCCTGTGATAGGTGCAGCGTCTCCCGATTTACGCGCCCAGCCCAGTCGACGAGACAACCACGGGCACCGCTCCGGCCACGGCCTCCCCATTTCTTTGACTCTACTAGCAAAGGAAGAAGGCCGGGTGGGCCCACGGCGTGAGGAAGGGCTCCCAGAGAGCCAACACTTTCTACTGGGCTGCCGCATGGCCGCCGGACTTGCGGGCGACTAAAAATACTTACACTTCTGTGTGATGTCCTGGTTGGCTGTGCTGACCTGCTTCCAGTAGATCTGGTGCGGTCAACCGGCCCCCACGACCTCTCCGGGCCCGATGAGGCTCGGCTGTCCCCTGCTCATCCTCAATTTAGACCTCACGCGAGACGTCCTGCGCGTTGGGCCCCCCTCCCTTTACCGCCACGCCCATTATACCCGCTGACATGGGCGCTATTCCTGCCGCCGTGTCCAGTGTCATGGGGTTGCCTCCCTCCGGCCCAAGATGCGGCCTGGGGCCCTTAATACTCCTTTGCGCCCCCCATATGATGGCTTTATTCCTACCCTTGTCCCGTCCCCCCCTTTCCACTTTTCCTTTGATCCTCCCTGCTGCCCCGGAGGAGGTATTCAACGCCTTACGCGGCTCAGTCCCACACCTGCCCCTTCCGCGTTGCGTGAGACTCGTACACTTCCTGCTTGGTATCCAGACATGACATATTCGCAAACACACTCGGCGGGGTTATCCTAAAACATGCCTCTCGCAGGCTTCGCCTATACACAATCTCCAAGTCCAATAGAATGGCCAAGCCTCCGCTCTACCCATGGACGACGGCACTCCTACTCCTCCTCTCGACGACAACATACGCCCACTCCGAAAGCCAGTCGGCAGAGGCCGCGAGCTTCGTTCCCTCGTGTGCAAAGCCCTGCTTCCAGTCCTTCTTCAGTGTCAACTTTCCGAACCTGGACTGCGGCAGAACATCGTCAACCTTGGAATGTGCTTGCCAGAAGACCGGCGCTTCGGGGTTTACTGTCGGAGAGGGGGCCGTTCAGTGTCTCCTTGCTGCCAAGTCAGTAGAGATCTGCTCCGGCGAGGAAGCCGATGGTGAGTCTGCCCGCCCTAACTGATTTCCTTGGAGAGCGGCGCGCTAACACCTTCATAGAGAGCGTAATAGGGTCGGCGTATCGGATGTGTGACGACCAACCTAATGCTGCGCGGCCCACGCACCCTACGATCGAGGCTACTATGCTCGTGGACGGTTCGACGAGGCTGATAATCCCAACTCCGAGTCCGACGACCTCGACCCCAACGAGCCGTTCGAGAAGCGCTCCTACAACAAGCGACTCACCTATCACCATATCCGCGTCCTTCTCTCAAACACCGAGTCAACCCACCGAAACCCAGTCAGCGGGATCTGGGGATGCCGAGGGTGCTGAGAGCGGCGACGACGAGTCAAGCCCCTCTGATGGCCTCAGCACCGCCGAGATTGGCGGCCTAGCAGGAGGCCTAGGCGCCGCCCTCGCCCTTGCCGTCATCGCAATCTGCCTCGCCCGCCGCCGCCGCAAGAAGCACTACCCAGACATCGAGACCAGTTTCTTCATGAAGAGCGACCGGGTCAAGGCCATCTCGCGCCGCTTCACCTTCCTGCCCACGGGCCAGAACATCTCGAGCCCGCTTCATGGGTCTCCGAATGCGCCGCCCAAGGAGTTCCCGATGGGCGAGTACCGGGCCCAGGAGAGTCGACGCCGGACCTTTATCTTTCCGAAGGACGTTCAGCGCACCGTTCCTCCGGTGAGGAGAGTTCCTACCGGGACAGCTACCCCTGTGGCCGGACTTGCAGTCACCGCTGCGTCGGCGGTGCCGATGGCAGCAAGCCGCTCAGACTCGGCCCAGAATGACCAGCGGAAGCCCGCTCTTTCGCTCGCCATACCTAAGAATCCCGCAACCTCACCCCCCCGCCAACAGAAACTCGCCTCCAAACCGGAAGACCACACCCCCAAGCTTCTCGTCACAGCCCCCACGTTTGAGAGAGAAGCCGCGAAGAACAACGCCATACCGAAGAGGTCCTCCGCGCGAGCCTCCAACCCGACAATACGAACGGTAGAAGAGGACGACAGCCCTCTCACCGAGTTCGAAGAGGACGGTCGCGACAGCCCCGTCCAGGTATGGCGGCCGCCGTCTCTGGACCCACAATCCGCTACGACGCTGTACGTCGCCGACAGGGTCGGAAACTGGGTGCTCGCCGACGACCGGCAGAAGCGACGCATCTCCCTGGCCGAGTTGGAGGGTTCGTCGCCGGCGGTTGCCGCCGGGGGCAACAATACTCCCGCTCCGGGTCCATCGACGGCTGCGGAGCCCCCGAGGGTCACGGCCGCCCTCCGCCCTCCCGGGGAGGTCCACAGGCGTGCCGAGCAGAGACGCCAAATGGCCTCCATGGCCTCGAGCGTTTACTCGTCTGATATCCCCGCCTGGAACCCCTCCTCGCCCCCTCCTCCTGTGCCTACTCACCCAATGCTGCCCAAGCCGCTCGCCACACGGCAGGCCAACGGTGCGCCCCCAGCCCCGCGCTATTCCCCCGTCCTCAACCCCTTCCTCGACGAAAACGGCGTGTCACCCGTGCGCTCCATGTTCGGTAGCATGCACGCACGCCGAACCCGCCCATCGCCGCGGATCGGATCCCGGCCGGGCCGCGTCCGCTCGCCGCCGGGCCAACCGAGCCCCACGCTCGGCGTGGAGAAGCCGGCGGGCCAGCGCCAGCGCACTCCGCAACAGACGCGGACCCCGCGGCAGTTCCGCGGCCCTGAGCCACGCTCCTATAACCCGGTGCCGGGCTCGGCCTTTGGCGCCCCCCCGCAGGGCGCCCCAACCTCGCTTCTCGCGAAGCGCCTGGGGGCTGAAAAAGCCGCGAGCCTCTCTCTGCGCGAGTCGGACACTTCGAGGGGCAGGGGCAGCGGTAGCAACAGTGGCGGGAGGGGCCAGCTGCCGAGCACGCCGACCTGGAGCCCGCTTATGACGCCCGAGAAAAGGGGCGACGATTTGTACTTGAGCCTACGCTAGCTGATCTCCTTTGTATCTGCTTTGTTTCTGGGGAAAAGGGCTTTAGGAGTTGGTTGATACCCTGTACACTAGACGGTAGATGCATATAGAACGATATACGAAGCCAGGGGGGTAATTAGGGGTAATTCATTCTTTCTGTAGCTATAGCATATGTTTTCTTCTGTTCGATGAAATAGGCCTTATCAGGCTTTAGTTCCTCAGTCGGGTGAATCCATACAAGGTGTACGTTTATGGAGAACTGCGGGATCCAAAGCTCCCGAGGCCCTCGAACCGACACACACTTGATCCCTCACCAACTCCCGAACCGACTTGATGTCCCCTCGCTCACAGAAAGGCGATCCCTCAACCGGTGGTGGGACCCAGTCCTTTCCCACATTCCCTTCCGCATGACCTCTGTACCTAGGGCTCTTCCTGCGGCCCTTGGGGGAGGACAGGGTGCCCCGGGGGCGTTCGCGGGGAGGAGGAGGATATCAGGAGTCCTCTGTGTCGATGACCCCCCCTCACGCTTATCACCGCCGCGGGCCCTCCACTGCGCCAATGACCCCGAATGAAACATGCCTATTCGGCCCGGGTGCTTCGAGTCGTCGCGTTCCAGCCCGCCCTCTTGGGCTGGTGAACGAGCCGCTGTATGAATACGTGAACCGTTCCTAACCGCCCGACTCCCTCCAGCACGGAATTCCCTCGACCGGACAAGAACTAGGCAAAGGAGAAGAGTAAGAAGCACAAGAATGCCAGCCCAGGCCCCCATCGCGACCCGCTGCCCCAGAACTCCGCGCACTACCGCACCTACAGCCGTTGCCACAGAGGCAAAGAGGAAGGCGGCCGAGTGAAAACACGCAAGACCGCCGGCCACCCGAGGCAGGAACTAGTCAGACCCGCTGGCTGGCTCGTCTTTCGTGAAGCCTCGAGGTATGACGCTTGGTGATACTTCAAACGCCTCGAGGACCAGCGCGATGCATTCCGAGACGGAAAGGCAAGATAAGAAGCCGATAAAGCCGGACAGGGCGATGGGCCAGCTCAGAGAAGTCGGCGGACCACCCGAGGCTATGGCATATCCCATGGCGCAGAGTGGCAGCGGCACGAAAATAGCCACGCGCCGGACGGAGTATGATGCTCGCGCCGCCGCTTCTCCAGTCACCGCTCCCGAGGCGCCATCCCTGTATCCGGGTCTCGTGAGGGGGTTTCCTTTGTGGAATGGCATGGATATGAAGGCCCCGGCTGCCATGACGAAGACCACATACCCCGAATGGTGGGACGCCAAGCTGTAACTGCTAGATAGCGACGCGAGGGAAAGCATTGTCAAAGCAGCTAGTGCGTACACCCATCCTACGTATAGTGTGAGGACCAGAAACACAGGCTGGCGGAGCATTTCCAGAGACACCAGAGCGCCGTGATAGACTCCCTGACCCCCCAAGATCAGGCCTTTCCACACTCTCCGGAACATCGTCTCGCCAATCAGGGGCTCGGTAGGACCGGCAGCTCCGGAACGACTCTTAGTGATTGCTCTTTTGTAAGACGTTCCCCTGGTTCGTGGGACTAGTACGTTTAAGACTAGTGTAAAGAAAATGAGGCCGATGCTGGCGTATAAACGCCAGACAGGTGGGCGATAGTTGGCAATTGCTTCTCCGATTCCAAAGCCCAGGGACAACGAAGAGATCCAGCTCCAGCTGTAAAGGCCCAGCCAAAAGCCCATCCCGTCTCCAATGTGCCTCGTAGCGTCATCTTTTGCGGCACGAGGTTGAAGGGAAGTGGTGACTGAAGTCCCGAAGAGGTCCAATAACGCCGAGTAGAAATTCATCCCCGCAACGCCGAAACATGCACCCATCACTCCCCAGGTGATCATAAACGCCTCTCTCTGCCCTTCAATGCCATGCGGACGCTCGGCGGCAATCATTGTGGACTGTACCATCGGAAGAACGAGCGCCGTTACCAACCCTCCCAGGATATACGGCTTTCGCCCGTGAAGGTAGGGCAGTGGCCAGAACAGAAAGGTCGACAAGGCCATTCCAAGGAAGCACCAAGTATTCCCGAAAGCCACCCATATGTCGTCGTCACGGGTGTCCTCATGCGCCATTGGACTCAGGCCGGAGTATATCCCGGTAACAGCCCCAACGGTAGTAGTGCTGAGACAGGCCACGGCTGCCGCGTAGCCTTTCATTCTGGCGGGCCACTCTTGTGCGCTTAGTCCTCTCACGCTTCGATATGTTTTCTCTAGGACGCCGTGCTTCTCGAGACTCTTGTTTGAGTACCCTTGTTGCGAAGGATCCCCACCCTGGGTATCAGCTGGACGGGGGAATCGTAGTTGACGATCCGCCCGGAAGGTACCCGAGGCTTTCGAGCGGGCACTTAGACCATCCGTGTTGGATTGTGTGGACCAATCGGTGGCGTTTCCGCGAGTGACCCGCTTGCTGGCTACCGATGTATTGGAGTAGGGACTAGGCCGCCGGACCTGGGCTGTTTGTGTAAGAATCCCCGCCGGCCTTTCACTCCTAGCCCCGTGGCCAGGATTGCGTGACGCGTAGAGTGAGCAAGGCTCTCCCCATTGTCCCTCGGCCGGAGACGTTGGCCTGCCGTTGTCCAAATACACAGGCGCTGGATACGCTATTGACTAGGGCGCACCATCGACAGACCGCACCATACTCTGCGGTTTCTCTAGCTTGTTGTCCATGATTGGTTCGGGGGGTTCGTTCCCGTCACCTCGACTGTGTTCCGTACTAGTCGGGCCATCCTGCTCAGTGGTACGCAAGGAAGAGAGGTTCACACCCAGCGAAGGCAGCTCTCCCAAGGCCTTGGGTTCGGAGATCAGGCTCTCCGAGTCGGCACCATCCATCCGGGGCCCCTGCTTCTGCGTTTCGTGATACTCCGAATAGTGCCGCTCCAGTTCCGTCCTCTTCTAGAAGATCACTCCCATTTCGGCGTCCTCCTCTATCTCCGATCTTCTCCTTAGGCAGAGGGTATCCGTAGCGTGGTCCAAAAGACATAGCTGTCCCCTTGTAGTCCCGACGGAATCGAGGAGCCACATCGTTTCTTGGTAGGTGTCAGGATAAGTGAATCGACGAGACATGGCAACTGGTCGGCAACTAGGGCGGCGGGGGGTAGGTGTATTTTCTTCAGAAGCCGACTCTTGGCGCTGCTTATCGACGTTCTGCGCTGCGGTCGGCGGTGGGGTCCGGACGGGGGAGTTGAGGACTAGAGGGTTGAAAATCAGGGGCTCTAGTCTTGTAGGGGGCGGCTTCTGGCCATCCGAACCAGCCGGGGTTTCGGTGGGTTGAAGTCCCATTCTCTCAGGCTCCGTTTGAGGGGAGCCGAGTGAATTTTCTCCAGGAGGGGATTTCAGGTCGTCACCCACGCTCGCTGGCGGGCTGTCGTCGCGAGCGCCCTCTCCTGTATTGGTGGGTTGGAGATTCGGGGCCGACGAGCCTTTTCCAGGCTGGTTGGGAGGCATGACGCTTGTCCCGAGGTAGAGACGTGCAATTCAGTCTGCGAGAAGCTGGTGTGAAGGTTCGTGTGTACGGTGGGACCTAAGTATACCTAGGAAAGGACATGAAAGGGATAGGGCCAGAAGCTCTTGTAAGTAGGTCAGAGATGGGATGGGGGAAGAGCAAAAGTAGAAGAATGTCAAGGGGTTGCCGGTGTCAGGAATACCAACAGCAGAACTATGAGCCGAGGCACGAGCAGGTGCTTCTTCGAGAGTCGAAGGAAGCAGGTCCGTTGGAAAAGTCAAGTTGGAAAGCGCTATGCACACAAGCATTAGCCAGAGCAAGCGCCCGTCCGAGTTAGCAGCCGGCCTAATGAACGCTTGACTAAGAATCCCCATATTGCTTGATGCTGAAACGGGTAAGGACTGAGAGACAATGTTGATATAGCCATTAATCCTCATACCAGCTGTCTTGGTGCGTCGCTCTGGGCCTCTAGGTCGTCTCCGAGGGTGCATCTTCCTCCCCTCAGCGCGGCAGCACAGAGCTCATAGGGACATCCCAAACATATGCCGCAACAGCCATGGCCCCGACGCTCATCGTGAGCGCCATCAGCACGTTCACATCATTGTTATCCAAAAGATTCCACCCGCTCTCCACGACCCTACTGGGACGCCCGTCCCCAAAACTTGGCTTCCGGTGTTTCGCCTTGGAGTCATACTTCCCCCTCACTAACTCCGCGTTCGCGTCCTTCCCGTGTGGTGGGTCTGTGTCCTCGACAGCATGCGCGTTATCCCCAGAAAGCGCGGCGCCTTCAGCAGCAGCACGAAGCTCCTGTTTGGATTCCGATTCTATCAAGACGCGCACGCCACCTTCTCCCTCCACGACCTTACCCGTGCGACTGTCTCTGACTGTACGCTGGAACAGTCCACCGAGTATGCTGTCGACGAGGCTTCCGAGGGAACCCCAGAGGCTGAGCCCAGCAAAGAACACCGCGTACCGCTCCAGCGACCAAGCCCCGTCTTCACCACCTTGTCCATCGCCGCAAGTGGGCAGAAATAGCATGGATGAAGCCACAAGAATGCTCGAGCCCAGAAGGCCAGCGGCGGTCCCGGTAAGCGTCACCCCGCCGTTGGTGCCGGGCGGGACCTTTCGAAATGTAAGCGATGTGATAAGGCGCGGCTGGCTCTTGGAGAGTATTCCGAGCTCTGAGCTGAAGGTATCGGCGGCAACGGCGGCGTAGTTCGCGATTATGCCGATGACGAGTAGGTCACCGCCCCAAGGATAGCAGGTATCGGACGGGTCTGATTGTTCGCGCGCCCTGAGGAGCCTCGCGTGGAAGAGGGATAGTATAGTCGCTACAATGGAATTCGCGAACACTGGAGAGAGAGAGCAGGTTAGCAGGTTTGCTCACGCCGCGCGAGACAAGGCCACGCTACCTACCTTGCACATGGGTCCTCGGCCCCTCGCCCCCTGATGTGCCCTTGGATGGAACGGTCAGGGTGGCCTTCACATCTTTCTTGACCTGCGTTTATCGTTAGAACGAGGCGCCCCTAGTCGTTCCATGTCTCCACCTGGCACCAACCTTGGTGGCCCGCGTGCCAGCGAGGAAGAAGATGCACAGCAGCGCGAATGGGAGATTCCATGGGTGGTACGCGTGCGCGGCGGCAGTAAGTGCAGCAGCAAGTATTCCGGTCGGGGTGAGGGATCGGTGGGACCAGGCGCGGTACACCAGAGCCAGCGTTGCTGGCACTGCAATCACCGGCTTCATCGCGGTCGTTGGGCTTGTTGTCGCGGAACTCGGCCGGGGGCGGTTGGTCGTGTTGGGTTGCGTTCCGGCTCAGAGGGTGACGTAGACGGAAGAGATATGAGCTTCGGGGATGCTCCTGAGCGAATTCGCGATGGAGTCGTGGCGAAGAGGGGGGGTGGTCGGGGCAAGGAGCTGGCTGGTGCCTGTGGGAGCTCGCGAGATGCAGCTTGCGCAGAGGTCCAAGCTGACGTCAGATGCAGCGCTGGGGCGCGCCAAGATTACCCTATTCCAGGGGGTAAGCGAGAGCCCAGTGGGACCTCGCCTCCACTAACCTGGAAGCGGTTTTAGGGCTGAAGGTGCTGAAACGCCGCCCTGTCAATCCATGTCCGGCCTGCAAGCACGGCTGAATGAACACTGGATTGAGCGAACCAAGCTGTTCTTCTCCGCTGTCAACATTTAGACCTTGGAGCCACCCTCACCTCACCTCAACCTGTTTCCGGGATCCAGTATCGTCTGTATTCCACCTCTGGATGCGATGTTATCGGAATGACACCGATTGAGAATAGCCTGGCCACTTCTAGTGTGATCAGGGGTGACTTGTTCGGGCCTTTCTTGGCCTCTCGAAAGACGAGTCCCTTCACCCTTGGCTCGTACGTCTTGACACAAATACCCGACTATCCAACGTCCAGGAGCTCTCATCGCTAGAGATGCTTGGGCGCCTTCGAGAGTGCTGGAGAGGTATATTCATGGGTGATATAAGGTAGCGGCAGACCCTTGAGGTGCCGTGTTGGCGGCGTTGTTGGAGAGACCAAGTGCAGAGCCATTCTGTCGAGGCGATCGTGGAATTATATGGACAAGGACTTCCCCTCTCTGTGTGCGGTATATCTGGCTAATAAGAATATCAGCAGATATTGGCCCTGATATAAGCACAAGCCATGGGGCCGGACGACTGCCGGGTCCAAGGGATACGCTCGTTGAGCCGGGACTATCTACAACCCAAGGACGGCTCGGCTCTGCCACTCATTTTAGGCCTCTCCGATCTAGAATGTGGGCATTCACGGTACGCAGCCATGGCGGGCGTCCGGGGTTGCCGCGGCCCTCTGGGGATGTGCGATCCGTGTTTCTTGGGACCGAGCCACGCTGCTACAATGGTGACGAGGCCTGGCACCGCGCTTGCGTACTCTCGTTAGCCAGGCGGTATCTGGCACCACTCGAGGTTACCATAAACGCCACTTCACCGCCAATTGCCCATACTTGCCCATACCCGTACCCGCCAGACGAGGGAATGCGGACGGCGAGCCTTGATCTCCCCTGCTTCGGCGGGATGAGGATGGGTCACTTCGGCTCTCGGGCTTTGAGTGTGCGGGATCTCGGGTATAACTCCCGAGTGTCATCACCGAGTCTGGCTACCATATCGAACAACCCCGCTCTCCGTCCAAGAGCCTACCACCCGAGAGAGCGGCTTTCATCCCCTTCAGGCGGGCGATGGTGTCCCCTATGGGGCACCGGGACTCTACCGGGTCTATCATACGATGCAACACACTTCGATTACCGTATGCGTGAGAGTAGGAATGGAAGGTCTCTTTCGCCCCTCGGTGCTGGGATCACTGGCGGGAAAGGAGTTGTTTGCTCTAGGTGCTGGAGGAAGGTGCCTCGACGACTCGATGGCTGACTTGGTCAGATCACTCAGGATACTCTACCTACTCCAGGAAGTTGGTCACAGCCTCGGACGTTGTTATGCTGGGAGTGGACTCTGGCTGAATAGCCCATAGATCCAGAAAACCCGACCGCGGCGCACGTCCTAGATGCTTGGAACCATGTCAACCAAGATTGCTATACCCAAAGGCCTCCGTATCCATTTTCCAACGAGGCCCACTCCATACTTCGATTTACCCACGCAACATCCTGGATTCGGATGCGTGGAAGATATCATTCACTAGCACACCGGGTCCTTCTAGGGGAAATATCGTTTGAAATCTGCCAGATCCCGAGACATGGACATCAAACATCAACCTCTGCACGCCGTCGTACCTGTGTTTGGTCCCGGGAGACTGGAAAGGGCTGGTTACAGTACGGCTTCGTCCTTGGGTCTCGGGGCCAGGTGCGATCTGTCGAATCTCACGAAGAGACGTCAAGGATGAGTTTGGTACTGAGGGAAGGACAATCCTACCCTTGTATGGCTCTAGCGGACATCCTCTATCAACCCGGGGCCTACTCATTCTTCTTCGCTGGGTAAGAGTAGTACTTGAAATTCAGTCTCGACCCCTTCCTGTCCCTGCTATCTACAGCGGAATCATCTCCGGCTCCGGGGTAGATATCTCGGCAGAAGCCGCCGGTATCGACATTGGGGAACCGGCGAAATAATGTCCGAGCACGGAAGAACACCGGCGCATTGCCTTGGCTCTTCTCCGTTCATAGCAAGGGGACGGAAGCGCCGCCAACTGGATATACGAGGTGGGCTGTGTCCTTGCATCTTCTCCATGCCGCAATCGCCCCGGAAATCCCGGGACCTGTTAACTGGTTACACAGTTGTGATTATCAAGTCCTTCCCTGGTGGATAACACTACATGTCATCCGTCAGGGCACCTGAGTTCCCCAGTCACACCCAAAAGTTCAATGTTCATGGGGCACAGCCCGGCCTCTTGGAGAATTTTTGGATATTGATGCCCCGGTGACATCTAAACGGAACCCCTACGGCGCAGCAGATCTCTTTGAGGAGCCAGGTCACTTCGATGTGTTGTCGAGTGACATTCTCTCCCGGCCGTTATCTATCCGAGGAGCTCCAAAATCATGACCTTTTGGTGCTCAGCCCGGGAAACAGCCTGCAAGGCGGCCCCCCTCGTTCTGACCTGGACACATACAGGATCGACTAATAATAGCGCCGGTGGACCAACCCCCACGAGTATCGGGCTTCGCGGAGCCCTCTCCCCGGAACCAGTAACGAACACTGCCGTTGTCCAACCCAGCGGCGAACGCCCTCGGAGGCGTCGGGTGCTTCATCGCCCTCCCACAAGCATGGACGCCCTCTCCGCTCCTCGCACAGCCCTAGGAATCTCATTCTTTTGGGGTCCTCGTGTGCCTCTTCCTCGGGCGCGCCGCACCCTTAATTCTGGAATCTCCGGTATCACAAACGTCACCGCCCACGGCATATGCCGCCTGTTCGGCCCCTCCTGCTCTCAGGATAGCCATGCCTCGACCCAACGTACGACGCTTATTGTGAATAAATTAAGAGCATGACCACGTCGACGATTGCACAAGTACATCTTGTGACTATTTTGAGATGCCGCCTAGAACAGCCACCAGGTTTGTTTGCTTCTCGACTGCGATCACATCTTACGGGGAGGGCTCATGGCCGGAGTGGGTGGATTAACGAGGTTTGCAACCGGTTCTGACGCGACTGCTTCTCCATTACCCTGCATAATATTGGGATCAATCACCCCCCTCCCTTCCTCTGGGGGCTGGACTGGGGCTTATTCCAGTCCCATCCGGCTCCTGTGCTATACAGACACCGTCACCATGCATACGGGTAGCAGCCCGGTCGCGAAGAGTAGCATCGGTCCCGGCACGGCTAACATGCCCGCCCCTCACTTGATGACCTCGTGGCGAGAACCCCCGCCTCTTTTGTGTACCCAAGAGATACCTCCCCGCGGGCGCGGGCGCGGAGGCTGCGTTTTGTGTAACGCTCTAGCTGAAAGCCACACGCGTGAGAACGAGGTGTGCGCCTCGTACACGGGCGAGGAATTCCGAGCTCCAGCTATCCCATGTACCTAGGTCAGGTTTGTGGATGGCAGGGGGGCCTGACATGCCGCTGATGGGAATCCGTCATAATCTACAGCCCAAAGCTGTGTGCGCGTTTGGTCCCACTGGCCATCCACAAGTTTATCATGGGGCCATGGGGCAGCCAAGCCCCCAGCGCCGCTTGGAGCACAGCTAATCGTTTCTCCCGACGTGCAGCAGCCCTTGTGACGATCATCGGGATCTGTGGGAAGAACAGGCGCAAAGAGCGTGCAGAGACTCATCGGCGGCAGGGATCTACCCGGCATCAACGGGACGCATGTCCACGTATTCCCTGCATAGCATGGCGTCGGTGTGTCTCACCTTGAGGGCCTCGCATGTTCCTGATGGTCAAGAGACACCGCAAGGTCCAACTCGAAAATGCTCCACCGGGATGACGACTTCCTTGTCAAAGCGCTCGATCAGCCGGAACCAAGCTTCCGCCCTATCTGACACTAGTATTGCGACGTTTGCGCCGTCGCCCGGGGAAACGGGGCGTGATCCTGTATGGGGCGGCGGAGTTGTCTCAGCCCTGCTTGCTTTTTCCTCCTCTCCCGTCTTGCGTTCGGACCTGATTATCAGTTCTGCCAAGCACCACCTGCGGAGGAGGAACCCGGGACAAGAGATGAAGATCCCGAC
The DNA here is from genome assembly GCA_023628835.1 of Sordariomycetes sp. S4602. Taxonomy (NCBI): domain Eukaryota; kingdom Fungi; phylum Ascomycota; class Sordariomycetes; species Sordariomycetes sp. S4602. The sequence continues at coordinate 478,868 of JAMAJV010000014.1, forward strand.
TCGCTGTCATGGCTGAACGATCCACACTGCCTGCACTGATCTTTGCCCGTTCAAGCTGACCGCATGTTAACTGCCCCCGGAGAGAGCGGCATCGGCCCGGAAGCTCTCCGGGTGGCAATGCGGTAACAGTGGCGTCTCTAGGACGTGGGATCATAAGCTCGCGTTCTGGAGAGAAACCTGAAGAGTGGACGAACCCGGAAGTGACAGGCGCAGAGCCCCGCCAATGCATAGACCTCGGCCAGGGGTCAAAGACCGTTGACGTTTCCCGTTGCCAAGGCACTTCCTAAAGTCGAACGAACGTGCTAATCTTTCTAGCCCGTGCGGCTAGACAACTATCGGACTGGATTGTCCATGGTCTACGACAGGACTGACAATGAGCCCGAAGGCGCCGGGCCAAAGAAGTCTTAGTCGTCTACTTCACTAGGCTATACGTTCCGTCTGTTATCTTGTCAGAAAGTATGCTGGTGGCAAAATCTCACCCCCTCCCGAGTTTGAGGATGAGAAACCGAGGAGCTTCCCTTCAGGCACCCGAAAAGACGAGGCCCACTTACACGACACATGGTGTAGCCGAGGGAGCTTGGACGCTCACCAAGAAAGGAAAGAGGCAATTGGTTCTATCTTTCCGAACCTGCGATATACCGGAGAATAAGCACAGATTACGCTCCGAGGGTCGATCCCCTGTTCTCTCCTCCTGGAATGACCCAATCCCGGCACTTTTCTATTACCAGCACGGCCTTCTGGAATCCAAGAACGAACCATATGCTCCAAAAGATTTCTACTCTTCACTTTGTGGCGGCGCCATGGCCCAGGCGATAGCAAGGGAGGTACACATGTGGGTACTGGCTGCTCCCGTCCTTCACTTGGCCATGGTTCCCACCCCGTATCCACACTGGCAGGTCTGCCGGTGATGTAGCGCACCCAGATGGGGTGGCTCCCCGTAGGGCTGGCCGAACCCCGGCCAATGGCATGCTCGGAAGCTGACTCTCCGGCGCCCTATCCCGTCTTTCAGCTCGAGCGCCTTTCGGCAACCAGTGGTCGCGATACGCCCGCGGAAAGTGATGAGGTGTCTCCAGCTGGATCGGGTACAGGGCATGCAAAACAATCTATTCTTGGGCGACCCTGAGGGGAGGGGGAGGGGGAGAATACGAGAATAAATATGCCGTGGGCGAGGTAGCACGCCTTCGTGGGTGCTGGAGTGTCGATCTTCGGGATCTTTCTAGGCCAATAGAAGAGAGGATCAGCTAGTGCAGCTTTCCGTGGTGCGGGTGTGGTGGAACGGGAGCTGCAGGCAAGTGACTCTCGGGGAGGATGTTGCGGCCCTTGGTGGGTGGTCCTGGGGGGAGGGGTGGACTGGGAATCCTGGCCGAGGGACCCCGATGACGTTGAAAGCCCTAAGGCGTTCGCAGCCAGAACGCCTCTGAGGGGGCTGGTTGTAATATTTCCGGTCTAGAGTCTCATCGGCTGCCTCTTTGGTCTTTGGCTTGGACATATGGTCGAGGGCAGCTTCTTCCCAGTACGACGAGGTCTACGTCTCACTTGCTTAGAGCTTTCGTGATTGGCGAGACACCACGGCCAGTAGTGTGGGCCCTGTCTCGGCGGTAGCGGCCGTCCTGGTGTCCACGAGTCCAGGAACATGGCGAGCGAGCCAGCCTGGTTAAATCACGCCAGGAACAGGTGGTGGAGAATTGCCGCTGGCCCCGGTGGCGATGCTGGAATACCACGGCCCGAGATGACTTCACCGACTGGAGCATCGAAGAATGTGAGCTCTGGGTACCTCTGACGGGGTGAGTTGCTTGAAGGCGCAGGGGGGGGTGGGGGCTTCAAACTCGGGGCATCCATGGGGGTCAGATTTACACCGAGGTCAGCTCTGCACCTGTTAGTAGGGCGTATCTTCAGAGTTGGGGACGGAATATGGGTTCCGCTGGCGGATCCATTATTCCCAGCGAGGGTTCGTAAGCTGGAGGATTGAAGAAGCTACGGCCATGTGCCAGACAGCTGTCTCATTGATCCAAGTTCGAGCTCTCCGCGTGCCTTTTTGCTGTTACTGGAGATAACGCACACTTTGCTGCTCAGACCGGCCCGTTCCTGCAGGGGTTCGTCGTAAAAATTGCCACTGAGATAGACATCGTCTTGACGGAAGGAAGAGCCGTAATACGATGTGCCAGCTATGGGCCATGGATGTGTGTTATTGGGACTGGATGCTGCGTAGATTGGCCGGCCCCTGTCCTGTTTCAATTCCTTTGCCAATATAACCGGGCTCCGTTCTCCGGGGCGGGACCATCCGGGTGGAGAGAGCGGTAACCACTGGCAACATAGCGGTCCAACGATATCCAGGGGCGAGGCCAAGCCCGCGAGGTGATGAGGACGGTTACGCGGTTGCTTTGGGTGGATCTCACATTGAGTGCGCCAGAACATTGAACGAGGGCTTCCCGTTATGCTCGGCGTGCGCGTGGGGCTCCCGGCCCGGATTGCGGGGCGGATGAACCGCGCACGGCACCGTGTTCCAGCGGGCCCGCTCCCGGCTTGTTTCCACGTACAACTCCCGCATGTGCAAGCAGCGCGGAGCGAAGTGCGACTCGGGATGAAATCTCCGCCCGATTATCCAAGCGGGTTTCGCCGCACAGATAATCAGACTTGGACGGGGCTCGCCACTGGTGTGTGTGAAGCTGGCACCGGGAGAGCGGAAGGGACGGAGGAAACAAACAAGGTCGAGATGTAAGCCAGCAGGGCCTTTGGGCGATCGAGTTCCATGTAAGCCTGCGGAACGAACGTCCTAACGGCCCCGCCGGAAAAGGGAAGGTTTCTGCGAACCTCTCCCTCCCGAGATCGATCAAGCCCAGAGGTAGCGCCTGCTTCTATTATCGGTACTTCTGCGCCCTTGTACCCCTCCAGACACGGCGTTCCTGCAATTACCCTTGCGCCTGGGAATCCACCGGCAATGCTCTTGCCGTACATGTAGGCTCGTGGCCTTCCCGACTGTTGCAGTGCATTGTGCAACCACGGCTTTTTGGGTCGGGGCTGCCTCGGCTGCCCTGAGAGCCCCACCATGCCAACCCACAAGGCCTTTTCGCGAGGAAGATACAAGTCTTCCGCTAGGTGATATCGAGGCGAGGTATCCAAGCGGCCGATCCAGGACGTATTATACAGGCTATACATGTACTTGCTAGGCCGAGATAGCCGCCCGCGAGGCAAGAGGTTCCTTCAACGTAGTGGACATGAGTGGTGGTTACACTTACGATAAGAGATGCAAGTGGAAGAGAGTAGGTATGGTGGCACAGCTTGGAAGAATGGAATCCTGGGTACGAGAATGACGCGCCCAAGTCATTCTTGCCCTTCCGATCTCATCACAGCTAGCGTACCAGTATGGACCAGCCAGGAACCAGTCGCCACGGTGACCTTGCTGGTCCATGGCAAACTAGTCTTGGGGCAGCTGCCGGTAGTCTCCCACACGTGTTCATCCCCGGGTTCTTCAAGCCTCCGCAAGCAACCAGCGCCCAAGCGCTGAGACTGTTCGTGCGCCGTGCCTTGCACACACTAAGACATGGTCCCAGGCGAACGAGGCGCCCGTTCCTCCAAACCCAAGACTCTGGTAAGCGGCATCTCGGATCAATCCCCAGCTCGCCAGAGCTTTGTCCTCTCTCATTACCCGCATCTCACTTCTGTGTGTGAGACATCAGGCAGTACCCAGGCGGGAGGGCCGCAGACCGCAGAGCTCCTTCCCTCCCTTCCCCGAGCCGCGGGGTGTCATTTCGTGCCAAATCGTGGCCACGCCACCCCCCCACCTTCCTCGACAATTAAACATAGGCTGGGCGTGGCTCTAGCAATAATTCTTCCGACGGCCGAGAAGTGCATGGGTTCATCGTGCGGCGACACCCCCAATCAATTTCGCTGCTCTCGGGGGGCAGACGACTTCAAGTACGATAACGTGGCTGCGCGCGCGCTGAGAAACGTCTTTAGAGCGTCGGTCTGTGGTAGAGTACGGCATCGGATGGGTGTACATATCCTGGAGTGCATTCCATTAAACCCCGCCTTGGGTCTTTAGAGTATACTATCCCGACCGTACGATATGCAATGCTGCTCGGGTCGTTGCTTCCTGTAAATGCTCACCACCTGTCCCAAATATGCAGGAGCATCCACATGCAGCAAGAATAACACAGGTATACCCGAAGCGCCTTCCACAGCTAGGCGCATATGCGTATGATGTTCTTGTGTTAGGAAGGGGCGACGGGTCATCGGCTTCGACTTACTACTGCAAGTTGTCCGTTACTTCCGCCCGCGGACCTTATTCCATGGACCCAGGCTTCCTCCTTCGCGAGCACGAACGAGGGCGGGGGATGGGCATGCCGTCTAGAGCATCCATATGCATATATTGAGTCGGGCTACTGTTGTACCATCTATTCTTGATCTCGGCTTGGCTTGACTTGTGTGATTATGGCTGGCCCTCGCCAACAAACGCCCCTTCCGCTATTCAAGCAGCACAGCATTAAATGCACGCCGTCGGGTCCCATTCCAAATAACCTTCGCATCCGATCCAATTGTTATCTCGCAGGGCTCCTACAGCCGACTCTTCCGCCACAACCTCGAGTCTTGGCTGGGCCGCGGCTGGTCAGCTGGTCAGTTGGATGCGGCGTTGAAGCTCCTGGAATGGCGGTCAGGCCTTGCCGCGAAGAACAAGCCGATGCTGCTGCGGGCGGTGAAGTCTCTCGCTCGTTGCAGGCGATCCAGAATATCAAAAGCAAAGAAACTGCGGTTGATTGTGGGCCAAGAAAGGGACGGAGGGCCCAAAAGGGTAAATGAAGGTCCCCCGCAGAGACACCTGCAGCATAGCGAGGTGGCTCTCAATGGCCCGGGCCCGCTTTTCCGACTCTCAGTCTTCGTGTCTTCTCAAGCGGGCAAGATGCCCACAATTTGCTCCCCATTGCTTCCGCTTCTGCCACTTGGAGCTGATGCGCTTTCCTGCTGTCCTTTCGGTCTAGCTTCTCATTTGCGGTCAAGACGGCTTAACCATTAACACGGCGCCAGAAGGCAGCCCCGAGCAGGCTGATTCCGCGTTTGCTGGTGTTCTCCCCAATCGCCATCTCCTCCAGACACGAGGAATCTGGATCGCACACCCTTCCCGGTTTATCCTTACATGCACACGCCCCTAACCCCGCGGTCCTCCATGGGCTACGTGGGGTCCTGTTTCGAGTTCCTGACATGGCTACAAGGACAGTGTAGAGGCCGGTGACATCGCCAAGGTGCGCCGCTCCATCAGACCAAACCACGGTTGATTCTTCGGTCACTCCATCCCATATTGGCAATGGGTAGCGCTTTTTGGACGCTGACACCTCTCATCTCTCTTTCATGATCCTTCCGTCCACAAGTCCCTTCCACCTATGTCGCCGAAAGTTCGGCGCTCGGGCATCTTAGCGCCGAAGACAATCTCGGAAGTTGGCTAAGACGGGCCGGGCCCACTTTGCTTGGCTCTCAGCGCAGAGATCCGACTAGACATGGTAGAAACAACGCGATGGCTCTCACCAGGTTGGTCTAGATGGATGTGCGTCGTCCCCTTCCCAGGTATTGAGTCACCTCAGCGGCACCCATGGAACAGGCCCGTGCCTCGATGGGGCTTTTTTGAGAGCGTACCCCTGCTTGTCCCTCCCCTCTACACTGGAAGATGTGTTACTCTACACATATTACTGGATGATGCGAGTGTATCGCGGCTGAGCGCTCCACGAGGAAGCACCTGGACCGTAGTAGTCGGCTCGGCGTGGCTTCTCCGCTGTCTTGGAAAGTCGTCTGACCGCATCATTGCCTACTCCATCAACTCTTGCTATGAACACTGCCCTCCAGTCCCAAGTCGCAGACGCCATCGGCTGTCCCATACAGGCGCCCCACCCTTTGTACCAGAACTGTGTACTCGGATACATTGAGCCATGGGGGCGGCAGCTGCGGCGGGACACGAGGCTTGGAGCTTGGTAGTTCATATGTCTCCCAGGTCAATACTTCTCTTGATCCCTAAATAGGCTCATGCCCGCTCGTTTTCGTACGTCCCGTCCCTTGTTCTCTCTTATACAGGCCCACCCGCATTTACTGCTCTCAAGGCGCGCGGAACATCGGGACATATTAATGTACGCCCTACCCTCGCAGCCGCCAATTTCTTTCTCCCGAGGCCGCATCTAATAGAAGGGTATTTGTGGCTGCTCGCCTATCACTCCGTTTACTTTCTTTACTTCCAGCTGCCCTCCCTTCGGAGAACCTCTCTCCTACAACCCACCTGTTACCACAACCTTGCCGTCTGAAGGGAGAATACTACTTCATACCAAGAACCCCACGATCTTGCTGCTCATCAACGTTGTTTTCCGGTTCTCGCCGACTACTAGCCCGCACGTCATACTTCGACTCGCACCCGAGACCGGGAAAATCAGTTTGGACGTGCCTCCAAGCTTCAACAGGGTCAATACTAGTCACCTTCACGATGGTCGTCTTTTGTGCATACTGCGGAAAGTCCTTCACAAGGAAAGAACATTTGGAGAGGCATATTCCGAGCCGTTAGTATAGCCATACCCCCAATCCGCTAACATCTCCACCTTGAATGCCAACGTTGACTTACACGGTGAAGACACGAATGTAAAGCCTCACAGGTGCAGCGCCTGTCAACTCTCTTTTGCCCGGAGGTAAGTGTGGCTCACACCATCAAATCCCGAGTAAGCGTTCAATTCTAATACCTTTGGGAACACAGAGACTTGCTACAGCGCCATCATTCAACCTACCACGAAGCTCGAGACCCGATGGAGCCGCTTCCAGGAGGTGTTCCTACGGTGGCGGGGAGAACGCCGATTGCCTGCCAAAACTGCGCCAACGCCAAGACAGGATGTGACAAGAGGGTTCCATGTGCTCGTTGCGCGGAGAAGAACCTGCCTTGCGCTGCTCGGTTTGCTCGCCGGTCTTCGAAAGCTGCTGTCCGAGCGGCCCAGGCGAGCGCCGCCTTTAGCAATGGAGTCATGCCGCCCCCATCTTCACAGCAACCTCAACCCATGGTGCCGCCAGTAGCGTTCATGGACATCGACTCGGGAATGGTCAAGCCAAACACCCCTGCCAATCATTCTCCCCCGTTGGGATCTCCCATAGGGACGATTGATCCGAGGATGACGGATGGCTTACACAGGCTACCGCACCACAGCCCTGAGCAGTTCAGCTCATCACCTGGAAACAGAATGGATGGCATGGACGACTCAATGCCCCTTGGGAGCGAATTCGTCACGTCAGATGGGGGATATCAAGATCTTTTGGTATGGCCCGAGTATCCACTTGAGCTGGACATGTATGCGAGCCAGATGCAACTTGTCAACACGCCCCTCCCGAGTTCCTTTGCCGAGCTGAACGACATGTTCTCTGGGTCGGAGCCCATGACGTCGTCGTCATCCAGAGGCTCAATCCATACGAGCAGCACAAGCATCTTGTCTTCGGGCGAGTATGAAAGCATGCTGAAGCCAATGGAGCCTCCGCCTACCACGACCATGGTCGACGGCATGATACCCGAGTTCGACGTTGTTATTGCGGCGGAATCAGCTTGGCCGCTAGCGCGATGTAACCCGCCAATCTTCTCAGGTGCGTGCCCTCGGACTGCCATAGTGCACCTCGAGTGCCTTGAGCAGAAGTCCAAGGAGGAGGGCACCTGGACCTCCCTTGGGAAATACCTTGAGCAGGTTGATTGGGACGCAGCCGACCTCGCCTCCGTCGTGCCAATGACACCAGGAACCCGCGACAAAATGCTCGCCATCACTCAGTCATTTCTGCACAAAGCCCTTGATATACATCGCTGCGGGATCAATGGTGGCTTCCCTAAAAGCGGCTTTCCGAGCCCCGGGAACTTTAACTTCCTGGTCTTGCCCCCAACCGAGATGTTGGAGTACTTCCTCCGGAGCTACGTCCGCAGCCTTTCCAGCTACTTCAACCTGTTGATTGGTGGCTGCGTTGACCCTAACGAGATGCTCATCAACAACCAAGCGTCAACCCTCTTGGTTCTTTTGATGATCGCTCAGGGCGCCTCGGCTGTTCCTATGCCGGAGGCGCGATACCTCGCTGCCGGCCTGACGGAGACGTGCCGCATCTCCTTGTTCGACGTCATTGAGAAGAACGTGGAGTTTTCGGCAGACCCTGTAGCACTTCGGTGCGCTCTGTTGTTTACTATCCTGGGTGCGTGGAGTGGCGATAAGTGGCTAATGGACATCGCCATGGGGCAGCGCGGAATGTACCTTGCTGTAAGTGGACTTCAAGCTGGAGGGCTTGGGAAAGAGACCTGATGCTAACCTCGATCTCACCACACAGATGCTCAAGCATGCCGGCATGCTGGAGCCCCAGGCGCCGATAGTCCCCAATATTGACGGATCTGCGGCCCCAGAGCTGCGATGGCGGACTTGGTTGCACCAAGAGCTTCAATACAGGTAAGCGCATTGCGCATCTGATAAAGCCAGCATTGTTTTAGCTAACACGGACCAAGGCTTGTTTATAACTGGGTCATGGTGGACCAGGAGCTCGCCCTCTTCCATGACACCGCCCCAATGCTGGCAATTTCAGACCTGAAATGTCCCCTTCCCGGACCCGACGCCCTCTGGATGGCGACCAGTGTTGAAGAGTGGTCGACAAACGCGCAGAAACTCTACGGGTGCAGCAACACTGTCAACCCTCAGATGTTGTCCACGCCGCCCGTCTCACACTCACTATGCGACCTGTTCCAGGACTTCCTACACGACAGTCTAGGTCGGAGACAAACAGCCCTCACACCTATGCAGCTGCGCCTTCTGCTCCACCCCCTCCAGTCCCTCCTCTGCCACCTCCGCCAAATGCTCTCATGCTTCTCCGACATCCTCTCTGCCCGATGCTCCCCTTCCCGCTCAGTCACCAAAGCAAGCACGCAACTCCGCCTCGAGGAAGTTCAGGCGCTCCTCCAAAAGTGGTACGAGCTCTCCATGGCGCTCCACAAGGCCAACCCTGGCTGTTACATTACGCGCTGCAATCTGGTTCTGTACCACCTCATCTCGTTGAACGCCGTTGCCAACTTCCCCGAGATCGAGCGGCTCGCCCGCCGCGAAGCCTTCGACGGCTCATATTGGGACCTTGCCGTGAGGCACAAGCGCTGCGTTTCTAACAGGGAGGAGTCAGTGTTCCACTCGGGGCAGGTCATGAGGCTCGTGCGCTCCATGTCGCCCGCACGCAGACCCAGCTGGTGGTCTGCTGCTATCTACAGGGCTACCCTAATCCTGTGGGTTGACAGCATCAGCCAGCTGGACCCGAACTTCCAGAAGGGCATCGAGGCTTCACCCATGCCCGCCCCGCGGTCATCTCCTTCGAAGAACGAGAACGCTGCGGCTTCCTCGGGCACTGGTGGAGGGAGTCCCACCTCCGGCGGTGGAGAACCGGTGGCAATCGATCAAGTCACCCCAGAGGACCCCTCCATCATTGCGTACCTCTGGTCTGGAGACGGCGTGGCGGTGTTGACCAGGCCTGACAGAACGACCGTCGGGATTGATAAGCCTGCCAACGTGATCTCCTACGGCGTCATGGCTATCGAAGAGGGCATGAGCACACGCATTGGCGATGGTATCAAGCGGAAGCTTGTCACCTTGGGTAATCACTGGAATGTTGACGGATTGGGCCCCGTATCCGTGTAGGTGCATTGTATTTTCTCTCTATAAGGGTTTTCTGGATGCTGTCTGGTCATACCCTCAGTTCATAATCCTTTTCCTTTTTATTCTCGATTTCCTTCGGAGCTGGGGTTTTACTTTGGGAGGAAAAGTCTGGGACTGGGTGTCTTGGAAAGGAGGAATGAGCTCCACTGGTATACTTTCTTTTGGTTACTGGCGTTGGTGAAGGGGGAATCTTACGGACAATGGGGGTTTATACTGGAGGTGAAGGGATTGGCCTCAAGGGACTAACTACCCTTAATCGAGATACCACTATTCTATAAACACGTAATGGAATATACTTGCAGCACAAATGGTCCTGCAATTATCTGGTGTAGACTGCTCCACGGTACCGAAGGGATTACAGGGGATTAGCTTGAGCAGGAACTTGCCTCTACTTGCCTTCTCCCATCCCATACCAAGGAGTGTGAAGCTCTAATCTGTCATTGGTATTATGCATACTACCTTCACGCTTCCAGTCCCAGGGGCCAACAAAGCCCCCCTCCGATAGAATATGATTGATCATAAGGCGCCTGCCACCCTGTTGGCAAGAAAGATAAAACAGGCCCGAAGGCCCGAAGGGAAGGAAGAAGGGTGTATAAGAGACTGTGCCTGGGGTCCTGGGAACATGTCGTGACATGCATAGGGACACCCCGGAGGTTTGTTCCTTAGATTCCGGAGCCGGGCGCATTGGTGGTGTGAAAGAAAAACAGCTCTACATATTCCCACAGACTTGAGCTGGAAGGACTGTGCCCGTGGTTCTGATGAGGGCGAGGATAAACTCCCCGAGGATCCGAAGATGGTGGCGAGAGATAAACGCCCTGCTGCGGATAAAATAGCCGGGAAGCACACTCCCCCGGTGCAAGGAGCCGCCGTTTCCTTACCAACATTGATCGAGCATCCTCTCCTTACATGCGGGGGTTGAAACTCCAGAGCCTTTATCACGATCCACGCCCACGGACGTCTCTCTAATGGCTCCAGGGGAAGGGGTATACGTAGAGCGGCAGCCCTGATGGTGGTGGGGTGGCCCAGAATAAGCTCACAGCGGCATGAGCCGGGCACTATCCCGCAAACAACGGCACGCGGCCGGCGATAATAGGGGTGGGCCACGGCATAGGAGGCTGAAATTAAGAGAGCTGTTACCTGCCCGCTCTGAGGTGAGATGAGAGCTCTGTGATTGCCCACACCTCGTCTCTTGCGCGGGATGTAACTCTAGCGGGAATGGTGGCGGATGCTATTGGTTTCACGAGACGCGGGAAGGATTGAAGAAATGATTAGTATTTCAGATGCGGCTTGGAGCCGGCCAGGCCGACGAGGTGGTGTAGTGATCAACGTCGCGTAACGCGCGCATATATGGGCGGCATACGTCTCGCATTTAGGCCTCGCTAATCCGGCTTGCTCCTCGGCCTGGTTGGATTTTAGTACTGTTTCCAACAAACCCTGGATGGGCCTGGAGGACTCGGACCGGGTCCGGAGGCTTGTCACGGCGTCCATCCGACTTCGTGGGCAGAACGCTTCGATCTCCCGCCTTCCGTAGTGTCAACTCGACCAAGCCACGTACTCGGGGCCCCCTTTTTCTCTTCGCAGCGTTCGCGTTCGGTGGCCTCACACACTGCGTGTGCCAAGGACAACCTCGAGGTTCGCACGCCGTGTTTCCGCCCGAGGCGCCCTATCCGGGTCACATATAGGTACAACGGCAGCATGGTACCCATGTTTCGGCGAGCTATCCGAGCGAGAAGCCTGGATGTAACAGGGCGTGGGCGACCCACCTAGGAACAACTATGCGGGGAACCCCAGGACCGGGGACCTAACAAATGATTAGATGATCCGTCCCCAGTCTCCAGTATCACGCTTACCATCCCGTTCTACCCGTTGAGCTTATGCTGACCTCGCTCCAGCGGCCAAACAATACCCCCTTTGGCACGGCCCATAACCCTACACAAAGAGGTTTGCTGTCGGATAATAGAGTATAATATCGGGACCGCGGGAGGGTCTTGAACAGTCGCGCTCTGGGAAGAGCACTTGGGGCTACGGTCAGAAATTGGGTAAGAAATGAGGGTTGCGAGGATCGAGCGGGGAAGCATCCCGCCACGGTTCTATCACCTGGGCCGTCTGTCCATCGTCAGGCTCAGATGCCCCAGGCCGTCTCTATCGGGGGTCATGTAATCCTATGTCAGCAGGATATGTGATGCTGCGTCTTTGAAGGTTGCCTGTGGCGCACGGCAGATATATTAAGAGGGAATGTGGGAAACAATATTGGCTCTGTGTCATCAAGGCCGATATTGACAGGAGAGCTGACCGGCGTTAGTGTGCGACTTGGCGTAAGGGAGGATTCGCACATATAGGTATCGCAAATCTGTAAGAAGGCACCGATGCCAAGGTGTCGGGAGAGCCGTGTCCCGTACGGTTCACGCCTCGGGGTGATCGAAGGGCAAGGGCTCTGTGGGATGGAGCGGGACGCCAGGGCGCTTCTCTTGGGCGTGTGGAGGAGTGGCGGGGGGAGTTTCGGGCCGGAAACGTGGTGCAGACTCCGCGGGGCCATTCGCATCTCCTGAGACGGGCTTCTAGCTATCATCTCGGATCTTGAGGGGTGGTGGTGATGAGAACGGGGAGGCGTGACGATCGGAGATTTCTCTCTAGGCCAGAGCCAAGATTAGATCCCATGGCAAGGGTAAATCGAGATTAGCATCGAACTACTGGCTACGCGGGTGGAGTAGCTGTAGAGTTGACAAAGGGAGCGCCCGGGTTTTGTTCAGCCTAAAGCTCCGGGCGATTCCCCGGGACGGGCGTCTGTATAAGGCCAGCCAATATTGACGCGGGCTTGCCAGCGGCATAAATGATGCGGGTCGGGGCTGGGTTGGCCCAACGGAGAGTTTCATGTCTCCACGCCGAGGCTGGTGGTTCAGTAGCGCGGATGGGGTTCTCAGTTTGGGTTTCTTGATAATTACAGGACGAACATGATACTTGACTTGTTGGGGGCATCACGTGCCAGCCCTTGCTCGGTGCGAGGCCCAGCACGTGGGGCCGGCCAGTGCTGCCCTGGCCACTACCTAACAAATCACAACAGCCCTGTGTCCGAATCCGGCAACCACCTGGAGTAAGCGGCTCTTGCCCGCCAACCTAATTTCGACGTCGCCGTGCGAGCGACACGCAGCTGCCTGGAGAGAGGACACCCGCAAACCCAAAGCCCTTGTCACGAGGGAATTGAGAGAGCGAATGACTAACACAATGCTGACTACTTCATCAGAATTCCAGGGTGCTTATCTTGGGGCCGGCGCAGGCAGCGGCACAGCTGGCACGAGACATTTGGACCCTGTCGGAGGTCCGGTGGGGAAGACACGCCAAGAAACACCGCAGACCCTTGAGGGCCGCGTTGTCGGGCTCCACCCAGGCGCGGGCCGGAGATTCGCTGCCATAGCCTCTCTGGCCTTTCCCCAGCCTCCGAAGCCACCGTCCGCCTCGTACTCCGCCCGTCCCCTGCCCACCAACGGCGCTGGGACGGCCGTGTCTAGCATGTCGGCACTCGGGCTCGTCTCAAGATCTGGGTCCTTTCGTGGGCTGGGAAAGGGAGATCTCGAGTTCGGGCTGGTCGAAGACCAAGACAAATGAGGCCCTCATTCCTCTTGGGTCTCTGGGTTGTCATGGGCGATGATGGGAACCTGCGGACGGTGGCCCGGACCCGTCGACTCGGCTATGAACAGGTCCTTCCGGACTCGCGTTGGTGGCTAGAGCTCGAGACTCCGGTCCGTCCTCGGGGCCCGAAACAATACCCCAACACCGACATCCGCCACTGCGGACATGGGTGCCAGAATGTCCGATATATAAACATGTTCTATCCATCGTGTCCTTACCGTTCTATCTCCACCAGCATCACCCTCAGTCCTCCTGACAGCAAGCGCCCCTTTTCATCTTCAACTCTCGACTTTGTTACGCAGTTTTAAGCTTCTCTTCAGACAAATACCATCCGAAATGGCTCCCGCGGCGACCACCAACCCCCTCGAGCAGGTCATCAACCAGGCCGCCTCCTTCGGCGCCTCCACCCCGGCGGCCATGGACGGCCCCGCTGACCCCGCCCGCCCCTTTGCTGGCAAGGTCGCCGTCATCACCGGTTCCGGTCGCGGTATTGGCAAGGGCATCGCCCTCGAGCTCGGCAAGCGCGGCTGCAACGTGGTTGTCAACTACGGTAGCAGCGCCAAGGCTGCCGAGGAGGTTGTCAAGGAGCTCAAGTCCTACGGCACCGACCCCATCGCCCTGCAGGCCGACATCAGCCGCCCCGAGGAGGTCGCCAAGCTGTTCGAGCGCGTGATGGAGCACTACGGCCACATCGAGTTTGTGGTGTCCAACTCGGGCATGGAGGTGTGGTGCCCCGAGACGGACGTCACCACCGAGCTCTTCGACAAGGTCTTCAACCTCAACTGCAGGGGCCAGTTCTTCGTGGCGCAGCAGGGACTCAAGTACTGCTCGCGCGGCGGACGCATCTTCCTCACCTCGTCGGTGGCGGCGGCCCTCACCGGCATCCACAACCACGCGCTCTACGCCGGCTCCAAGGCCGCCGTTGAGGGCTTCACGCGCGCCTTCTCGGTCGACTGCGGCGAGAAGGGCGTCACCGTCAACGCCATCGCCCCCGGCGGTGTGAAGACGGATATGTACGACGAGAACTCGTGGCACTACGTGCCCGGCGGTTTCAAGGGCATGTCGATGGATATCATCGACGAGGGCCTCGCCAAGATGTGCCCCCTCAAGCGTGTTGGCTACCCCGCCGACATCGGCAAGGCTGTCTCGACTCTTTGCATGGCGGAGAGCGAGTGGATCAACGGTAAGCTCTCGTCCTCCCCGGCCACCCGCTCCAAAGTCGTGGTAAAATGGGCAGAATTAACTGACGAACTCTCACTTAGGCCAAATCATCAAGCTCACTGGTGGATCCGCCACCTAAGCTCTTGCATACAGTGAAATGGGGGTGAAGTAGACGAGCGGTCAAGCTTTGGGGGCCACGTTTCCTGTTCCGATGCTGTGGTTTTGCTTTTTGTGTAAGGGAGAGGGTTTTGCTCATACGTGGTCGGAGAACTGCAGATGGATATTTAGCACGGCGACACACGCAATACACGGCCGATGGCGCTCTTGGAATGTTGTGATATTTTTTCTGTGATACGCTGGGTACTGAGGTTCATCTTCCAGCACAACCGTGACCAGGCCCTGGATTGCTTCGATGGCAACAGCGAATATAGCAAGTCTCCATCGCCCAGCACCGGCCACGGACTGAACTAAACCCGGTAGAATCAGTGTTGGCCAGATGTTTTGAGAACTCTATATAACCGCCCATGGATCTATGCCCGCATAGCAGTAACGTGTCGGATTAACCTTCTTAGCCCTCTTCTTCTTCTTAACCTTCTTAACCTTCTTCTTCTTCTTCTTTGAAAGCGAGCTATAATAGCCGATGCTCAAAACTTATGGCCTCCGGGATCGATATACCGCATTACGACGGCGTACGAGTACCATGAATCTCACGACTAGCAGGGCAATACGGATGATTTAGAGTTCCATTGCCAGACCACCTCGAAAGGATTTCTTTCCCTTCCAATAACTCGGCCCAATCCGTTCTTGACCCGCTTATTGGCCTCGGCACCTGACCCGAGGCCCCTTGAAATGAAAGGAGCATAGTCTTGTATATACCGAGACGTCTCCACTTCTCCTAGCGAGGAAACATCCCGGATGCGGGCGAGACGTCCGGAAAGAGAAGAACGCGGGACGTCGCCCCGCGCACTGGAGATAATCTATGAATAGCAGTTGCCCGGCCGCAGGGCGGATATGAAAGCGCGGTTTACACCCAAGTAGTCCCCGTGAGGCATGAGCATTTGTTGAGGAGCCAAGAAATTCCGCCAAGCTGTGTCTCTCGCACGAGTGGCCGAACGAACGGGGCCGTCCTATACATCCGGATGCATGTGTACGTCAACCAAAACCTTCACAGCTCTGGGCTGTGGCCTGTGGGCAAGGGCGCGCAATGGCACCGTGGCAGCGCAGAATACCAGTACGACAGCGGATCGCGCCGTGGAACCATAACCTTCATACAGAGTAGCACCTTCGAGACCTGGGATTGTAGAGGGCCACTTCGATGTATCAGGCCCTCGACCTACAACCGCGAGAAGGGTCAAATCCCGGCCGCGGCGGGAAGACTGGGGGCAATAGCCTTAGTAGATGGCAGAGAAACATCGCCGAGGTCTCTTTAACCCGGAAACTGGCCATGCCAATTCCCCCCTGCCTTTTTTCTTTTGTTTTTGTTCTGACCCCCGCAAGGTGATTATGCCATGGCGGCTCGTAAATGACCGCGTATATTGCTGCCGCAACGCAATTGGGTGAAGCGTGATTATGCAAGACGCGGCACAGATGGGATCCTGTAGCCAAGCCCAATCATCCTCGGAACACAACCAATACGAGGGCTAGGAGAGGAGAGTCGAGAGAGGTCGTTGCGCCCTTCGGCTCGCGGCTGCCGTCTTGGCCTATGTCGCCTCGGAAGGGAGGGCAGGGCGGGGAGTAGGGAACTCACTTGCGGCCGTGGAAGGGCAGACAATAATAGATAGATAGCAGAGAGTAGAACAGCGGCACAGCTCGGACGATGGCGGCGCCCAGCGCAACATACGCCAGCGCCGGCTGTCCCGCCCAGGCGGTTGTGGGGTTACAGGGGCCGTACAGCTGGGGTGGCCCATGGCAGGGATCCCCTGTCGGCGGGCCCGCCCAGCGTCACAGTGGCCCTGTCGCCTGTGCTTTGTGCTCCGCTGCACGGGCCACACTGCCATGAACTTCATGTATGTCATTACTACATGTACGTAGTAGGTAAACCGGCTCAAGGAAAATCCTCAACAGCAGGAGGACTCTTGCCCGGCGCGAGAGCTCAGCGCCCTCCCAGCGGATGACTGTCTCCCACACAGATACCGTTGCCGCGAGACACCCGCCAGGGCTGTGCAATTCAAACAATGGAGCCGGGCGATGCCGCGCAGATTATCCGCATCCGAGTCGGCCGTCTCCCCCGGATACGGGGATTGTTCGCGCCGGATCACCGCTTACACCGGCCACTTATCACACACACATATGCTCGTCAGAAGTTTAGCCAGGCACTCCCTGTCTGAAAACGGCGCGAAGAAAGTCCGGTTCCGCCCCTGGGCTTATATTAGTCTGCCAATATGCGTGCTTAACCGGACCTGAATAACAGACAATCCGAGCTGGTCCAGGGCTATCCGGCTTCCCAGCCCGGGCATTCTTTTACCTCCCGACGCGTCTGCCGACCGCGAGGGTCCCGCCCCCGAGATGTCTGCTCGCCTAATGGACGTCCCGCCTCGTATTCCCTTCCGAGCCCGAGTCCTCTGTTCGCATCGCGATATTGCCTGCAGCCCGCCCGGTGACCGGCATCCCCCTCCAGCTAGCAGGGGGATCCCTGCGAGGGCGCGGCTCCGGCACCCGCCGACCAGGTCCGCGTTCTCCGTGTTCTCCACTCCACTCACCGGGACACAGCTCGCATGTACGAGGCGCCAGTAATATCGTGCCATATGCAGATGCGAGTTGCTGCGAGGGACCCCCAAACGTATCATGTGCCAGTCCGCCCGGTAATATGCAGCAGTTGCGAGAGCCCATTCTAATTTTGGCATCGTGGACAGGTGCCGGGGGCGCTGTTGTAGCACACTCGGCCCACCCGGGTCGCCACCCGACAGATGCCGCTGCAGACCCAGCTCCTCTTTCGTGCATGGCGCTCTCAACTGTTGCCTCCCTTGGAAGAAAGCACGTCCAGCCTGCAACTACCGCGTTGTTCCCCCACGGACACCAGGTTGCGCCAAGGAGTGAGAAGTAAGAGTCCGCAATAAACCACATTTAAACATTATCGTATCTTTCATGCAGCAATCGAAAACACCGTGCCAAGAGCCAATAGTCAAACAGCCGAGCCGGATTATACCCCCACCGCATCAGTTATACCATGCCGCCTGCATCTTCTTGACAGCCTCCATCGTGGCCCCCAATGTCCGGCCGACGTGCCCCACCAGAGCCCGGTTGACATCGGCATCGTCTGAGAGTTCCGTGCAAACGTCATGAAACAGGGAGCAAACCTCCCGCAGCCTTTCCATCTCCCGAGAGATGATCTCTGGTTGTTGGTTCCTGGAACCTGAATTGCGTCTCTGAAAAGACCTAGGGAACGAGTCCCTCGGCCCCGCGTCGTTCGCGCCGTCCAGATGCATTTGCGCAGCCGTCTTGTACATCCCCGCTGTCTTGCTCAGGATTGTCGCCATCAACATGACTGTTGTGGGTATCCCGGATCGGTTCGTGCAGCCAGGGCAGGATAGGAGCGCTGCACAGGACTCGACGGCCTTTCTGTTGAGAAACAGAGTTGTATCAAGTGAGGAAACCAAAACCCCGTTGTGCAAGTCGTGGAGCGCCTGCAGGCAGGAATTAAAGCAGCCGCAGGCGTGGTCGGGCGCCGTGCCCGTGGGGCGCTGAGTGCGATGTGGTGTGTTTGGTGTGCCAGCTGGACTCGGAAAGTAGCTAGATCCCATGCTCACTGGCGATGAGCTGGCGTCGAATAGTTGAGTTCCGTGGGGGGATCCGTTTGCCAGTGCCGCCCACGGTGACGCCGATGGCCCGCCACTGGCGAACGAAAAAGCCATGTTTCCCTGTCCCGCCTGGACCCTGTCCACGAACGGCAACGCTTGCATTTCCGCTTCCGCAATCCAGGGCGCCATATCCATGCCATACGCCGCCATCCCCGTGTTGCGCATATTGTCGTCGAGACCGCACATCGTAGTCTCATGAAAAGCAGGGGAATGCTGACTTATGGATGGGCTTAGATTTGGTGGCGTGTCCCACCCAGTCCCAAGCCTGTATAGCTCCATGGGTGTCATGTAGCTCTGGTACATGGCGTGGGCATCGTCCGAAAGACCTGCCGTACTCGGCGAGAACGGTCCATTTTGTCGGGCGGAGCTGTGAGAGTCCATCCTCGGTTTTCCCGCCCGACTAGAGGGGGAGTACCGACATTCCAGCCCACATGCTAAGCATCTGGAGCATATGGGTCTCGCCTTGGAGCATTTGACCTTTGCAGTGAAGCATCCGTCGCACGATGCCCGGAGGCGCGGTTGGCGTGGCTTGGAGCTTGAGTGCGCGTTTGCCATGGCGTCTGGTCGGGCTGTCCTAGGCTTTGAAGAAAGCGGAGGAGTGGGATAGGTCTGTCGGAAGTAGCTGGAGTGGATCGGTGCAGAAGGTGAGAGGTGGCAAACCACAGGCGTGATGGAGAGCGATAACATTGACGGCATATATATACCACAAGGTAGAAGAATAATACGCACTAGTACCCCTAACGCAGGAACCGACAAAGTAGTGGAACGAGGGCGAGGAAAATAGACACTCGGATTCCATGTGGGAGGTGGTAATAAGGCTAATTAACCAATACAGGAGCTGGACGCGGGATGTGTAGGGGTCACCAGCCAGAAATGGATGCTCGGAGCGGAAGCGGCTGCATTGTCTGGTAGCGTATAGGGTCGAATGGAATAATACGGAACCGTGGGGCAAAGAAACTCACACAAGACATGGGACGGATTCGACAGGATATCTCAAAGTGGCAGAGAGAGGCCGGATAAAAGCACGAGGTGGGAAGGCATAATCCGCGTTCCTGAATTTCGGCCCGGAGCCCAGGATTTTCTGAAGGAGACAGCTGCATCGTCTTCCATCGGCGTGGCTGTCCCTGGCTTGCTCGAGTTCGGCCCTCGAGGGGCGCTAAAGTTGTGATCTCGCATCGTTCGTGTGCTCCACGACTTGGGAGCTATAAAATCGGTCTCGCCACCGCCTATCTCGCGCTGGGTCCAGTGCGGAGCTGCGGTATCCTGGGAAACGTTGGCGACGTGTGGTGTGCACTCGGCTTGTTGGGCTTGGGTTATGCTGCAAAGGATCTCGTGTTCAGCCCCGGCGGCCGCGACTGTTCACAGCCCGTCCCCGGCTTATTCGCCGGCATTGGGCGGTTAGTAGCGAGCGAGCCCCTTGAAGCTCCGGCATGTCGCACCGAGCAGCGCACTCTGCAAGTCGCTGGGCCCAGCCGCGACGCGAACCGGGCACTAGGCCTTTCGTGTTGATCAAGGGCGACAGCACGGGGGACTGAGGAAGCGGGGTGTTTGGATGAGAAAACGAGCGACGTTGAAAAGCCCTCGACCCATTGGCAGAGGCAATCCGATGGCGGAGCGCTGGCCGGAATGCGTCCAGCGAGCGCGGGGGGGATTTGTGAGAATTGTTGTGGACGTCAGAGTCTTTCCTGTTAAAAATACTTGATACTTCCGTGACATGTAAGTCGATACCGCCTGCCCCCCACCGCGGATGGTGCGTCGTCGCTCCTTCCCAGGATTCAAAACCCGCTGGCGTTCCTGCAGCCACGCAGCTTGTACCAAGGTACCCCGGAATTTTGTTGAGCTGAAGTAGAGATAATGGATTCTGGGTACCGATGTATGCGACCAAAGCACGTGGCACCGGGTGATGTGGGTGATGGGCGCGTCTTGGTCTTGGCCAAATATTGTCTTGTGCTTGTATAGGTTGGCCTTCCTGCCGTCCCGGATGAAGACGCTCCGTCGCGTGCAGCATCACTGACAAAGGCCAAACGGCTTCCTGCAGATTCCCGGCGGTGAGCCTTCAATTTGGACTCATTTTCCACATACATATACGAGAACGCCACCACACGGAAGATCCCAACGCCGCCAGAATCAGCCGTGGACAGCGGTCAGCGCGCTCTTCGTTTTCTATTGACCGGCGAGAAGGCCGGCTTGTTCGTAGTCGACCACACCGAGTCTAATGGTTGCGAATTTGGGGCGGAGTACCCCATAATACGTACAGTACTCATGCTGACTCTAGGTCGGCCCAAGCAAGCGAGGACAAGAGGACAACATAACAACATCAACATTCTGGGGCTCGGTTCTCCCGGTTCCGCCCCCAAACTTTCGCGAGGGAACTACCCCTGTGGTTTTCAAGTTTTGTATGCAAGTATACAAGAGAGCAGCTGCCGGAGAACAGTTCTGAGCTCGTGAACACATACATACATACATACGTACATACAAGGCAAAGCAGCCCTAGCCGCCATCATTCCAAGAATGCGGATACGGATTCAGAGCCCACCTGGACAGTGGCCGACGAAAATAACTCTCTCGCGCCGCCCTCAACCGCTGTATCCGGCACACCGGAAGCAACATCGCACGCTTGGCGCCGAAGCAGGCTAGGACTGCCAGCCGCGCTCACGGGAGAGCTCGTACCACCAGTTGCGGAACATCCAGCCGTCGAAGTCGGTGATTTCGCCCGCAGAGCCCGCAAGCATGATGAAGCTCTCGATGCCCGTGGGAGTCCAGTCTGCACTTGCAAAGTTAGCAAGAATTCCTGACAAGGTCTAGCTTTTACTATTCTTTTATTCGGAGGGGATGGAAGACAATGTATCTGGGTCGTACCGTAGACTACCGGAGCCGTCAGCGTTATTCAACGACTACATCTACTTTCAACAGAGACAGGACGGGGTTCCCAGAAGTTACAGTCGTCGAGGCCGTGTGTATGGCCGATTTCGTGCAGCAGGATCTGGATGTTCTCCAGGTCCAAGCTCTGCAGGAGATACTCCGACCCGATCCTCTGGCCCCAGTCACCGCCCGCGCCGCCGCCCATTGCGTCCGTCAGCCACAGCGAGTTGTCGTAGTGCCGCTCCGCGCCGCCCGCGCACCCGCTGTAGTCGTTGTCCTGGTGGAAGAGGCGCCCGCACGCCTCGGCGCACTGCGGGATGCCCTCGGCGTCCACGTCGGTGTACACGTCGATGCCGTCCGTCGAGCCCTCGAGGAGGGACTCGTCCTTGACCGCCCAGCCAACCACCGAGACCGACACCTCCTGGAACGGGAAGTTGTCGAAGCCGTAGGCCCACTCGAACCAGCGCTGGTATTGCTCGTGGAGGACAGAGGCAATCCTGGTGCGCTGGTCCTCAGTGACCGAAGTGTCGGATTCCCACCTCACACAGACGTTGACGTTGCTGGTACGCAGACCGGCATTTCTCAGTTCATGTCCTTCATTTCTATTGTAACCGAATGAGTGGGCAAGGGTGGGAGCTTACCCTTCGTTATCGAAGAGCTGGTCCCAGCCGTAGTTCTTGAACCCGAACAGGCCGTCGGTGTAAGTGTCAACGCAGTGGTCCCAGACCTCCTGCAGCGGCGACGCGAGGTTGGACGGAGGCTCCCATCCAGACTGGCGCTTCGTGGGGTGGTTCCAATGATTAATCGAGCGGGTGCTCGCGGGCGACACGCCCTTCCCCCAGACGGAGCCGTCAAACTCGGATGTGGCGGAGAGGTCGAGGGCCGAGACGCCAGCGGCCAGGGCGAGGAGGACGGTCCGCGACTTGGACGACATTGTGAAAGAGCGGGCGGATCTGCAAAGTAGGAAACGAGTGGGAGAGAGACAGGATTGACTACACGAACTGCGGAGACCAGCTTAGGTGAGGCTGAGCTACCGGCAACATCGTGGGAGAAGAATGCGGGCTATATAGCTACGACGGTATCAACACTACGATGTGCTGTGGGCGATGGGCCCGCTTACACGATCCCTGACAGCACATCCCTGCCCGGCCCTACTGATCGGCGCCGCTCCCAGATCGGACGGATCTCCGAGCGCCGGCCCCACATCGCCGGCGCCCCTCCGGAGCAACAAGACATGTGATTGGTGGAACTCCCGCCTCGAAACGCGCAGCCATTCTCCCGAAGGCTCCCCTCCGCAAATTGCAGGGAGCGGCTCTCCTTACAAGGGCTCGCGAAGTTGCTAGCTGCCGAGAATGCAACCACGGAGGGAGCTTCGGGGGGCGTCAGGGGCATGGGAGCCCACTGCTGTGGTTTGTGCGGCTCGTATCGACAAACATGGGGGAGGGCGGATG
Source organism: Sordariomycetes sp. S4602 (assembly GCA_023628835.1). Taxonomy (NCBI): domain Eukaryota; kingdom Fungi; phylum Ascomycota; class Sordariomycetes; species Sordariomycetes sp. S4602. The sequence continues at coordinate 501,437 of JAMAJV010000014.1, forward strand.
GGACGGCTCCCAGTCGTATTTGCCTTTCTTTACACCCTTAATTAAGGTCTACGTCTATAGTGTTGGAGGCCCAACTCCCCACCGTCGCCCGCGATACTGAGCTGAGCCCGCGGAATAGCACTAAAGCCAGCTTAACAAACAAACTTCCTAGATTAACTACGTATTAATAAAAGTGACAATCTGGCCCCGTTTGTTCCGCACCTGATCCAGCAACGTCTGCCCAAAACGAAACTCTATGGGACCCCGTACTCGTTTACGCGGGCCCGAGATGACACAAACCGAAGAAGACTGACTATAGGAAACCGAGAAATCCCAATCCGTAGCGCCGGTGATTAAGTTTGCCCCAAAGCTTACAACCTCCCCAACGTCTGGGCGAGCGGGGGAAGAGCGTGGGACGAGTGGCGTCGCCCGTGTATCCCGAATACAACATAGTAAGAAGGAAAGAAGGCTTAAGGAGTGACAGTGAACGAGATACGAAACCACGAATACCATAAGAGAGAAGACCATCACGTCTCAGTGACAGCCTCCCGGATGAAATCCCCCAACATTTTCGCCTGTTTCACGTCAGTGCTTAACCCTGTGGCAATGCTCTCCGGGGAGGGAAACTCACGTAGTCACCATGCATCATGGAAAAGTGGTTCCCGGGCATGTGCCTCGTCCGGAACTTCGAATAGTCGAGGAACTCGTCCCACCGGTTCGGCCCAAAGTCCGTCCTGTTCTCCAGCAGGAACAGCGCGTGGCCCGTGGGGTACGGGTCCGGCCGCGGGTCCGTCGGCAGCTTGCACACGCCGTCCTCGCACCAGATGGCCATCACGCGCGGGCACTTGTCCTCCGGGATCGGCTCCGGCGTGTAGTTGCTCAGCGCCGTGACCGCGGCGGCGAAGTGCGGGAGCAGCCACTCGGGGATCTTCTTCTTCTCCGACTCGCCCTCGTCCTCGCCCAGCAGCCCGATGCTCGCGAACCACGCGTGCAGGCTCTTGGGGAGCGGCTCGATGGTCACGGGGCACGGCGCGTCTATGATGATGAGGTTCTCGACCGTGTCGCCCGCCTTGATGAGCTGGTTGACCATCTCGAACGCCACGACGCCGCCCGCGGACCAGCCCGCCAGCGAGTAGCTGCCCGTCGGCTGCCGCCTCTTGATCTCCGTGATGAACTTCTGCGCCATGCCGTACACTCCGCAGTTGAACTCCTCGGGCGTCTTCATGAAGGGTGAGAAGAGGCCCCAGACGGCCCAGTCAGGCCCGATGTTGCTGATCTCCTTGTAGCTGGTCGCGCAGCCACTGCCATCGGGAATCATGAAGAGGCTCTGAGTCGCCGTACGCGTGCTGCCCTGCATGAGGACACTGGTGGCCTTGCGGTGAGGGTAGCTGTCCGTAAAGGTGCTTGGACGCGGGGGCTTGGTGATGGTGGCCGTGGTGTTGCCCGGGTGAGTGTTGATGACGCGGGGCGGCCGGGGAGCGGCGGGCTTGGCGGGCCCAGTTGCCGTCTTCGCCGCTTTGGGGGTGGCGGCAGAACTCTTGGCTTGCTTGGGTGCCGCGGGCTTGGGGCGCTGTCCAATCCCAAGGGCCTTCTCCACGGCGAGAAGCGAGGGGTTGGTTGTGAAAAGATCAGACGCGATGTCCTGGCCCGTCTTCTCGCGGAGGGTTCCGAGGATGGACAGGCTCATGAGGGAGTCCATGCCCAGAGCGGCGAGGTCTGGGGCGGCGACTATCTCATCGACTTCCACGCCCATTTCTCCAGAAATGGTGCTTCGCACAATCTCCTGAAGATCACTGGCCGCCTCACCTCCCTTGACCGAGCCACTCTCACTCTCTTCTAGAGGGGTGGTGACGTTGGAGTCAGAGCCCATGTCAGGCGTGTCGGAGTCGCACTCGGTAGAGTTGGACTCGGCCGATTCTTGAGAGACCACACTGCTCTTCCTCTCGGGCGACTCAAACTGTTCAAGGTACTTCTTGAAAGTCCCAATCGTGGGGTGGTCAACAAAGGCATCCGAGTGGAGGTCTAGCTCAAGCTCCTCCCTAAGCCGCCCGCTGACCGTCAATGACATCAAGGAATCGACGCCAAGGTCGGTGAAGGCGATGTTATCGGCCAGCTCGTCGTGGCTCACACCCACTTCTTTGGCAAGGATATCCAGCACACTCGACACGACCGAGCCAGACAGCCTGGCGTTGACCGCGCCGATGTTGGCTGAAGTCACCTGCTTCGCCTTGACCTGGCTTACCGCACGCTTGGCCTTGGCCGGCGCAGGAGCTGCCGCCTTCTTGGGCGCCGCCGTGGGGGCAGCCCCGCCAGGTGCGCCCGCCTTTCCGCGCGGAGGAAGCACCATGTTAAGGACCTTGCGAGGGATCGCCTGGAACTTGATCTCACCGCCGACACCGACAATGCGGTCGCCGTCGAAGATGTAGGCATCGCCTGCCATGATCTTTGTCCCCTTGACGGGCTGCATGCGGATGTAAGACCTGTAGGTCTTGGACCTGTCAAGCTTCTCAGCGAACTTGAGAGAGCCCCAGCCGTGCGAGATGTAGACCTGGTCCCTCGAGTCGACGGCATCGGTTCCGTTGATTATGAAACCGGAGATATGGCAGCAACTGTCGATCCAGAACGGGTTGCAGAAGAAGTCCCCGTCCTTCTCGGACGTCTGGAAGACGATCTTGGCGGTTGCTTCGCAAGTGTCGCTGTCGAGGACCACCTCCTCCATGCCTTGGTATCGCTTGTCGTAGTCCACAAGCGCTGTGAAGAGCTTGTACGCGAGGCCCCTACCTATCTTGGACGCCTTTCCGGCCTTCTCGGCCTCCATGAGGAAGTCGATGCGGGACTTGATCAGGTAGTTGACGCGCTCGAACTCCTCGAGCCACTTGTCGGGGTCTTCGTAGTAGGCTTTGCAGCTCGCATGCTCGGTCTTCTTGCCGCCCTCGGTCGTGTGCCAGACGAGCTCTGCGTAGCCCTCGGCGGCATTGCACTTGGCCGAGCACCGGAGGATGTGGGCGTCAAGGGTATCGTCAAAGATCAGGGTCTTGGGCACCTCGACATTGGAAACGTTGACTCCAATCTTCTCAGTGCCGGGACGGAGGAGCTTGTATGCGTGGTCGCAAATAGTCATCGCCATGTCGGCATAGAGGGTAGACGGGAGAAGAGGTGCTCCGTTGACGAGATGGCCGGTGACGACGGCTCGCGTGTCTTCCCGAGAGAGATTGGTCTCGGTCTCGATGGTGCAGACATCACCCTTGACCTCTTCTTTCGTGACAGAGTGAACCGAGGTGGTCGAGAGCTTCGGCTTCGCCGGCTCAATCTTAGCGGGCGCCTTGGCAGCCCCTCTGTTCTTGGTCAGGCACCAGTCGCCCTCATACTGAAGCCAGTAGTTCTTCTCGTCGAACGAGTAGCTCGGCAGGTCGAGGAGCCGGACGGAAGCGCTGAAGTCCTTGTGGAACTCGTCCCAGTCAATGTTGAGACCGGCGCTGTGGAGAGTGCAAAGGCTGGAACTGAGGACCTTGTATGTGTCCTCGTTCCTCCGCAGCGTCGGGACTGCAACGGTAGCGCCTCCGAAGGCAGCCTTGGCCATGTTTGCACAGACGGGGTGAGGCCCAACCTCAAGCCAGACTGTCTTCTCGTCAATCGCACCAGCTTCCTGCGCAGACACGAGCGCTCCGAGGATATTCACCGACTCTCTGGCATGGTCGCGGAGATACCGAGGGCCGACAGACTTGTCTCCGAGAAGCTGGCCAAGCAGGGGAGACATGACAGCAATGGTCGGCTCCTGGAACTTGACCGACTGCGCGAGCTTCTCGAAAGCATCGAGGATGGGGTCGACCTGGGCCGAGTGGAAGGCGAATGGCACTCTCAGTTGCGTGCACTTGAAGCCAGCAGCATCGAGCTGTTTGGCCGCATCGGTCATCTCATCGGCGGTGCCACTCAGGACAGTCTCCCTGGGCCCGTTGATGCAAGCGACGTTGACGGTGTCACCCGCGGAGCCAAGAGCCTCCTTGACGGCGGGAACGGGACCCTGGACGGCAAGCATGGAATGGGTGCCCGCAGTGCACATGCTGACCAGAAGCTGCGCCCTCATTCCAACGAGGTAGATGGTGTCGCTGGCAGACAAGACGCCAGCCACGTTGAGAGCAGCGTACTCGCCGAGCGAGTGGCCGAGGACAGCCCCGGGCCTGATACCCCAGGAAGCCCAAAGCCTCGCTAGGGCCATCTCAAAGCAGCACAGGCCAAGCTGGACAACAACTGGCGACAGCTTCTGGACGTCCGGCTCACTGCCGTCGATGAGCGGGAGGAACGAGGGGAAGCCGTGGACAAGTGCAAGTTGGTTGAACTCGTCGATGGATTCGCGGAAGATCGAGTAGTGAGCGTAGAGGTCCTTCCCAAGCCCAGCGTAGTGAGACCCCTGTCCAGTAAACAGGAGCACAACCTTGGGTTGCTCGGTGGAGATGGGCACAAAGTTCTCCTTCAGACGGTCCTTGATCAAGGCCCGGGCCTCGGTGGGATCGGAAGCGGAGACGTTCATGCGCCAGTAATGCTGAATGCGGCGGGCCGTGGTGGTGTAGGCGACATGGGACACGGGCGTGTCCGGATTGGTCTCCATCCAAGCTACCAGCCTCTCGGCGTTGCGGATCATCGCCGACTTGGACTTGCCCGTCAAAGCAATGACGTGGTGGGTACGGGGGTCAGTATCCGCGGGCTTGTTCTTCGGCGACTCCTGCAGCAGCAGACCGGTGTTTCCGCCAGCGGCACTGAAGTTGTTGACAAAGACCGTCCGGGGCTTCCCATCCGACCGCTTGAATGGTGTCAGGTGGAAGGCGATGTTGACGTTCCTGTCGGAAAGGTCGGTCGGGAACCCCTGGTTTATCTGCTTCTTGATGCCGACATGGGGAGGAATGGTGTTCTTCTGGAGCATCATGAGCACCTTGATAAGAGCGGTGACTCCGGAAGCCGCTTCTCCGTGGCCCACGTTACTCTTCACGGCCCCGAGATAGAGCGGCCTGTCCCTGGGTCGCTTCCCCTCCGCTGGCGCAAACACGTCGGTGACGGAGACCATCTCAGTGCCATCGCCAGCCTGGGTGCCGGTTCCGTGCATCTCCACGTAGTCGACGTCAATGGGGTCAACGCCCGCCTCGTCGAGAATCGCCGTGGAGAGCTTTGACTGCGTCGGGCCGTGGGGGTGTGTAATGGAGATAGCATCCGCCGAGTGGTTTGTCGAAGAGCCAAGGATGACGCCCAGGATGTTGTCTTTGTCGGCAACGGCATCTTCGAGCCGCTTCACAATGACGGACGCACAGCCGTCTGCTCGGCAATATCCGTCGGCCTCTTGGTCAAACGTCGCACAAGGGCCGTTCTTGGAGAGGAACTGGCCCCTGCTCAGGCCGGAAAAGATGTCCGGGTTGGTCATGCAGGAAAGCCCCCCGACAATGGCTGTGTCGCATTCCTTCGCCCACAGAGCTGAAGAGGCAACCTGGAGTGCGGCAGCGCTGGAAGAGCATGCCGTGTCGATGTTGAGACTCGGCCCGCTGAACCCAAGGTGGTAGTTGATCCTACCAGGCCCAAAAGCCCTGACTCCACCGGTGATGTAGTAGGTGTCAACCTCCTGTGCCGCGTTGATCTCTCGCCAGTCGTCAGAAGTCTGGCCGTAGAATGTCCCTATCCTGTCGAGCCGAGTCGAGGGAGTCCTGTTGGGGACATAGCCGGACATTTCCAGCGCTTCGTACGCTGTTGTGAGAGCCATTCTCTGCATCGGGTCTGTCTGGAAAGCTTCGCGGGGAGACATGTTGAAGAACCTGGGGTCGAAGAGGCCGGGGTCTTCAATCCAGCAGCCATATGGCGTATGGCTGGTGTTGATGGCCTTCCCGGTGGGGTCGACGTGCGTCTCGACGGGGAAACGATCCTTGGGCACAACCCTGTGGACATCGAGGCCCTTTGCTAACAGTTCCCACAGCTTCTCATGACTGGCTGCGTCGGGGAAGCGGCCTGCCATTCCAACGATAGCCAGCTTACACTTGCCCAGCTGCGGGCCATGGCTTCCGATCTTGGAGCTGGAGCGCTCCCCGGTTATGAAGTCGGCCCGCCTGATGATGACATCCAGATCACACTGGCTATTGATGAGCTTGCCTAGGGTGTCGGCAGCCTGTGTCGGTCCGTACGGAATGATGAGGCAAGACTGCCCCTCAAAGCTCCGGGCCACCTCGGCGCATTTCTGAAGAGTCTTTTGGAACTGGATAGGCTCGTTCAGGCATTCCCATACCACAGTTCTCAAGAGAGACCCCGTGTCGGTGTTCGAAAGCACCATGCCGGTTGATGACATGACAACAGACCTCGGGTTCGCGCTCTCAAGAACCGTAGTCATCTCCGGAGAGTCAAGCCGAAGAATGGCGTCGATGTCAGTGGCCGAGTGGAGGTGCGACGCATGGTAAGGGCCATAGACCGGGATAGAGACAGGCTTGGAGTTGAGCATCCCTTGCTCGGAAAAGGTCTGGAGCGTAGATGGGGGTCCTGATATGGCGATGCTGGAAGCGGATATGGCGCTAACGTAAACCCGGCTGGCAAGGGGGGTATTCTGGTGCACAATGTTACTTTCGACCCAGATGCACGAGAGATGGTCGATCCTGGTGAGACTTACATTAGAAACATGGAACTTGGAGATGGCGTTCTTCGCCTCCTCTTCTCCAGCACCGGGAAAGATCATCGTCCAAGGCTCCGATCGCGACAAGGAGGGGTGTAGCCTCTCTGACAAGGAGTTGACGTATAGTCCGGTTCTGAATGCTATCAGGACCGTCTGGACGGCGAGCGGAATCAAGGTCGAAACGGTGGGCGTAGACGAGATGGCCGCCGCGGACAGTAGGCCGGTGCAGAGACCAACCATGTAGGTGCGGTCATGGCTGGTCCAGTCCTCTGGTTCTTTTTCAACGCGACTGAATAGATGTCAGCGAAATATCCAGGCCCAACATGCTCATTAAGCAGGTGGTGGACCTGGCTTACTCTATGTGATGAGCGATCTGTGCGATGCAGAGCAGGGCACTGTCGATACCCGCGTGCTTGATGCTCTGGGCATGGTATTTCTGGTTGAGTTGATAGAGCGTCCTGAAGGTGGGTATATTGGCACGCTCAAACTTGGGGAGTCTGTCGACCTCCTCTCTCAGTGCGTGGGATGCACGCTCGAGGAAGGCCTTGGCCAAGATGCTCGGGCATCCTAGACGGCAGAACTCCGCAAGGAAGGCATGGGTATCCAATGACTGGTCCCCGAAAAGGAGGAACGCTAACTTGTCGGTCATGTTGGAAACATGGACGGAGGAGGTCGGCGTGGGTTGTTCAGGGAGCTCCGTTGCAGGGACGAACATCCGGGAGGCTAGACTTATATATCAACAGGGGACGAGAGACTAGAATGGTGCACAGTGGCCTGGTTGGGCTCAAGGGTCTCGCCCGTGGCCAAAAATATCCAGCCCACTTGTGCAGGAGCCGCTCTTCCGCGAGACTGCCATAATGACCATGTCACTATAACGGATGTCTAAGTAAAGAGGGTGTGTGTCTGCGCCAAGGGCGGAAGAAGCAGGACGGCCACTCCCCGGCCACCCCCCCTCCCCCCGCCGTACTATCAACCCACGTTATGTCCGAGCTCCCATCCTCCGCTTGGGGAGTGTAGTCCATACCCCACACTAACACCTCGGTGACCGAGGCTCGAAAGTGGTGAGATGATACAGCTTCCTGATGTAGGCCGCATTAACCCAACCCCAAGGTTGTAGCGTGCTTCGGCACACCCCCAGGGGGCGGGGGGTGAAGAGGCAGGAAAGAGGCCAAGCCCCCCCGGGGGGGGAGGGGGGCGTATGAGAATACGAGGTCTCAATACCAAGACCCGCGGCGACGGGAAACGGGGCCGGGGGGGGGGGGGGGGCGGC